>JASPKZ010004927.1:2472500-2946328 GCA_030220185.1 Diploptera punctata
TGCACCTGTAATTACAAATGTCAGGAAAACTTTAGTTAAGTCCAAATGGGCGCCCGCGAAATCATAATCGGCCTATCATTATCATGGCCTTATCATCATCTGCATCATTCATGTGGAAAGCAACGGGAAGGCTACCACAGTACCTATAATTCCCTATAGGAAAGCTGGCAAGCAGAGCATGAAAATATGCTATGATTGGCAGAGAAAACAGACCTGTGCCATCGGGATCAGAATTACTATGGATGGATATTTGTGGATATAAGCATAGAACAGCGGTTAGAGCCTATTGATGGTAGTGTCGTCATTTACTAAATCGCAAACATATGTCATAATTGGCAATTGAAGATAATTTATAAAATTTACTAAGCTAGCGTCAGATCTCCAGATAACATACATAGTAAATAATTGCCATTTTACCATTTTGCTCTTTGATCTCATAATTCATATCCAAGGTCAATGTAAGAAGGAAAATATTTTATCTTCACAGAAAATTTGCGATAATTTGACCTGAAAAATACTAAAACTTAGACTTTACGTATAAGATAATCTGATACTAAAACTATCTATGATTAATAATATTATAGGGAGGCGTAGCTTTATTTTCTAAATATTTAATCTTTTGATCTCCGTTTTATTTTAAAGGATACCATTATCATAAGTAATGTCACGAGTAATTTCCAACTTATTTTGAGAATTTGGAAATCAAGAGTGGCATTTGTTAGGACTATGTAACGAATAAAATTAAGCTGTTTACTCACAAATCATTATTTGAATATAGTTGTTTTATCTTCTTCTTCTTCTTCTTCTTGTAAGCCCATGTTTCCCTTAACAGAGATTTAGGCGCTCTCCCCCTACAGGGAGGATTTGAACCATACTAATTTAGTTACACTTGTTTTCGTATAGATGTCATTTGAGTAGTCCGTGGTCAGCGTTCCGCCTCATACTGACATCTAAGAAACCAAGGTAGTACTAGGACAGGAAAATTCGGTAAATTTTGCTTATAGGCCTTTCATTCAGGCTTAAGGATCTTTTAAGAGCCTGAAAATCTTCAGACTCGGGACCCACGGCTTAAAGTCCCTCCTGAAGGACTTGGTCCTTGGATTTTTCCATCCTAAAAAAATCCACCGACCCTCGGGACCAGAGGCAAGGTGCATAACCACTAGTCCACCGCGGCTGATATAGTTGTTTTAAAATATTTAATGTAAACGGCGATGTTTGAGAACAAATGAGAAACGTTATGTTTCATTTGTTCATCAATGCAACCAGATAATATATACTGCCAAATAGAATAATAATAATAATAATAATAATAATAATAATAATAATAATAATAATAATAATAATAAAAATAATAATAATAATAATAATAATAATAATAATAATAATAATAATAATAATAATAATAATAATAATAATAGCTTTATTTTACCTGGCAGATCGCAATATTGTAAGAATGCACCCTAGTGGAGAAAAAACGAAACACGTCATTACAGGTTTTTAATTAATTTCTGATGTCCTATGATGTAAACATGTCAATTATATTCTTCTGCAACGTTAATTCCTGGGAAATAACACGTTTAAGAAAGTGCAAACAGTGGTTTCTTTCTTTCTTTTTTTTTGTGGTATAATGAATTGCTACGAATGTTTTTCTGTTATATCTCGCAAGCAGAATCTGGTTACATTTGTGCACTATATATACAATCTGGGAGCCACTTGTTAAAATGAAAGTGATAAAATCGAGGTGAAAAACGAATATGATTGGTTTTAAATCAAAATTCATTGAAATGTAATTGGTCATTGACTGCCATTTGGGGCACGAGTTAAATGGTCGCTGTTAATTATGTTATTAACACTGGCGCTAAACATTGTAAAATCGAACGAAGGGAATGTTTAGGCTTATGTGTGCAATATTTACTGACAAGTTAAATGTCATAGCCCTATGACTTCCCAACTTTTTGATCACGTATTCTTTTAAAAAGAAATTCACGTATCTTCGAATTGGACGATGCTATGCATCAACCGGCTAAGTGTCATTTAAAAAAATTATATTTTGATGCCATCTGTTGCACTGACTTGTGAAGTAAGTGTACGCACACTTTTAGCGTCAAATCTTTAAATAGGCCTATAGCCTTTTTATTAAAGAAAATGTAAACGCCATAAGTCTTATCAGAGATTCTGTTTTGCAGCAAACGGGTATGAAACCAGATCTTCATAAATAAAAAAAAATCCTGGCGCGACAGGCCTAGAGGGTCCTTAGCCTACCAGCCGGCTGCTGGCCTCACATCCACATGTGTCAATCACAGAGGTAGATGATCATCAGCCAGTGTTGGGGTCACATGTGGTCAGTATGTCGAGTCCCCCAGCCGTTATAGCTGGTTTTCTCAACCTGGAGCCGCTACTTATTGTAGCTACCCAAATGCCTCACGATGCTGGGTGGGCACCGGTCCCATACTGGCCGAAATACCATGAGAAAATTTCTTCCCCCATGGAGACTCGAACCAACGCAAGTCCCGTAGCTCTGCGCCAAGGCTTCCTGCCTTAACCACTCGGCTACGGCGGGGGCCAACTTCATAAATGCTAATCTAAATTTTGCAGCATGCAGTTATGCGCCAAATGTTCCCGCTCTTAGATTGTTGATGCATAAATGTCAAACAAGGAAAATAACGTATAATATCCGGTATTGTTAGTTTGTCGCTACAATAAATAGTGAAGATTGACTTAAACTTTAAACGTATTTTTCTCGAAACTTACGTAATGGCGCATAGGCGGTTGATGCATAACGTCGTCCAATTAATCCTGTTATAATAAACCTCCCCATATGTGTATTATATAGCATGGACAGTAGACATCACGTATTTTTCTGATATAGTATACCAGTCTGCGTTCGGTATTGTGTAACTGGCTTTAAGAAAACTGTAGTGTTAATAGGCCTATAGGCTATTATTTATTTAAAGGTATACACAGCACCGAGGATCCCTTAAGAATTGATGGAGGATCTCTGGTATTCCACAGAGAACACTATTTAAGAATCATAAAATTTTGTTTGACGTCTCAGTTTGTGCAAAATTTAAACTTGAACGATATAATTCAAAAGAAATACAATCATTATTTTAATCTCAGAGAAAATACGCATCAACTTTCATAAAATTCGGAAATATATTATAAAATATACCTTGATACAGTTACAGTTGCACAGAATTCTAAATAGGGATTAAATTAACACCATTAAGGTAGGAACGATGCTATCCTTTGACAATATAAATATTTGGCAAATTTTTGTGAAACTATAGACTAACTAACTCACTGGTAGATTCGTGGCCGCGCAGGTAATAACTCTCCTTACATCTCTATCCTGAGCTAATGTTTTCTAATCATTCCCTATATAATCTATTTCTCTCAAATCATGGTTAATGTTATTCTCCTACCTCATTCTTGGTCAACCAAGGGCATTTTCCATGTAGTTTTCCTAAAAGAAGCTTCTATTACCCTCTTTCATTCCTCATTCGTGCCACATGTCCTGCCCATCGTTGTATACTAGACTTAACTGCTCTTATTATATCTGGTTTCCTATAAAGATCCTGTGGCTCACTGTTAATAGTTTTCTCTATTCGTCTGTCTGTTCATTTGTCTTTAGTCCAAATTTTTTTCTAAGAACTTTATTCTCAAATATTCGTAATCTTCTCTCCTCGCTTAAAGTAAGAATCCATGTCTCGAATCCATATAATGTAATTAAAAGAATAACAGTTTTATACATTTTCTGTTTAACATTGTTTCAGGGAATTGGGACAAGAGTCACTGTAATGTATAATAGCATGCATTTCCAGAATTAAGCCTACTTAAATCGAAATTGCACAAATGTATTAAAAAAATATCAGTGAACAAGTTTAATGTTCACAGACTTCTTAAATTACTTTTTCATATTAAATTGATTTTGACCTAAACAATAACAATTATTCTGAAGGATCAAAATTTAATCAAAATTGGATAATTTTGAGAATGTTATTGCGAAACACGTACGCGTCACACATACAGAAGTTTACAAACATGCAACCTATTTGGGGAGGGGAGTGAAAAACCATTGGTCACTTGACACAAATATATGATAATTAGGCTATACGAATGGCACAAGGGAAAAAAACAGCTAAGCCACTTCTTTTACCGAAATGGAGTTTGAGGTGCCATTGGATTCTCCATGGAAAGCACTACACATTTAGAAGTGTGAAACAATCATCCTGCCAGACGCAGTCTCTGGCGAAACGTCGGGGAAGTTCAAGCCTCAAGACTACGGCCTACAGCCCGGAAATCTTCTTCAAGATCATCAAATCAAATGTACAGTTTAGTCAACGATTTATTTACCTCCAAAGTTTGGCGTACAGCCAAAGAATTATGGATGTTGTACAATTAAAAGTAAGTATTCTAGGTTTCAAGAAAAAAGTGACTTATCTAGTTCTTTCCCTGTATCCTTCATATGTTAAAAAGTCATATAGGCCTATCTGAAAATATCCCAGTTATAAGAAGTAACCTCCCGTTAATCTTGTAGCAGAAATAGACACCAAATTATGAATGCAGTATTGTCGAATGGTTGAAGTGAGTGAATACCCATACAAAATATTTTAATGTCCTCAAAGATACATAAGATATGTAGGTCCCAATGGTCTTGTGGTTGCCATTCTCTTTTTAGATCTGAGCTTCGCGGGATTAAACCTAACCAGGATTGAAGCATTTTTTCAGGGCGTAAAATTTCTGGGAAGTGTAGTCGTAAGTCTTATGTCATAGATTTAAGAAAGAGATCTCTGAGCAACATATGTCAGCTTTTTCATACTCAACTAAACTTGTATATGTCAAAACATATATATATAATTAGAGCCTATGTTAATATTTAGGCTCAAGTTTAGAATGATTTACCCTTGATTTTTCAGTTTATTGTTGTGAATTTTAACCCTTCTGTATTTAGTAACTTTTTAAATATATTAAAATATTTAAAACAATTTTTATAACTTTATTTTAGAATATTTAAGTATTTATTCAAATACACATTTTGTGATGCCGACTTGCTATTTTCTCCAGAGAGTATATTATATAGTTGGAACCAGTGGGTTATCGATGGTTGCGATTATTAAGGAGTGAAAAAAAAGGGCGTTTCATGGGATCAACCCTAGGTTAGAGTAATTGAATTAGGTTAAGTGTGAGTTAGTTAGTTAGTTAGTTAGCTTTTAGGTTCGTTACATTTTAAATGTCTAAATATATAAAACGGGGGTACGCCGTAGCGTAGTGGTTAAGGCACTGAGCTACAAGCCGGAGGGTCGAGGGTTCAAGTCCCGTTGGGGTCAGGATTTTTAAATTGACCCAAACCCTCTGGCGGCACTATGGCCCTGGGGTCGACTCAGCCTCTAACGGGAATGAGTACCAGACGCTTGTTCTGGGGTAAAGGCGGCCGTCACGCAGGGCTGACAACCCGGCTGACATAAAGGGCCGATTGTCTAGAAACAAGTGGGAGCCTTAACCTCCTACTACCCCAAGGGCTTCCGGGCCTGTTGTGGGATCACTTTTAAATACATAAAACAAACAAAAAAACAAGATAATAATCGATATGTGGTTCGATGGTGGGTTTTCGCTGGCTCTATAAACTCTGGCGCATGTGCACTGTTGTTCTATAAGACTTTGAAAATATATCGGGTAAATAAAAGTGGAGAATCCCCAATATTTTATTTTTAATATGTCTTTTAGAAAGAGATATTCTGTAATACAATTTGTATGTGTGTGTGTGTGTGTGTGTGTGTGTGTGTGTGTATATCGATGTTATAATTAAAATTATGACATTAAGCAATGAAGCCAAAATATGACATAAAAAAGAAACATAAACGCCTAAACGGGGTTATTGGATCTGAAACCCGAAACTCTACCAACATAGAGTACTCTTGCCTTTGGAAATCTAATGCGATTGTAAAAAACGTGACCGTTCCAGAAGTGTTGTTGCTGAAGTATAGTAGAGAGATTCCATGAAAATGTACCGAGATGGATTTTTTAAATAGGTAGGAATTATTTTGTCAATGAAATATATTTATATGGTTGAAACATTTTGGTAAGTCTAATACCTTAAATATAGAACAAAAACAAGGAATTTATAATTTGCGTTTTAAATTCCTGCTGCTATGTGATACTGTGAACTCGTTCTCATCAATTAAAACAATTTGAGTGAAGGAAGTAGAAGGCTTTCCAGGTCAATTTGATGGGCGATGTCCAGGCGTGACGTAACACAGGTCAAGTTTTGACCTTGACGTCGTCTTTGCCATGTGGGAAGTTCCATTACTAACATTTGTCTACATAATATATGATGTATACATTCTTGTCTTCAATTAAATTTTCCTTGCAGAATTCGCACTTTCCCAGAAAAATAAAAACGTTTGTTTTGGTATATCACAATTAATTTTCAAATTAATACATATGCGTAAATGTTGAAAGTTAATTATCATAAGTAATGCCACGAGTGATTTCCAAATTATCGATAGATTCTCGACTCACGAAGTGAGGAGGGAATTTATCTAGAGCATTTGAAAATCAAGAGTGACATTTGTTAGGACTATTTAACGAATAAAATTAAGCTGTTTACTCACACATCATTATTTAAATGTAGTTATTTTAAAATATGTATATATTTAATTAATCTAAACGGCGATGTTTGAAAACAAATGAGAAACGTTATGTTTCACTTGTTTTATCACTGCAACCAGATCATATTATTTATTGCCAAAGGATCGCAATATTGTAAGAATGCACCCTAGTGGAGAAAAAATGAAACACATCAAACTGTTTATAACCAACATTATAGGTTATTAATTAATTTCTGATATCCTATGATGTAAATATGTCAATTATATTTTTTCTGGAACGTTATTTACCTAGGAAATAATACGTTTAAGAAAGTGCAACAGTGATGGTTTCTTCTTTTTTTTATGTGATAGGGCCTATAATCAATTGCTACAAATATTTTATATTATATCCCGCAAGCAGTATCTGGTCACATTCGTGCACTATATATATAATTTGGTTGCCACATGCAGTCACTGCAAAATAATGCTATGATCTATTCAGAATGTTAAAAAGGAGGAGCTTGATTTTACAGTGATAAAATTAAACTGATAAAATCGAGGTGAAAAACGACTGTGATTGGTTGTAAATAAAAAATCATTGAAATGTGAATGGTCATTGACTCCCATTTGGGGCATGAGTTAAATAGTCATAACATAAATGAAGTTATTAATCATCATCAACATCATCATTATGTATTCTTCCTAGAAGGAATGTTACGGCCTAAGAAAGGGAATTTGTAGTCATAATTTCATTGTTTTTAAGAAACATTTTGTTCCGTTGAAGTTATTGAACAATGTATATTTAAAAACTATAGAATTTGTACCTATTGTGGCAGACGTCCTCAACAAATTGTATTTGTATAAAATATTCAGCTAGGTCTTTCGGAACCGGTTCCATTTTCATAATAAACTTAACATCATATCAAATAAAATAGAAGACAGCAGCATATACAACAACAAAGGGGTATATAAACTTAAATGCAATAGTTATAAAAAAAATATATAGGACGTACCACTAGAAATTTTAAATAAGTTATAACGAGCATTTCACTGATTTCATGCAGGCAAATCAAGTTTCGCTAAGCATGTTACAAACACAGGTTATCAGTTCAACACATTATTAAACACCCTCTCAAAAATGGATAGAGAAAACGATAATAGAAAAATAAACATCGTAGAAGAAATAGAAATCATGAAACAAACAAGAAACGATAACTCACTGAACGATAACACGCCCTACCAGATCAACCCACTAATACAATATTTTCGTTAAACAAAACCAGTACCCAATGAACAGCTTTGAAAATAGAACCGGTTCTGAAAGGTCTAGCTTAATATTTCATACAAATATAATTTGTTGAGGACGACTGCCACAACAGGTACAAATTTTATTGTTTTTAAATATAATTTCATTGAACTTCTCAGGAAAAGTTTTCCGTTGAATTAATATCCCATCTTGGCCATAGTGGATTCATGCTCTTGTCAGTTCTGGAGAAGTGCTTCAGGACTGGTGATATAGGACCATGGTTCATTTTTCTTTTTTGTCACATTTACGTGTACTCGGATGTTCGACTCATGAATTACATCTCAAAAAACAAAACAAACCCCATGCAACGACAGGCCAAGAAGGCCCTTGGTCTTCCATCCGGCTGCTGGCATCACATCCACATGTGTTAAATCACAGAAGTTGACTATCATCCAGCCAGTGTAGGGATGACATGTGGTTAGCATGTTGTGTCTCCCAGCCGTTAAACCTGGATTTCTCAGTATGGAGCCTCTACTTATTATAGTTATTCAAATACCTCACGATACTGGGTGGGCACCGGTCCCATACTGACCGGAATTCCATGAAAAAAAATTATTTCCCCATGGAGACTCGAACTATCGCAAGCCACGTAGCTCTGCGTGAAGATATCCCACAAGCTGTTATTCTGTTTCCTCCTATATTTTCAGAATATTCTATAATATACAATTGATTATGACTATTGTTTAACATAAACAGACATGGGTTGATTTCTTAACTAATGCAGGTTTCTAAAGCCTGTTAATGATGCCCATAGAGTTATCTTCTTGTACTTGTAAGCCCATGTTTTCCCTTAACAGAGATTTAGGCACTCTCTCCCTACAGGGAAGAATTTGAACCATACTAATTTAGTTACACTTGTTTTAGTAGAGATGTCATTTGAGTGGTCCATGGACAACGTTCCGCCTAATACTTACATCTAGGAAACCAAGGTAGTACTAGGACGGGAAAACTCGGTAAATTTTGCTTAGAGCCCTTTTCATTCGGGCTTAAGGATCTTTCACGAGCTGAAAATCTTCAGACTCGGGACCCACGGCTTAAAGTCCCTCCCGGAGGACTTGCTCCTTGGATGTTTCCATCCTAAAAAAATCCATCGACCCTGGCCGGGGTAGATTTATTAAAATTTAAAATTTCTCTGGCGGAAAATGATCGATGCTTGATTCCCATAACAAAGAAATTGTCTGTCTTACCTTTATAATATAAATGAGCGAGAGTCTGTCTGCCTGCTTGTCTGTCCTTTATGGACTAAAAAAACTACTAAACCGATTTGATTTTTTCTGGAACATTGCTATATAACATATAATATAACATATTACCCTACGTATTATAGGGCCGGTGCTAAAAGAAAGGAGCATCGGTGCACTAAAAAAAGTCGCTTTTTGGGCTCTTAAATGGCTTATGCTGCCATCAACATTATATAACATGTTACCCTATGTATTACAAGGCCGATGCTAAAAGAAAAGGGCATCGGTGCATTAAAAAAGTAGCTTTTTGGACGCTTAAATGGCTTATGCTGCCAGAATGATAACGAATACACAAATGAATGTAGGCCTACACATAATTGAATGTCTAAAAAAATACAAAAAAGTCCGCGACAGCATTTACGAATAACTCACAATAATCATTTTTGTCTGTTACCCTACGTACTATAGGGCTGGAACTAAAAAGAAAAAAAGTGGCATTAGTGCACAAAAAAGTCGCTTTTTGGACGCTTAAATGGCTTATGCTGCCTGAATGATAACGAATACACCAAATTAATGTAGGCCTACACATAATAAAATGTCATAAAAATACAAAAAAGTCCGCGACAGCATTTACCAATAACTCACAATAATCATTTTTGTCTGTTACCCTACATACTCTAGGGCCGGAACTAAAAAGAAAAAAGTGGCATTAGTGCACAAAAAAATCGCTTTTTGGACGCTTAAATGGCTTATGCTGCCTAAACCATAACCAATACACGAAACTAATTTACACAGCATTTAATAGGCCTATCTAAAAAATCTACAAAATAAGTCCGCTACAACATATGTCTATGTTTTACGGATAACTCACAATAACCATATTTGTCTTTCAGCTCATTGATACTATGTAGATCGGGATAAGTAGATTCCCGGTCAATGCCAGGTATTATAATAATCATTATGGGGCATCTAAAAATAATTACGATATAAATTTATAATTATTTTTTTACATATTCAATTAAACATAAAAACATTTAATTTATTTAGGCGTAGCAGTACACACCGTGTATTAAATAGCATTTTACATAAATGGGCGTGGGTTGATTTCTGGTACTAATATCTGTTCCAAACGTTTAGTGTTTCCTTGGATTTATTAAATTTCAATTTATTGTGGTTAAAAAAAAGAGTCCATGCTTTACTCTTTTTAAATTTCCAAATTTTGTTTCTTAATGTGGATGGCGACCACAAGGTGCCCAAGCTGAGCAAAACATTTCTTCCGCTTACTTGTGTTTTGCACTCTTTTAACTTTACTATCTAACCTCTCTTGGTTAACTCTTGTTTTTTCGACCCCGACGCTATTAGGGCATCTGAGGGCTAGGGAGCCTTTCCTTTCTTCCATTTCTTCTTTCCTTTTCTTTTCTTCTCCAGAAAAGCCTGACCAGAGGCTATAAGATGGCAGCCCCATCACTGGTCTTGCCTTCCTTTGGCCAGCAACCAATCGAAGGGAGTATTATTATGCTTTCAAGTCTTATACGAGAATTTCCCAGAAATTTTCTATAGGATCGTAACAGGCCTTGGCCTAATACTTGGAAGGAAGAAGAATAAGAAGAAGAAGAAGGAGAAATATTAATAAAAATCACGGTTATTTTATGTTGTATGTAGTGATTTTCTAACAGTTGGATTTTTAATTTATTGTTGGCATCTTAAACTATTTTATTGATAATAGTAAAAATAGTGAATACGTATCTACACTTAGAGTTAGTTTGGTGATATTACTGATAGGTGTATAGTGTCTCTAAAATTGATTAGAATATTTTAAATTATGTAGCTATTACTCAAGACTTTGGCCGAGTTGAAAGTAATGAGATGCCTCTGTAGTAGTTGCCATCAGTTTTACCTCCTTTCTTACAAAATGGTACGATAATTGTTTCTTTCCAATCACTTTGTTTCTTTACAATCAGAAGTAACATATTTATTTTGGCCATAAATTATTCTTCCACTGATTTTATCATTTCTGTTTGTTGTGGATAAGCTATTCATTTAATTCCAGTATAGTGAATAATAAATTGAAATATACAATAGTAATTAGTTAATTGTAATGCAGCAATAAGAAAAGCGTAACTATCATGTGAATATTAGCGTACTCATATGTATACACAATAGGTCAAAGAGAATAATAATGCATATAGTATTACTCATATAATAGAGAATGCAGTGAATGACGAAATTACGATATGAAAAGGCTACTCATTTTACCGTTAACTTGATTAAATTGGTGTGATTACACGCTTTATATTAGCTTGACCTGTATCTATCTATGTAACGGAATCTTTCATTGGATCGACTTGAAACTTTGTATACTTGTAAAGGACCAATGATAATACAATAATTTCATAATGTTTTTCCAAAATAATGGCCAGAATCATCAGAAAATCAAAAAAAGTGTCTGTGTAATTATGTAACGGAATCTTTCAACACGATTTTCACCCACTTAAAATAATTGGGTCGACTTGAAACTTTGTATACTTGTAAAGGACCAATGACAATACAATAATTTCATAAATGTTTTCTAAAATCTTTGCCAGAATCATCAGAAAATCAAAATAATAAAAACCGGTATAATAGGTTGCGGACTTATCAACTTTTTAGTCAGTCGTTATAAGATCTCAGTTGGTAGAGCGACAGATTGTAGTGGTATTATAATCCATAGGTCGCTGGTTCAAATCCGGCCCGGAGGACTTTTTTAGAAGAATATTACTTTTAGCTCATACTACAATAGTATCGAATTTAAAGATATTTACATTTTTATCTCATTCTGTAAAATATTAAAACTAAAAAATAAAAAATAAATAATAGTTTAAAAAACTAAAACAACACGCTTTATTAGAAAACCGAACTAAAAATGAAAAATAATTTTAATTTCCAACACGCTTGGGATAAAATTAAAGTGGTCAACAAAAATATCATCTCCAACACATTTAGAATAAAACTATAGTTATCTACAAAAAAATAATTTTACCATCAAAAGCGTCGGATGCTTTTTATGGTTTTTACATTTTCTTCTTAGAGACTTTACTTTTACAATATCTGTTTATTATCAAATATATTAATTGTTATAGAGCACCCCACGCTTTTGATGGTAAAATTATTTTTTTTTGTAGATTACTAGAGTTTTATTCTAAGTGTGTTGGAGATTATTTTTTTGTTGACCACTTTAATTTTATCCCAAGCGTGTTGGAAATTAAAATTATTTTCTATTTTTTAGTTCGGTTTTCTAATAAAGCGTGTTGTTTTAGTTTTTTTAAACTATTATTTATTTTGTAGATAACTCTAGTTTTATTCTGAATGTGTTGGAGATTATTTTTTTGTTGACCACATTAACTTTATCCCAAGCGTGTTGTAAATTAAAATTATTTTTCGTTTTTTAATTCGGTTTTCTAATAAAGCGTGTTGTTTTAGTTTTTTTAAAACTATTATATATTTTTATTACTATGTCGCATGCAGAATGCTGTTCTCTTATGTATAATCAGTTGAAAACAAAGATTCTAGACGCGATATGACCTTAGATTTAAAGCTTCTGTAAATAAGAACTGAATTTTAAAAAAAATTATCCTAAATTCTCATTGACAAAATTAGGTTAATTTGTTATAATTGAAAGGCTTCGGTAGGGAATCGTTGGTTTAATTTAACCAATTTGCATACTTATTAATTACTGATGAACTGTAAAATACAGATCAAATATAAAATTATGTCTGATTACGTAATTTCCTAGCCGCAAGATTGTATGTATTTGTTTCTTATTAATGAATGATTAGCTTATCTACAGACTTTTCCGTTGTAGTTTATAGCCCTGCTCTGTTAAAATATTCCATTGTGCTATATAAATAGATTATCTCCTATTTATTTTTATAAGTTAAGTCTGTCTCGATAAATCATAATAAAGCGTAGTCTTGTCATCTAAACATGTAACTTGTCTGTTCGATAAAACAAAACCATAACCATTTGATAACGGTTATTTTAATAATTTTGTTTTAAGATAGAGTGTGCTATCACAAGTTCTCGTATTTCTAATTTAGATCAGGATATTGACGCACCATTCCAGAACTAAATTTTTCTCGAGAACTAAATGTATTCTTTGTCATTAATAGTATTGTTTTATATTTTTCTATCCTGTACATTTTATATTTCATTCGTTAATGAATGAGTAAATAAAATGAAGCATATTATAATTAAAACATATAATAATTATATTGTAGATATATTAATACCAAGTAATATATTTTTATTGTGATCTTAGATGTAAGAATTTTTTTTCTCTAACCTTGTTAAGTGGTATACAAGGCCTTAAGATCTTTACTTTACCAGGTAAAATAAAACTATTATTATTATTTTTATTATTATTATTTTTTTTATTATATTAAAAAGTAATTTGAAGATGTATGCCTAGAGGAAATTTAAACCAGAGTTACTGAAACCGAGGAAACAAATTAGTCCTATACAACTGATTTTTTTTAGTGTTAATATTATCATAGAACATTTTATTATTATGCTTCTTCCTTCACTATATTCGTATATATTTTCTGTTATTGGAATTCGCTACCAGATGAAATCAGGAGCTGCCGGTTAATATCCTATTTTTATTGCAAAAATTGAATGCGTAAATGCATTTCTTTATGTTACTGCTTGGGTGAAAGAAAACGTCTTATAGCCTTAACTCTGCCAGTTTAAATACAATTATTATTATTATTATTATTATTATTATTATTATTATTATTATTATTATTATTATTATTACTTTATTTATTCAACAGGTTTGAAATGTATACATCTTCCTTTGCCAAAAATTAAGTTTTGATTCTATTTCTCCATTCATCTCTATCCTTCCAGTCCCCTGTCCTTCATCAAATTCATAATTCTCTCTATCCATGTCTTCTTACGTCTCCCTTTTCTTTTCTTCCCATTTTGGAACCTACTCCAAACACCTAACTGGCAATCTATCTTCATTCATCCTCTTCAAGTGTCCAAACCGTTGTAATTGTTTATTTCCCACAAATTGGATACTTGGTTCGTTAAAGTTATTTCTTTCTGAGATAATACTGTATCTGATCCTTTCTTATTTATAGGTATGTAGATTGCAATTTTTACTTTAATTTGGCATTTATACTGTAGTCCACGTTTCTGCTTCATAGGTCATTAAACCGCGGTGTACTAGTGGTTTTGCTCCTTGCCTCTGGTCCCGAGGATCGCGGGTTCAAACCCGGCCGGGGTCGATGGATTTTTTTAAGATGGAAAAATCTAAGGAGCAAGTCCTCCGGGAGGGACTTTAAGCCGTGGGCCCCGAATCTGAAGGTTTTCAGGCTCGTAAAATATCCTTAAGCCTGAAAAAAAAGGCCTCTAAGCAAAATTTACCGAATTTTCTCGTCCTAGTACTACCTTGGCTTCCTAGATGTCAGTATGAGGCGGAACGCTGATCACGGACCACTCAAATGACATGTATACGAAAACAAGTGTACTAAATTAGTATGGTTCAAATTCTTCCCTGTAGGAGGAGAGCGCCTAAATCTCTGTTCAGGGAAACATGGACTTACAAGAAAAAAAAAAAGGTCATTAAACTGCTTGTTTTTGATTTGTAAATATGTATCTTCGTTTCTTTGAATATTTCTGTTTATCCCATAAAATTCCATTCAACATTGCTATTTCTAGATCGACATTTAACTATTATTTTTATTTCCAAATCATTGTTTCCATTTTCATTTATTTCAACTCATAAATATTTAATTTTATTACGAATTTTATTGGTACCTTTGGAATCTTCTAATACCAATTATTATTATTATTATTATTATTATTATTATTATTATTATTATTATTATTATTATATAATTTATAAACGATAATCTTGCCAATGGTACTTTATGGGTGTGGCAAGAATGTAAGCTAAAAGTATTCGAAATTTGATACTAAGATTACTCAATCTTGCAAAGGATAGTAATGGAGGAAGCTCACAATAAATAACTCCACAATCTATCGTTGTCCTAATATTAAGTTGTTAGGATTATTAAATCTAAGGGATTGAGATAGGCAGGCCGTGTAGCTAGTACGGGCGACGTTAGATTAGATTAGATTAATTTTATTTAGCCTGGTGGAGTTAAGGCCATGTGGCCTTCTCTTCCACTCACCAGGACAAATATATATTACATCAGAATATAACAATTTGAATTAACTCTAATATTAAACACTAAACGAAAATTTGATCAAAAATATAATATCTATTATATTACGATCTATAATGCAACCAGTTAATGTCAGTTAAAATTAAGACTAAAACTAATAATAAAATGTATACAAGCAAGACATATTAAATTGTCCCTGTCTAATGTATATAAAAAACAAAGAAAAATAATGAGATATAGAAAACTAATTTTACGATTATACCGTACAATATTTAAAACAAAGCAGAAGAAACCATTTGTTAATCTTAATATTATTTTCATAAATAATTGAATTTATTAATGGTTAAAAGAATACTATCAGTGAGGTGTATAAGTTTGTTTGTTATTAAATAATTCTTTAGTTTGTTTTTGAAGGATGTTATAGTTTGACAGTCTCTGACATAGGGCGGAAGGGAATTCCATGTTTTGGTAAGTGAGACCGTAAAAGATAATGAATAATATAGTGTGATGAGGAGGGATATAAAGGACAATGTGCCGATGGGATCGAGTGTCAAGATTAGAAATGCTTTCAAAATTTGTATTGGGAAATCCTTGGAAAAAATACGATTATGAACGTCTAGGCATAGGTGAGAGGATAATATTTGGATAGATCTTAGGAAACTGGATATCCGAGGAATGATCTGAATTCAATTACTGAGGATAGGACTAATGGAGGATGGCCTTGGTGATTGCGGCGTTAAACCTACGTTTTCCATAAACCATGGAGTTAATCACATATTAAAATATATCAATAATAATTACAATCCATGGCTATTCTATGCCACAGTGCCGCCTGTGAATATTCGATCGGAGAACAAGTGTCACTAGTGTCATGTTGGCCAATGTTGTAACACACGTTCCCGCCAAAATAAATGGCTATATGAGTCATCGTGTGAATGCTTGATATGTGCCAAAATAAGAATCACCATAACAGACTAGACAACCGCTGTGGTCTCGAGGTAGCGTGCTGCCTTGTCGCGCAGCGGGCCCGGGTTCGATCCCCGGTCGGGGCAGTTTTTCTGGGTGAGGTTTTTATCGGGGTTTTTCCTCACCTGTAAGACAAATATCAGGAAAACTTTAAGGCCCAAATGGTCCCCGCAATCATATGGCCATCATCATCATCATCCTTCACCGGTGTGGAAAGCAACGGGAAGCTACCACACCTACAATTCCCTAGTAAAGCTGCAAGCATAGCATGGAAATGCTATGATTGCAGTGAAGGACCTGCCCTCGGACAGAATTACTATGGAAGGATAACAGACTATATAACATCGTAGAGTAGATTTCTCATCCCATTGAGGGAAAAGCGTAATAGATCTTTCAGGTCTTAGAACTAGGGCAGTTTGCCCCCCCCCCCGACTAAATAGAGTAGAAGTAACTCACTAGTATGTATTTTATCTCTAAGGACATAGGTCGCATTGCTTTTGTTTATCTATTTATACTGACAGCGGATAAGAGTGACTTGAATTCTCTGACGTATAGTCGGTGTGAGAATCTTGCCGCAGTCTTAAGGCGTCTTGCTCCCTTAGCATAACATTATTAATAAAAATAACAGTTAAGTCTCGTAGCCTGGGATGGGCAGGACATGTGGCACGAATGGAGAATGCAAGACGGGCATGGAAACTCCTTGTAGAAACATCAGAAGGAAAGCGACCAGTAGGTAGGCCAAGAATGAAACGGGAGAATAACATTAACCATGATTTGAAGGAAGTAGATTATATAGGGGGTGATTGGAAAACATTAGCTCAGGAGAGAGATGTTCGAGAGCTTATATACGCGCGGCCATGAATCTAAGTGTATGATTGTGCCAGTGAGTTAGTTTAATAATTAATGATGATGGTGATTATGATAATAATACTAATAATCTTTGTAAGTTTACAAATCACGATCCACTTTTATATGACGGTACACGACAGTACACAACTTCAATTTAAGAAACTTTTGCTGTAGGCCCCTATTCCTGAAAATTCCATTTTTTTAAGTATTCAAGACAGATGTTGGGTTGGAAATTAATTTTCTGGATTAATTTTAGCATTAATTGTCGAATACCGATGGAATTAAGCTATTGAGGTTGTTCTCACAAAAAAAGTTGACTTTTTTTTTACAAATTTTCAGCGATCTTACTTAGAAGATAGATATCTAAAATGACCATGATCAAAAAATGATATATATATATATATATATATATATACGAGTATATATATCCATCCATAGTAATTCTGCCCGAAGTCAGGTCCTTCACTGCAATCACAGCATGTTCATGCTATATTTGCAGCTTTACTAGGGAATTGTAGGTGTGTTAGCTTCCCGTTGCTTTCCACACCGGTGAAGGATGATAATAATGATGGCCATATGATTTCGGGGACCGTTTGGGCCTTAAAGTTTTCCTGACATTTGTCTTTTAGGTGAGTAAAACCCCCGATAAAAACCTCACCCAGAAAAACTGCCCCGACCGGGGATCGAACCCGGGCCCGCTGCGTGACAAGACAGCACGCTACCTCGAGAACACAGCGGTGGACGTATATATATATATATATATATGTGTGTGTGTGTGTGTGTGTTTTAACGCTCTAGCGGCGGTGACTTTTTTTTCAGACCAAACTCAGCAACAGCAATCCATTAAAAAAAGTAAGAATAAAACGTAGTTTTATTTGATTTTCATATTTATTATATAATTCAGTGACAGCTGTTTCGGTACATTGTACCTTATTCAGAAGGTTTTATTTTATTTAATTAATAAATATGGATTTTCATCAAGTAAACACCAACTCAATTGATTAAAAAAAGTAAGGTTTGAGTTTACGTACTTACTTACTGGCACTATCGAACCCGTAGATTCATGGCAGCGCGGATATAAGCTCTCCATACATCCCTATCCTGAGCTAATGCTTTCCAATCAATCCCTGTATAATCTATTTCCCTCAAATCATAGTTAATGTTGTTCTCCCACCTCATTCTTTGTCTACCAACTGGGCGTTTTCCCTCTGGCTTTCCTACAAGAAGCTTCCATGCACGTCTTTCATTCCTCATACACGCAACATGTCCTGCCCATCGCATTCTACGAGACTTGACTGTTCTTATTATATCTGGAAGATTTGAGTTTAACTAGCAAAATCTCACCTTTAGAAAGCGAAAATAACAATCGCTCTAGCGACCGCAGTTTTCGATTTTTCATAACGAAAGTCGGTATATGCCATTGAAATGAAACTACAAAGGTATTCTCCAAAAAAAAAAAAAAATCAGAGAAATCCGACATTAGGAAGGGGAATTTACTTAAAATGCGTAATTTAGAAACGCTTTAGCGGCCGCCATATTTATTTTCTTGGAATGAGTCTTGATACATGCGAATTAATAAATAAAATATAATTATTTCGTAAACCAACAAAATCGGACTATAAATTCGACTTACTGAGAAATTCGCTTAGCGTACTCAATTCCTCTTGGTGGACATTTATTGTTTCATAATTCATTATATTTAATACAGTTGCCTCTGCACAAGATGTGTAAATGCAGATGCAACCCCCATGTGCAACCTTTTGGTATACACACAATATTCTATACGCGATATGGCCAAAACATATTTAAGCGTCTTAAAGTAAAATTTAAATTATGTGTATACAGGGTGTAACAGGACCTCACCGACAAAATGATAGGGATAATAGGCCATGCAGAGAGGATCATTTTTTTGTGAAGGAACATATAGTCGCAAACACGTCGTTTATGAGTTATGCGCAGATGAAGGTGTTCACCCGTAAGGGTCGGAATTGAATACAAACAATTGTACGCGTATCATTTTATTAAAAAATACATGTTTTTACAATAAGTGTTCAAAGAATCGACCCTGTGCCTCATTGTATGATAAAGACGATATCAATATCGTCGCAGCAACGATCGGCCAGCACGGCCCATCATGGCAGGATTCTTTTTGACGTCGTCAAAACACTTACTGTTTGAACACTTATTGTAAAAAACATATTTTTCAATAAAATTATACGTGTAGAATTGTTTGTATTCAATTCCGACCCTTACGGGTGAACACCTTCATCTGCGTATAACTCATAAACGACGTGTTGGCGACTATATGTTCCTTCACAAAAAATTATCCTCTCTGCATGGTCTATCATCCCTATTATTTTGTCGGTGAGGTCCTGTTAACCCTGTATATATATATATATCATCATCCAGGGATTAAGCCTGTTGTCTCGTTGCGGTTTCATGAAAGCTAGAATTGTTAAAATTGTTCAGATCATCTTGTGTGTGGGCGTCCAACATTTCTCCTTCCGTGCGGTTTATAATTTAGCAATCATTTTGGAAATCTTCCTTCTGGCATTCTATCAATATGTTCTTTCCAGTCTTTCCTATATTTAATTATTTGGTCTGTAAGTTTTAAAATATTTAATTCCTTTCTTATATCTTCATTTCTTTTCTTATCCAGCAGAGTATATCCTGCTATATTTCTTAAAAATCTCATCTGAGCTGCTTCCAATCTTTGTTCTTGTCTTTTAGTGATCGTCAAACATTCTGATTCATACATCAATACAGGAACAGCCATTACTTTATACAATTTAGTATACATAAAGACTAATATTTTATTATTAAATTATTAGAACAAATAAGTATTAGGGCCTAATTCTAATAATTTAGTAATAAAATATTCTCATTTGACAACATGGGTGATTTATTTGGGTAAAAATGAATCTAGTTAATAGTCTAGAAATTAAAAGAATTGATTTAGTTTCAAAGAGTAGTTTCTATAAAATATAATTTTGGAGACTTACGAGTATGAATTGATATATTTTCCTCTCTTTAAAGTTCTAAAAGGAGAGCCTTATTTTTTTAGTTTACAAAAAGGTAAATTGATCCCACTACATACACTAGGAGACCCTTGGTGTAGTAGGAGATTAAGGCTCCCACTTTTTCTAGGCAATCAGCACTTAATGTCAGCCGGGTTGTCAGCCCTGCGTGACGGCCGCCTTTACCCCAGAACAAGCGTCTGGTACGCAGTTCCAAGCGTTATAGGCTGAGTCGATCCCAGGGTCATAGTGTCGCCAGAAGGTTTGGGTTAGTTTAAAAATCCTGACCCCACCGGGACGCGAGACCAATATTTTATTATTAAATTTTCAGAACTAATAAGCTGATATGTTTCCAGAAAAATCGTTCCGGTTCACACTTTCACGAATGTGATAATAATCTATGGGTCAGATGACATGTTTTATATTGGGTACTCCCAATAATGAATTTCGGATGCACAACTTTCTTCTTTCCTAAGAGTTTTAATAGACACTAAAATGTCACAGTGTTTTATGTTGATTTCTATCTTTAAGTATTTTCTTGACCATTAGCACCGGTACATAAGCGACAGCTTGTTATATCGCGAGCTATGCATCCATTATACTGCTTCATCAGTCTCACTTTCTATTTAATGTTTCTCCTTTTGTTCATCTTTTTAGGCATAAAGTCGTTACTAAGGGCGAAACTTCTCCTTCCAGTGACACGAGATTGACTAAGGTTCAACCTTACAGTAGAGGTAACTCTGAACAGAGGTCAGATGTGAACAAGAGCAGGTTTCAGACTTACAAAGTATACTTCGGTAGAATATAAAAGTTACGCACTGACTGTTCGGAACATTTGGAGTGAAATATAACTAATATAAAATGGTTATTCTGGATACTGGACCAGCATTCGGGAAAATCTTGAAAACCGCGAATAATTTGGAAATTTGAAAGCAACCAGGAAAACCGGGACATATGTGGGAATTCATAAAGTAACGTGCATATCTTAGATTCATATCAAAAGAACCACAATCGTTAAACATTCTAAAAATGCGTTCATATATTGGAACTTTTCTTTGAAGAAATATTTATGAAACTATAGCATACGTTTGATGGAGTGAAACTGCGTCCGCTAAAGAAATTACTTGAGCACACGTACAAAACTGCGTCCGCTAAAGAAATTACTTGAGCACACGTACAGTAGTTCAGTAAGCCAGATCAACTCGGACTCTATGCAGTAAGCTTACAGTCAGATTATTGAACACACGCATTTTTAACGTAACTCTCAGCAGAGATTGTTTACAATGTTTTATCGAAAATAAAGTTCATGTTCAAGTAATATTTTTAAATAAATTATTTTGCTATTCTTATTTAAGACATTTCCATACATATACATTATATGTTTTTATTATTTACACATATCAAAAAAAGATTTTTGAAACATTAGCTTTCCATCCATAGTAATTCTGCCCAAGGGCAGGTCTTTCACTGCAATCATAGCATTTTCATGCTATGCTTTGCAACTTTACTAGGGAATTATAGGTGTGGTAGCTTCCCGTTGCTTTCCACACCGGTGAAGTATGATTATGATAATGATAAGGATGATGATGGCTGGATGATTTTCGGGGACCGTTGAACCCTAAGCTTCCTGACATTTGTCTTACAGGTGAGGAAAAACTCCGATAAAAACCTCACCCAGAAAAACTGCCCCGACCGGGGATCGAACCCGGGCCCGCTGCGTGACAAGGCAGCACGCTACCTCGAGACCACGGCGGTAGATACATTAACTTTGTTAAAATTAATTCGATAAGGAAAATTTTTTGAACAAAGATAGATGAACAGACAGGCGAATGGAGAATACTTCATAACAGTAAACTGCATGGTATTTATAGGAAGCCAGATATAATAAGAACAGTTAAGTCTCGTAGACTGCGATGGGCAGTACTTTTGCACGAATGGGGAATGAAAGACGTGCATGAAACCTTCTTGTAGGAAATCCAGAGGGAAAACGCCCAGTTGGTAAACCAATAATGAGGTGAGAGAATAGCATTAACCATGATTTGAGGGAAGTAGATTATACAGGGAATGATTGGAAAACATTAGCTCAGGATAGGGATGTATGGACAGCTTATTATGTGGCTGGTAGTTTATGATTTAGGGCCAGTTTCACCAACAGAGGTACCTGTATTACGCCAGTTTTCCTCATGTATAATGCATAGTTTAAACTGGCGTAATGCAGTTACCTCTGTTGGTGAAACCGACCTAAGCACTGCACGGTGGAAGTCGGCGAATGGGCGGAGATTTTTGTTCTCAATTCGTACCCACTTAGTAGCCGAGCGGTTTAAGGCATGGTGCTTTAGTGCAATGCTACTCGACTTTCGGTTATTCGAATTCCCACAGCAGAAGGAATTTTCTTATGGAATTTCGACCAGTATGAGACCGGTGCCACTCAATAACGTTCCAGGTTGAGATAATTAGCTATAATGGCAGGAGACCTGACATGTTGACTTTATATCTTCCCTACACTGCCTGGATGATCGTCTACATCTGTGATTAATAGGGTAAGGCATTTAATGACCTATAAATTGGTAAAAAATGCAAAATAAAAAATGCATTTATGACCTAAAAAATGCAAAAAATTACCAATAAAATAAAAAAAATGACGAATAAAAAGTTAAGAATTACCAATAAAAAATACTATTTATTAGATTAAGTACTCACTTGATTACTGAATTACATAAAATTTAACTTAACATCAAATTATTAAAAGAAAAGTATTTAAAACATACATATTACAGTATCTTATATTGCAGAAAATCCATTTCAATTACACAGTGCACTTTTACAGCAATTTTGAATTGCAGTTAACAATCAGAATAAGGGTAGAAACTAGCATAAGCTCTAAGAAATTGAATAAAATTCCTAGAAGTGGGCAAGTTCATTATGCACATACCTTGAAAAATAGGAGTAGTAGTTAGCAAAACAGCTACTTAATTCCAAGAAATTGTATTGACAAGGAAAAATACTGAATTATAATAAAAATCTTAAATCAAATACAAATAATGTCACAGCCTTCTGGAAAAGTGTAAAAAATGCTCAAAATGACCTAAAAATTGCCAAAAAAATGACCTATCCCTAAAAAAGTTAAGAAAATGCAAAAAAAATGCCCTAACGAATTGCTTTTATTTAATCCGCTTTTTAATGCCGAACATTTTCATAAATGCAAGCAATGTTTCAACCTTCATAAGAAAAAGATGCAAAATCATTAATTGCCTTGCCCTAGTGATTAACATATGTGGATGTGAGGTCAGCAGCCGGCTAGAAGGCAAAAGGCATTCTAGGCATGTCGGGTGATGGAGAAAATCATGTCCAACTGTCACAATTATCCTTCTTAAAAATGAGTATCAGAAAGTTTCCTGCCGGTAAAGTATACCCGGGCATTGGTAACTTATTTGTTCTCAAATCGTTGGCTGAGAATATATAAAATCATCCACATCTCTCATAACTTTATACATAATATGAGTGTGGGTCTATTTGTTTGTCTGTCTGCCCTTCATGGATTCAAAAACTACTTGACTGATTTGAATGGTGTTTTCACCATCATTTAGAGAATTTTTCTGGGGCAATCGGTGCACTAAAAAACTCGCTTTTTGGATACTTAAATGGTTTACGCTGTCTAAACAATAACAAATACACTAAATTATTGATAAAGATTTGTGATTTTTTTTTTAATTTCATGGGTATAAGTATATTTATTTTGTCCATCGCTATGGTCTCGAGGTAGTGTGCTGCCTTGTCACGCAGCGGGCCCGGATTCGATTCCCGGTGGAGACAGGCTCCTGGGTGAGTTTTTTTTTCGGAGTTTTTCTCACCTGTAAGCATATGTCAGGAAGCTTAGGGCCCAACGGTCCCCGAAAATCATCCGACCATCATCATCATCATCCTTATCATTATCATCATCATTCTTCACCAGTGTGGAAAGCAACGGGAAGCTACCACACCTATAATTCCCTAGTAAAACTGCAAAGCATAGCAAAAATGTGATTGCAGTGAAAGACCTGCCCTCGGTCAGAATTACTATGGAATGATGGAAGTTCTATACCATAGCTACATTGCCTTCTAAATTCGCTAAATGAACCAGCATAGAGAATTTTCATGGATAAAAGAATTTCATAATTTTCTATTCAGATTCTCGTGTATGTGTTTGCTCATGCGTATTTCTTCGCTTTATACATGTTTTTTTTTACGAAAATGTTTGAGGTATTAAATCTTGCAGAACTAGCATCATATATTCCTACGCATAGAAAAACAGTAGCATCTAGTTCTGCATTTTTCTTTGAAACATGAAACAAGGAAAATACGCTATAACATTCAAGGTCAATTTATTTCCTCGTGTTTTATGTGTAAAGCAAGTGCTGAATATACGGTACTTGGCAAGATGGCATTACCCTGTTGTGTGTACATATGGTCTTTTTGATATTCTTGCACAACACACTGTACAGTTTTTATTACATCTTCTTCCTTCCAGGGAAAGGCCCATATGGAAATTCAGTACCGGTAAACCGTCTTCGTAAATCGCTTTCTCCGTAAATAGGTATGATGGACAGTTCACTTGCTTTTCCGTGTAAATTTTGTTGCGTAATATTTGAGGCGTTTCTGCTTTTTATTGCATTTTTTAATAACATCTATCTATATACCTCGTTCTTCTCCGTGGTGATTAGAGCGCTCCGTAGTGGGAGTGTTTCAACCAATCGAATTTATTTACGCTTATTTATCCATAGATGTCTTAAGAGTGATATGTGGTCGGCATATCGTCTCAGTGAGATACCCAATAGGCAACTAAGGTATTACTTGGATGAGTGACGGTCGGTAAATTTTGCACAGAGGCGTCTTTATTCTGGATTGAGGTTCTTTTACGAGCCTGAAAATATTCAGACTCGAGACCTACGGCTTAAAGTACCTCCGGAGGACTTGCCCCTTGGATTTTTCCATCCGTCGATTCCAGCCAGGTTTGAACCCACGTCCCTCGGAACTAGAGGCAAGGATCATACTCATTAGTCCACCGCAGTCCGTTTAAATTCTTCGTAATCATTCATTTATATGGATGAAGAATTTAAGTGAAAGTACGAGTATTATGAATCAAGGATTTCTATAAACTTAATTTACCAATATTGCATTCGGTAGGGCCTTATATTAATATAAAATACAATCACATGTTTAGTATGTCTTTTGAGCAAACTTAATAAAATATCCTTGTGGTATTTAATAATTTTATTGGTGAAATTTCATTTTATTTAAACTCGATGTTTCGCTTCCCCTACAATAACCGAGTATAGTTGGCATGGAACACGTACAGCAACACACACGAACTAGAATTTATAAAACACTGGACAGACCCATATTATGTTACGGCAGTGAGGCGTGGTCAATTCGCAGTGTAGATGAACAAAGACTAACTGCGGCAGAAATGAAATTTGTGAGACGTACTGCAGGTAACTCAAGAACAGACCATAAAAGGAATTCTGAGATTCTCAAAGAATTACAAACAGAATCAATCATGGAATATGTACAAAACTACACAAACAACTGGAAATCTCACGTAAGAAGAATGAGCAGAACAAGAATACCACGTCAAATTTTAAATTACCAACCACCAGGCAAGAGATCCTTGGGCAGACCCTTCAAACGTTGGATTGAGACCGTAACAGACTACTAGGTCTATCACATGAAAGGAAGAAGAAGAAGAAGGCATGGAAAATAGAGAAATTCGGGGATTCTATATGCCTCCGTACCACCTACATAAATTCAAATAAAAAAACGAAAAAAAAATTATTGTAGCAGTATGTGAATTCTTTCTTCTTCTTCTTCCTTCCAAGTATTAGGCCAAGGCCTGTTACGATCCTATAGAAAATTTTCCCTCCAGCGTTTGAGGGAAATTCTCGTATAAGACTTGAAAGCATAATAATAGTCCCTTCGATTGGTTGCTGGTCAAAGGAAGGCAAGACCAGTGATGGGGCTGCCATCTTATAGCCTCTGGTCAGGCTTTTCTGGAGAAGAAAAGAAAATAAAGGAAAGAAGAAATGGAAGAAAGGAAAGACTCCCTAGCCCTCGGATGCCCTAATAGCGTCGGCGTCAAAAAAACAAGAGTTAACCAAGAGATGTTAGATAGTAAAGTTAAAAGAGTGCGAAACACAAGTAAGTGGAAGAAATGTTTTGCACAGCTTGGGCACCTTGTGGTCGCCATCCACATATCCCCTAGATGAGGACCCCTACCTGAGACTATTTAGCTCATGCCCCAAATGAAAGTCAATGACCAATCACATTTCAATGAATTTTGTTTTACAACCAATGACAGTCGTGTTGCACCTCGATAATTATCGAATTTTGATTACCGAAATAAAGAAAGCTCCTCCTTTTTAATATTCTGAACAGGTCAGAGCATTATTTTGCAGTGACTCACTCTCCAACAAATACGTTGAATGTAGCAAATAATGAACATATTACTTCGACTTACACATTTGATAAATGTGTGTTCAATAATTGTGTTTTTAAATACTGATTTTACTGAGTTGCTTCAGAAAAAATGAATTAATAACTTATAATGTTGGTTATAATATACAGTTTGATGTGTTTAATTTTTTCTCCACTAGGGCGCATTCTTACAATAGTGCGATCCTATTTGGCAATAAACAGTATGATCAAGTTGCAGTGATGAACAAATGAAACATACCGGTAACCAAACATTTCTCATTTGTTTTCGAACATCGCCGTTTACATTAATGTATAAATATCTTAAAATAACTATATTAGAGTAAAATGATTTGTGAGTAAATAGCTTAATTTTATTCGTTAAATAAACCTAACAAATTCCACTTTTGATTTCCAAATTATCGATGAATTCACGACTCACGAAGTGAGGAGTGAATTTTTTAATTATGATATTTTTTATTCTATTTTGGAACCTTGGAACGTATCCCCTATATACCCATACAAATTACCATTCCATATTCGCGGCATTTTTGCGGAACGTATCCCCCGAGAATAAGGAGCTTTTACTGTATTGCACTTTTTTTTTTTTTTGCCCTCCCCAAAAAAATAGGCTGTATTAAGTAATAAAAGTGCTCGTGGGGAGTACTTGAAGGACACAATATAAAACAATGTACCAACTTATTGTTACGGTGTGTGATTGTTACTTATTTATTTTGCAAACCAATGTATTATTTCGGTAGTAAAAAGTTCACAACTTTTACTGCTAGTCAAGGATACTTTTATAATATTCTCATTGATTTCTATACAGTGACAATATTGTATTTAATTTTATTGACAATGGACAGGTTATTTATTGTATTAACAAAAAGTCGTTCCATTCACTTCCTATTCGTTATTTTTATACCTTTCTATATTACAATATCAGCATATCTGTCGATAGAGATCTTAACTTCAACTCCGGCGACTCGGATTCAATTCTTTGCCGGATACCAACAATACTTTAAATATCTACGAAGAATCTGGGCGTGTATTCATTATCTTGTGATTTTCAGAGCTGTCTTCAGCGGTGATCCGAGCTTTCTGCTGATAATAACACTGGACAACAAATTTTAACTTTTTGTTATTTACGGGACTGAAACGACCACATTTTGACGTATTTTTTCATGCTGAACACGAAAATGACAATGAAATTGTCAGCAGTGGTCCAGTTTTTTTCGTAATTTTGAGAAATATCCTAAAATCCTTCCTTAAATCTGGTAATATTAAGACTAGCTTACCTCAGTTAAGGGCGTTTCCTTTTACCTTGTCTGCTGTAATGGACCTCGGAGATATCTCTCACCACTGACCAACAATAGTCAGCTAGCATAGATGTATTCTATTTGCCCTGGTATCGTCTTTCAAATGATGAGATCGTCTTCTGCGATGATCCGAGCTTTCTGCTAATAAGTTAATAGATCTTGAGAGGCTCATCACATTATGTCTATCTAGTTTATTGCTTGGTTAAGGCAAGAAGCCTTGGCGCAGAGCTACGGGACTTGCGCTGGTTCAAGTCCCCATGGGGATGAAATTTTTCTCACGGAATTTCGGCCAGTATGGCCCACCCAGCATCGTGAGGCATTTGGGTAGCTACAATAAGTAGCGACTCCAGGTTGAGAAGACCAGCTATAGCGGCTGGGGGACCCGACATGCTGACCACATGTCACCCCTACACTGGCTTATGATCGTCTACCTCTGTGATTAACACGTGTGGACGTGAGGCCAGCAGTCGGCTGGTATGCCTAGAACCTTCAAGGTCTGTCGCGCTTGGAGAGAGAGAGAGTGTATTGCTAAAAAAATATTAATATCTGCTTGTATGCGAGCTACCTAGGGTATTCGTTAGTAAATCTCTTGGTATGCTTATGTTCTACAAAGGAGGAAGGATAAACAATTAAACCCAGAGTAGAACTTGTACTGTACAGCATATAATAGAATATCAAGTCTGAAATAAGAGAACTCTGAATATTTGTCGGCTGTTTCATGCTCCTACTTGAATCCATCCATAGTAATTCTGCCCGAAGGCAGGTCCTTCACTGCAATCATAGCATTTTCATGCTATGCTTGCAGCTTTACTAGGGAATTGTGTTAGGTGTGGTAGCTTCCCGTTGCTTTCCACACCGGTGAAGGATGATGATGATGATGATAATGATAATGATAAGGATGATGGCCATATGATTTCGGGGACCGTTTGGGCCTTAAAGTTTTCCTGACATTTGTCTTACAGGTGAGGAAAAACCTCGATAAAAACTTCACCCAGGAAAACTGCCCCGACCTGGGATCGAACCCGGGCCCGCTGCGTGACAAGACAGCACGCTACCTCGAGACCACAGCGGTGGACTTCCTACTTGAATTGTGACCTTAATAACTTCAACTGTTGAAGAGCGTTGTTAAAAGCAACTAGAAAACAACAATTATAAATAAAAATCTTTGAAGTTAGCTCTAATATCAATATAATACATTCGAGATTATTGGTTTTATAATTACTATGATATCTACATATTTTTTTCCAACGCTACCAGGTTGTCTTCGACGTTTCTGGCATTCACGGAATTCTAACCCATTTCTGTTTACCCCAATTATATAATGGGTGATAATTGATAAGTAATAACGAGGCACCAGGAGAATATTTAAACCTAAACTTCAACCTAAGGAAGATAAAACATAGGTAATATTTATCTAATATATTTACTATATTTGACTTACTTACTTACTTACTTACTTACTTACTTACTTACTCACTGGCACTATCGAACCCGTAGGTTCATGGCCGCGCGGACATAAGCTCTCCATACATCCCTATCCTGAGCCAATGCTTTCCAATCATTCCCTGTATAATCTACTTCCCTCACATCATAGTTAATGTTGTTCTCCCACCTCATTCTTGGTCTACCAACTGGGCGTTTTCCTTCTGGCTTTCCTACAAGAAGTTTCCATGCACGTCTTTCATTCCCCATACGCGCAACATGTCCTGCCCATCGCAGTCTACGAGACTTAACTGTTCTTATTATATCTGGCTTCCTATAAAGACCATATAGTTCATTGTTATGAAGTCTTCTCCATTCACCTGTCTGTTCATCTCTCTTTGGTCCAAAAATTTTCCTAAGTACTTTATTCTCAAATACTCGTAATCTCCTTTCCTCCCTTAAAGTAAGAGTCCATGTTTCGCACCCATATAATATAACTGGTAGAATAATAGTTTTATATATTTTCAGCTTAACGTTTTTTTTTAAAGGAGTTGGGACATCTAAAGTCTCTGCAATGCATAATAGCATGCATTTCCAGAATTGAGCCTATGTTTAATTTCTTTGTGCATCTCATTCCTATATGTGATTATTGTTCCTAGGTATTTGAATTCAGCCACTTGACTTCCAATCAAAAAGTTTTTATCCTTACAGGATAAATAATTTTTATAATTATAACAATTATGACACAATTTATTTAATAATAAAATTATATATTAAATAGTAGTTATTATATTTAATTTGTTGAATTATTTTAAGAAATTAGGCTAAGATTTATTTGCCTGTTTATCAAAATATCTGAAGTAAACCTATTATATAATAAGATATTTAGTCTCGAATTAATTTTCTCACGAAAAGGGAACCATTTTAAAACTCCCGCCCCAACTATGAACAATTATTGCAATGCCGGTTTCTATAGTAGGCCTATATATTTGTTAGATATAGGCCTATATTTAAAAGCTTCGCACAGTGGCCGAGCGGTTTAATACATATCCCTTGGCATAGTACTACGAGATCATGCTGATTCGACTCTCCATGAAGGAAGAACATTTTACCTTATAATTTCGTCCAGAGTGTCTACCCAGCATCGCGAGGAATTTAGATAGCTAAGATATGTAGCGGTTCCAGGTTGAGAAAACAGCTATTAACGATTGAGGAACCTAACATGCTGATTACATCTCACCTTTATATTGACTAGATGATCGTCCACTTCTATTATTGACATACAGTATGTGGATGTAACGTCAGAAGCCATTGGGAACCAAATGCCTTCTAGGCTGGTACTGCCATGGAGTTTAGTTTTTTATTTCTATATACCCTATACTTCAACGTGGAGGGATTAGGACGCTTCCTGGTGGGAGTGTTTTAACCAAGCTAATTAAGTTACGCTTATTTCCTCACAGATGTCAACGAGTGATATGAGGTAGGCAATATCGATGTTTTAGCCTTCCTTGGTTCCTATGTCCATTTGGAGTATATTGGAACGCCAATTTTGGAAGTTTATTACTTTCCATTCTTCTCAGATTATTTTTTCATTCTTGTTGAATCTTTCCATATCTTCATATAAACTTGGTAATCCAAGATTTTTCTGACCATTTAACTTATGCCCCAAATGGGAGTCAATGACCAATCACATTTCAATGAATTTTGATTTACAACCAATGATAGTCTTTTCCTCGATTTTATCAGTTTAATTTTATCATATTAAAATCAAGCTCCTCCCATTTAACATTCTGAATAGGTCAGAGCATTGTTTTGCAGTGACTGACTCTCTAAGAAATACGGCTACCAGATTGTATATATATATAAACAGATGCTGTTTGCGGGATATAATAGAAAAACATTCGTAGTAATTGATTATACCACAATAAAAAGAAACCATTGTTTGCACTTTCTTAAACTTATTATTTCCCAGGAATTTACGTTCCAGAAAAATATAATTTACATCATAGGACATCAGAAATTAATTAATAACCTATAATGTTGTTTATACGAGGGCGGATCGGAAGGTAATGCACAATAATTTTTTTCTGCCTTGGTATTGCAGCTAGAATGTTGAAATTTCACAGAGATATAGTTTGAAGTTTTCACTACAGATGATATTTTTGTCTCAGGTGCACCTCTTGCGAGAGAAGCTTGAACTATGCAACAAAGATGGCGCGCATGCTACAGTCGTCCACCTGTGAGGGACGGATCGGATCGGAAAGTAACGCACAATAATTTTTTTTAAAAGTTTAATAGTAAAAAAAAGGAAAACAATCACAAATGAACTACTTTTCGACATAGTCACCAACTTTCTCAACACATTTTTCCCATCGTGTTGCGGGATTGCTGCTGTTGTCGGCCGGCCGGAGCGTGGCGAATCACTAAGGTTCACGCGTCCCTCTTGGAAGAATGTGCACCACCTGGAGACATTGCTACGGTCCATACAATCATCCCCATACACGCCACGCATGCCCCTGTGAATTTCACTGGGTTTATGCCCTTTGGCCCACAAAAATCGAACAACACTTCTCTGTTCCTCACAGGTGGACGACTGTAGCATGCGCGCCATCTTTGTTGCATAGTTCAAGCTTCTCTCGCAAGAGGTGCACCTGAGAAAAAAATACCATCTGTAGTGAAAACTTCAAACTATATCTCTGTGAAATTTCAACATTCTAGCTGCAATATCAAGGCAGAAAAAAATTATTGTGCGTTACTTTCTGATCCGCCCTCGTAAATAGTTTGATGTGTTTCATTTTTTCTCCACTAGGGGTCATTTCTTGACAATGCTTGCGAATCGTAGTTTTGGGCAATACAACATAACTGACCTGGTTACAGTGATGAACAAAGGAAGCATAACAAACGTTTCTCATTTGTTGTCAAACATTCGCCCGTTTACATTACTATATACAATTAAATATTTTAAAATAACTATATGTTAAATAATGATTTTGTGAGTAAACATCTTACTTTTTTATTCGTTAAATAGTCCTAACCAATGGCACACTCGTAATTTCCAAATTATCTATATAAATTTTTCGATTTAGTTTGAGCATAATCACTTGTGGCATTACTTATGATAAAAGTGTTTCTTGGTGATCCCCATTTTAACCAGTCTATTAACTCCTAACAGTGAACGATAAAGAAGCGCATTTGGCTTACTCTTAGTTTATGAGAATGTATTTTATTTAAAATCCAAATTTCACTTCCGTAGGCCTACTTTAGAGCAGCTTTTGAAAGAGTAAGAAAGTTGAACAAGCTGGGATAAATTTGTTATTTATGTGAGTAGTTAAATATATCTCGATTATATATATTTTTCAGTTGAAATATTCACACTTGGCCAGTGATTTGTATAATTAGAATGTCATAGCAAACATTCCGTTTATTAAGTAACAAAGAATTCACTTCCGTGTCGGTTTTACTGGAGCTGACATTTTGGTTCATTGAGACTTATCTGCCCATATAATTAAGAGTTTCATTCGAGTTTGTTGACCCCATTCTTTTCTTTAAACACAGATAGAGGAATACAATACAATCTCGGTCTTAATAACATCTTGTTAAGAGGAGGAACCACCGAGGGAGCCGAGACAGACAGTAGTAGGCCTAATTAAAACTCATATTCGGAAAATCTCTGGTTTTAATCTCAGGGCCAACCATTCTGATTGGGGTTTTATAGTACATTATATCAGAGCAAATGCCGAATTTGAATTGCATCACCACGAGCTGTTCATAATTAATCACCATTTCATAACATTCTTAAAATCTCCATCTACCTTATATTTGATTCGGATATTTATAGAGTGGAGATAAGCAAATCCAACAATTATGATCAACATCATCAACAACAAGGATTAAGCCCAATGGCCTGTTCCGATCTCATTATGGGTCGAATTGGTCCTTCCATCTCTTCAATGGTCTTCCCAACATTCGTCTCCCTTTTGGCTTATAATTATACATTCTTCTTGGTATGCGCTTTTCATTCATTCGTAATACGTGCTGAAGATAAGCATTTTGATAATATTTTATTCTTTCACAGAGATTAAATATATTAAGTTCTGTTCTTATATCTTCGTTTTTCTTTTTATCGGTCATTTGGTATCCTGCTATTGCTCTCAACATCTTCATTTCAGCAGCCTCTATTTGTTTACTATCTGGCTTTGTTAATGTCCAGGTTTCACATCCATAGATAAGAGATGGAACTCCAACAATTATTGTCTAATTTTTAATGATAGAAACAACTGAAATCAACTCATTTAATTATTGCATTTGTTTCTATCCACTCTACAGACATCCTGAATAGGATTCAGTTATTATACTGCAGCCACTGATTCTCCAGCCTTGACGTTTTCACAACAGTGTTGCCGATATGGATATTCAGTGGGAGTGGTTGCTTTATGTATGCTGTTAGCAGACATACAGCTGACAACATCTCAGAAATTTCAAATCTTACTAGCGCGCTATAGCTGCGTCAAGAGCAGTGATTGGTTGTAGCAGACATCTACTCCCATACCACTATTTCCTTATTGGCAGTAGAGGGCGAATTTTCCCTTTACCCCTCGTATAACCTAAACCTCAAATTGGAGCTATGACGGCTGGGGTATAGTACTTTTATGTGTCACGCCCCATGAACCTCAGGACATGACCTGTAACTGGATCACACACACATACACACACACACACACATATATATATATAATATATATATATATATATATATATATATATATATATATATATATATATATTTGTATTATTTTTTGACACCCAAGTGTAAAGAGGACCATCACAGGTAAGTGATCAACTCAATGCCAGGACAACATTCGAAACAACACCCACCATTCACTCATAATTCATACTAAACAAGAGGAATGTGATATAGGTGATAATTGTCAGATGGAATTCGGGGACATTTGAGACTTCAGGTTTAAATTATCAATGCATTTCCCCAGAAACCGGATTTAAGTCACCGTAAATTATATTTATTTTCGGACATTCAAAACGAACAAAAGATAACGGTACTTGAGATCACAATGGGCTGAAGGCAAAAACATATTTCTCTACTATTCATAAATGTTAACAAAAGATAACCAGCCGAGGGATGTACAAAATATTGCAAAATATATAACAGCAGAGTTAAGCGAGTGTACGTCGTCTTCTGAGGCGAATGGGTTAACAGGGGAGGAAAAACTTCGGAGAAAACTTCACCCAATAAACTTGACCAGACAGGAAATTCAACTAGGGATCATTGCATACAGTAAACGCTGAAATAGAAACAAATACTGTAATAGGTATCATAGATAAATCTGAAAACAATCATACCAAAGACTCGCATCCAAAACCTCTTCAACTCAGGACCGGGTCGAGGGATAAGATGCGATGAGGCCGTTTACATTGATTAAATGTCTGTGAATAACAAGAATGCGGGCTGACTATGCCTGACCCACAATCATAGGGACAGATGAATTAAATGAAACGAAATTAATGTTGAGATATGGTAGAATAAAATTTGTAGCAGGGGAAACCGGGAGAAACTCCAAGAAAAACCTGCCCATACTCCGTTTTATCCACCATGAAACTCACATGGAGTTGCCGAAACGAGAACTCGAGACCTCAGCGATGGAACTACCATCACAATCCAAACATAAGCTATTTTCAAGTACATAAAACATAACGCCTAACTACAGTGGATATCAGTCTGTAGAGTCGCTTGAGGCTTCCTTCATATAGTCTACAGATGCTCCCATTGATTTTAGGTTCCACCTTAAAACCTCATGCTCTCAACTTCATCAGGAAACATAAAATGATTATTATGATAATACTACTACTAATAATAATAATAATAATAATTTCCATACTGGAAATTTCTGGCATCAAACGTTCCCGACAGGGAGGGTCAAGGTTTGAAGAAATGAGCGGAAAGGAAGTTCCAGTATATCGATTATATTATTATTGTTGTTATTATTATTATTATTATTATTATTATTATTATTATTATTATTATTATTATTATTATTATTATTACATTTTATTGCTTTTTCGTACTGTACTCCCAGTGAAAAAAGTTCCCGCACGGTGATAATGGTGTAGTGCGCAATGGGGAGGGGTGTTGAGTTTAAATGCAGGTGGGTTTCTTGAATTACATTGGCTAAGTGATGACGTGGCGATTGTTGTACCGTTGTACTATACATAACAAATTAGATTAGTTGGTACAGATTTTTACCATTGAGCAAAATTTATTGTATTATATTGACTATTACACTTATATGACGTCACATCATCATCATCATCTTCTTCAAGGTATGGGCCTGTTGGCCCGTTCCGCTCCCCGGCGCACTACATGCCGCAGGCGCAGGTCGTCCTTCCAACGACGTTTTGGTCTTCCTATATTTCTTCGGCCTAGAGGTCGCTAGTTTTAAATGTTATATTAGTTTTATATTTTATATTAATTTTTAATAATGCTTACAGCTCATTGCCAAAGTGTTTTCGAAGTGTACAATACAACATTGATTCGCGTGGCGTTCGGCTCAGCCGCGTTCCTCCTTGGGACTTCCTTTCTCTGGGAGTGCAGTATAAATGTATCTTTACCAAACAAAACTAGCAATTAGTATTTTACTTTGATTTGTAAATGCAATTTAATATATACTTTAACAGTTTACGGTGGAATACTTATTTTTAGCGAATTCCGAATAGCGTTGAAGTTGTAGCCTATTCATCGTAAGTAATGTCACGAGCGATTTTCAAATTATCGATAATGTAAGGTCACGAGTGAATTTATCTAGAGGATTTGGAAATTAAGAGTGAAAAGTTCAAATTCGTTATTCAGTAAAATTGACCGATGGGAGATTAACCTGAAAGCGAGAACATTTTCACTGCTCTAGCAGCGAACGAGTTGGTTCAGAACATATCGTTTGAGAATTCGTGAGATCTCGAGTTCAGATCCCAAGATCGACCATACTAATAATTTTTTTTTCGTGACTTTGTCAGTTGTCAAGGCAAATGACAAGTTGTAACTGCATTACCCGATCCATTTCATCTTTAAACATCTTTTCATATTAAATTAAAAAAAATATTATTCATTGAATTTACGCAAGAAACATAAATACACAATGGACAAAGCTTAACATGAATACTTGTAACAATAGACATGGCGTACATAGACTACTTGTATAACACATTTTTTTTTGTCCAGTGCCACTAGGTTATCTTTTATAACATTTCTGACTTTCTCCCCTGGCATTGGCGGAATTGTAATCCATTTCTTAGGTTGGGGCACTTGGACGGCGGTGTAAGGTTATCCCGATGATATGATGATTGATACATTGATAATTCCCTTTAAGGAAGCATGCCGTAGCGTAGTGGTTAAGGCACTGCGCTACAAGTCAGAAGGTCGAGGGTTCAAGTCCCGGTGGAGTCAGGATTTTTAAACTGACCCAAACCTTCTGGCGGCATTGTGGCCCTGGGGTCGACTCAGCCTCTAACGGAAATTAGTACCAGACGCTTGTTCTGGGGGTAAAGGCGGCCGTCACGCAGAGCTGACAACCCGGCTGACATCAAGTGCCGATTGTCCAAAAACGTGGCAAGCCTTAACATCCCACTACCCGAAGGGCCTCCTGAGGCCTGTAGTGGGATTACTTTACTTTACTTTAAGGAAAAATTCCTATGGTCTGTACATGAATCGAACCCAGTATCTCATGAACTGTAGTCAGAAACGCTGACCGCTAGTTCATGAGGCTGATAAGGAGCGATATGACCAAAAATGTTGAACTGTCTCAAAATAAAACATTCGGACTCACCTAGAAAGTAAGAAATGGCATGACGATTATCTGCTATATTTCGCCTGTGGAGCATCCCTCTTGATGGTCCAACAATAATCGGCCAGCATATTAGGATTCCATTTGCCTTGATATCTCTTTTCCATAGCTGAAACCATTTGAGTTAGCTCATTTGGTTTTATTTTACAATGGACAAATGGACGAAAAAAACGTTTATTGAAAAAATAATTATTTAAATCCATTAATTGAAATTGAAATTGAAATTTAAAAAAAAACTGTGGGTGATGGAGAAATTCCAATAACATATTTGAAAACACGATAAAAAAAACTGCATTGAGTATAACTATTGGTACTCATGAGACAAAAATCATGTTGACCAGTGTAATCTCTGTTACTATAAATAAATGAATCTATTACCACTATTATAAAAAAAAAATAACAAGAATTCTCTCATTGTCCAATCCACTTTTAGTATTTGAAATGTTTGGAACAGGTAACAAACTCTAATTCCTTCTTTTGTATTGTCTCTCAACTATCTTTGAATTAATTCATTATACTAGAGTTTTTTTAAATAGCTATAAACTTTATTTAGTCACGGAATGATTAATACTTTATGTTTTCTAATTTTTCTAGTTTATCTTCATTTAGAATGTTAGATAATACATTTTTATTTGGTACACTTGGTATTCTGGGTACTTTTTTGAGCTTGATGTCAGATAGATTAAAATTATGAAACAAATGAACATTACCAGGGAGGATAATAAAGATGAGGTCACTTACATTTTTTACTTATTTCATATTTATGTATATTTTAACATCCAGGTCATATTACATCTAAAATCTTAGATTGTATTGAATGGGGTATGCTTTTATATTGTTGTGTTTAGGCTATCATGTGTTTTCACTTTATTTAGTATTAATTACATTGTACTCCGAGCAAGTTGACTGAGCCAGTAGTGTTAGAAACTCATATTTGAGAGATTCTGGGTTCAAACCCTGATGCCAACCAAAAACTCCATGGCAAAACAGGCCTAGAAGGCTCTTGGCCTACATCCGGCTGTTGGCCTCACATCCACATGTGTTAATCAGAGGTAGATGATGATCCAGCCAGTGTAAGGGTGACATGTGGTCAGTAAGTCGGGCCCCTCAGCCGTTATAGCTGGTTTTCTCAACCTGGAGCCACTACTTATTGTAGCTGTTCAAATTCTTCATGATGCTGGGTGTGCACCAGTCCCATAGTGGCCGAAATTCCATTGTGATCTCACAACAGGCCCGGAGGCCCTTGGGGTAGTGGGAGGTTAAGGCTCCCGCTTTTTCTAGACAATCGACACTTTATGTCAGCCGGGTTGTCAGCCCTGCGTGACGGCCGCCTTTACCCCAGAACAAGCGTCTGGTACTCATTTCCGTTAGAGGCTGAATCGACCCCAGGGCCATAGTGCCGCCAGAGGGTTTTTCCATGAGATTATTTCTTCCCCCATGGAGACTTGAACCAGCACAAGTCCCGTAGCTCTGCACAAGACATATTGCCTTAACCACTCGGATAGGGACACAGGGAATCTCATTAATCCATTCATGCGCATTACTAATTAAATGACGAGGCATTTGCCAACCTGAGTTTTTTCCTGATTTTCTTCAGTTGTCAAAGCAAATGTTGGGTTCTAATTTCATTACTAGGACATATGTCATATTCACAATTTTACAGTTTCATTAATGAATAAATATTATAAATATAAATTAACAAAGAGAAGATGTATTATACAGCACAATCCCTATGCTGGAAGCCATGGATGTTAGTTGCATCTCAAAAAAATATACAGTAAAACTTGTTTAATCCGGAACGTGAATAATGCGGAAATCTGACCAATGTGAACAAATGTATTGGTCCCGGCGAAATAATAGTAATTTTACAAGTATATATTTTGTATGCAACGGAATCTGTTCAACGCGGAAACGGAAGGATATTTCTACACAATTCATGAAAAAAATGTTTATAAGGCGGAAAGATTGAGAGAGATATAAATTAGTTTCCACTTCATTAAATTCCTTTTAGGCGAAATAACAATAAGGGATGATTCCTGCCGTCGGGTGAAATAGAGGTTCTACCTGTATCTGAAATTTTATTTCGGCCTCACTGCACACCCGTTATGCGAAATACAAGTTCGTTTAACAATATTTGGCGTGTGACATCTGTCTTACGAATAACCAGTGCACTGTAAAATCTTAAATTAGTTTGAGATCTAAGACCGATTGTGTACGTAGGCTATCTTTCACAGGTAACGTTCTGAATTTCCGGAATAAAGATGGCTAAATCGTATGTATTACTGTCATTAAACGAAAAAGTGAAGGTGATTGAAGATAAAGAAAAACAAACTTTCAGGTACGCGAAATAATGACTAAATTTAAATGTGGAAAAATCCACGTTTATGACATTTTAAAACACAAAGAAAAAATAATTAATGAATGGATGCAAAGAATGATCAAATGAAGAGGAAAGAAAAAATCAACGAAGTAGTGCGGTAATGTTTTGCAATTGCACGATCAAAATATCTCCAAATTTCCGGACCGATGTTCCAAAGTCAAGCTCTAGCTGTTGCTATACCCCTAGGGAATAACGATTTCAAGGCATCTTCAGATTGCCTGGACAGTTTTAAAAGACGACACAGTGTAGTGTGAATTGAAAAATTTGCGGGGAATCAAAGGATGTGGACGAAAGTATAGTTAGTGAGTGGAAACCGAAATTTCGTACTTTAATTTCAGGATACGCGCTTAAGAGACATTTTTAACGCTGACATAACGGGAATTTTTTTGCGCGCTTCCGTCGAAGTCGCTCGTACGTAATATACTTCACTTTTCAACGGCAACGGAACTACAATTAATCCAAGGTACGTAGAAAGACATATACTGTATTCTACAATCTAAGATTGGTTAATGAATTTTTTGTAATGCGGAATTTTGTCTAATGTGGAAAGAAAAATTGGTCCCATGTGATTCCGTTTTGAACAAGTTTTACTGTATATAAAAAATTATACAATGAAAGAATGATTATGATGAAGTGGATTATGCTAATAAAATTCTAACCTAACATTTGGCTTGACAACTGTGGAGAGGGAAGTAACTGTGATCAGTGCTGGATTTTAAACACAATATTCTTGAATAAGAATGTCAAATGCTGCTGTCTCAACCACCTTTCTTGGTAAAGAGAATTTTGTTGAAATTGTTAATTTAGCTGCAGTGCTGTTTTTGTTGTATTTGCAGGAAGCAAAATGTGGATTCGTAGTGGCTTTAATGTCAATTTACTGGATGACAGAGGTTGTGCCATTGGCTGTGACTTCATTTATACCTGTCATTCTCTTCCCATTACTTGATATTCTTGACACTGAAAAAGTGTGCAATGCCTATCTAAAGGAAACAAACATGATGTTCATAGGTATGTATTTGTTCTCTTCTGTTCTGAAGTGAAATTATGACAAATAAATTTTTATTTTTTAGTTTAATGGATGTATTGAGCACAAAGTTATTATCGGACCAACGGATCTGTGCCCCTTTAGCTCTGCAATTTTTTTTTAAGGAATTAAATCCACGAGACACACCCAGTCCCAAGGTTCAGATTTAAAAAAAAAAATCCTCTACCCTGCCGGGAATCGAACCCGGGTGGTTCTTAGAAAAGTTAACACTGCACTCACTTCATTCCACGTGCTTCCCTCACACCATGTCAAAGCAGCAACCAGGATAACTTTCCGAGTAGGGATGTTGTGAAACGTCCCCCAAACAGTGTCATGGATCTTTAATACTGAATAATGTAAGGCTAATTATTATTTCTTCAAATTTAAGTAGGTCTAATGACGCTGACTGACTTTCATTATTTGCTTAGTAACATTTATTTTACCACTCCGTGCTACAGTGTTCATGGTGAGCTGACAACAGTGGACTGCAAGTGCAATTAACATGTCTCTCAAGAATTTTCAAATTGAGAGTAGTGGGAAGGGCGAAAGAAAAGAGAGAGATAGGAATGCAGAGAGGAAAATGATTTATTGAGGCAGAAAAGGAATTAGTGTTTAGTTCGTATATCTTATGGGGGCACAGATCCATTGGTCGGACTATATATTAATTTTAAAAGTATAAGTTGTTCTCGGGCTCACAATTTGGGAGTCAGCATGTAAGCCCAAAACTGATTTCAAAAGTTATGATTTCGTTTTTGTTTATATGCGTTATTTAGTAGCAAAATTATTTACATTTTTACAAAAAAATAGGGGTGGGGTAAATTTGATGGGCACTGAGTGAATGGAGAAGACTGCTTAGCAGTGAGCTACATGATCTTTATAGGAAACTAGATATAATAAGATCATCTAAGTCTTGTAGATTGCGATGGACAGGACATATGGCACAAATGAGGAATGAAAGAAACTTCTTGTAGGAAAACCACAGGGAAGGCACCCAGTAAGTAGGCCAATATGAGGTGGTAGAATAACATTAAACATGATTTAAGTGAAATAGTTTATACAGGGGATGGTTGGAAAACATTAGCTCAGGATAGCGATGTATGGATAGTTTATGTCTGCATGTCCACGAACCTGTGGGTTCGATAGTTCCAGTGAGTTAGTTGATTGAATAGTCACTCCGAGAACAGATCTAACTCATAAACTGCAACTCATGACCTGACTAACTTCTTTCACCATTTTGTTACATTATTTATCACAATGTCCACTGCTGTGGTTTCGAGGTAGCATGTTGCCTTGTCACGCAACGGGCCCGGGTTCGATTCCCGGTCGGGACAGGCTCCTGGGTGAGATTTTTTCGGGGTTTTTCCTCACCTGTAAGACAAATGTCAGGAAGCTTAGGGCCCGACGGTCCCCGAAAATCATCCGGCGATCATCATCATCCTTATCATTATCATCATCATCCTTCACCAGTGTGCAAAGCAACGGGAAGCTACCACACCTATAATTCCCTAGTAAAGCTGCAAAGCATAGCATGAAAATGCTATGATTGCAGTGAAAGACCTGCCATCGGGCAGGATTACTATGGATGGATATATCACTGTTTGCTTAAATGCCAACTTTTAAAAATAAATGAAACAGATCTGAAAGAGAACAGGGATAATTTTACATGCACCATGCCATGATATTCTCTGGATAGATCACTAATCCACTGTAAACTCAACTTTCGAATTTTTGTGGGTTAGATCTCTTTTCGGGGCAACTGTTTAATTATTGAGTTATCTTTGTGGGTTAGATCTCTTTTCGGGGCAACTATTTAATTATTGAGTGTATCATTTGGTTTCTATTAATTATTGAGTGTATCATTTGGTTTCTATGATGTATAAACTGCTGCCACCTAATATTGATAAAAATACAGTAAAAAAGTGAGTACTGGTATGAAGCACACATATGTAACATCATTAAAAACCAAATACAGCATTCACGAATAGTTTATAGAGTGAAAAATTCTAACTCCTCTGGATATACTGTACTGAAGAGGGTATTTGATTTTTCTTAATGGAAAAGATAATGGAGAGTAAAACTAATTACCCAAATAATAGAACGCATTATATTTGAAGGGAAAAATTTATAAGTGATAAATAAAATAGATTGTAATTATCTCATCTCATATTCTCCATGTTTTTCAAAGCACAGGACCATGTTTTTTTTAACAATTTGATCCTATCTTCAGCCATCTTTACAACAGTTGAATTTTCGTCTTCACCTTCATCTTCTAAACTGCCATCTAGTGTTGATTTGATGAACTTTGAGATCAAATCTTGCTCATCAGGAATTTCAAAATTCATGGATCTAAATTTGTTCTTCTGAATGTATATCTTTTTCCAAACTGTCAATTCCAGGGTTTCACCAAATCTTTAAAAAATTTGGCTTCTTTTTTAATTTTATGGTTTTCTATCAAACTGTAAGATGCAATGTTGATTTCTCAATTTCACCATTTTTAATATTTCTGAAGTGTTCTTTGTGTAAGTTTCTAAATTCCTTTTATGTTTTTCCTATGTATGCTTTATTGCATTCTTTTCAACTAATTTGATCAATTCTAGATTTTTTTAATATCTTAACTTTATTATTAGTTTTTAGTAGATTGATTCCAAAAAAAGAAAAACAATTCAAGAAAATTACTTATCATCCTAAACTAGCAACTAACTAACTAACTAACAAACTAACTCACTGGCACTATCGAACCCGTAGGTTCATAGCCGCGCAGAAATAAGCTTTCCATACATCCCTATTCTGAGCCAATGTTTTCCAATCATCCCCTGTATAATCAATTTCCCTCAAATCATAGTTAATGTTATTCTCCCATCTCATTCTTGGTCTACCAACTGGGCGTTTTCCTTCTGGTTTTCCTACAAGAAGCTTCCATGCATGTCTTTCATTCCCCATTCGTGCATTTGGCATGGGTTCCCTGAAGTAGTCCCTGCCTGGTCTTACCATCCTAAACACACAACAAATTTAATTTTTGTTTGTAATTATACCTTTACATTAACAACAGACTCTGCAAACAATATGCTCAGGAACAATCTATGTATATACCTTTTATGAAATATTTTTAACAGACAAACTGCCCAGAGAATATTTGGTATTGGAAGTCAGCAGAAAATTGACATTATAGTGTTTTTATATTAGATTAATGAACATTCACAAAAAAAAATACTAATATAAGCAAAATCAGTGTTTTGTTGTGCCTGTATGGTTCCATAGATAATGCAAACAAAAGGCCAGTATTCAAGAACCAAACTTTCTACGAAGAGCGACTCACAGCCCATCTCTCCATCGTTAATTATGTGGGTCATACTCTAACTGGCTCACTCTATTCAACATTATGTGCTAACAATATATTTATTTAGAAAAAACATTCCAGGAACAATTGAAAGATGAGAGCCTCAGCCAATTAGATAGTATAACTGTCACAGGATTGATGATTGGGTCAAGAGGTACTATACCAGGATTCTTAGGTAAATTTTGGAATTCCTTAGATTTGGACAGAGTGTATCTTTCTAAAATTGCCATCGCTGCCATTAGAGCATCAATTTCAATTTTAAGAAACCATCTTTACAAAATTTCTATTTTATAGTATGTATACATCAATTACAATTTGAAATTTTTTAATGTATTTACAAAATGTATTTCATCAATTTTGAAAATTAATTGTCTGTATCACTTTGTCCTTGAGGCAGTCCTCTAATGAGGAAAGTTGTATATAATAAAAAGACAGAGATGGCATGGCCTAGAGAACTTGGTTCTTGAATTCCAGCATAAGTTTCATTATTGTTATAAGAAATGTTTGCAAATTAAATATTTATGCCTCAGCCAATTAGATAGTATAACTGTCACAGGATTGACGATCGGGGCAAGAGGTACTATACCAGGATTCTTAGGTAAATTTTGGAATTCCATAGATTTGGACAGGGTGTATCGTTCTAAAATTTCCATCGCTGCCATTAAAGCATCAATTTTAATTTTAAGAAACCATCTTTACAAAATTTCTATTTTATAGTATGTATACTTCAATTACAATTTGAAATTTTTTAATGTATTTACAAAATGTATTTAATCAATTTTGAAAATTAATTGTCTGTATCACTTTGTCCTTGAGGCAGTCCTCTTATGAGGAAAGTTGTATATAATAAAAAGACAGAGATGGCATGGCCTAGAGAACTTGGTTCTTGAATTCCAGCATACTGTAACATATGTTTGTCCTGTTTAATATGACTATTATTATAATTTTTTTTGTATTCATATGTAACACATGTTTGTCCTGTTTAATATGACTTTTATTGTAATTTTTTTGTATTCATATGTAACATATGTTTGTTCTGGTGAGTGGAAGAGAAGGCCACATGGCCTTAACTCCACCAGGCTAAATAAATCTATAAATCTATAAATAAGTTTCATTATTGTTATAAGAAATGTTTGCAAATTAAATATTTATGACATTTAATGAAAGAAATTTGTATTTCAGGTGGGTTGATAGTTGCAATAGCTGTTGAACACTGCAACTTACACAAGCGCATTGCTCTTAAAATTATACTTACTATAGGAACAAGTCCTGTAAGGTAAGCTATTTGTATTTCTATGTTTGACTCTTATTCATTTACAGTATGATATCTAACGGGCTTCCAATATAAAACCGGACCGGCCTTACGGAGTTTCACCCGGCACGCAGTGCTGTCTCTTCCTCCTGCAATTCACCCTGCCTGCCACCCGTCCTTGAACTGTTTCTTACCTTATAGAAAATGCTGGAAATGTTGTCCTCCCGCAGTTAAACAGGCATTATACCGAGTAAACACATTTAGATTGGCACGCTGTAGTTCGGGCACTGTCAAGTTTCTGATATCATTTCTTATGTTGTTCTTCAGTTCTTCCAATGTGTGCGGATTTGTTTTGTACACTTTGTCTTTCAGGCTACCCCTCAAAAACACACTGTTAGATCTGGGGAGCGAGGGGGCCATACACCAGCACTAATCACTCTATCTTCAAACACTTCCCTAATTTTTCTTCAGTGAGAACCGTACGCCTTCGCGAGTGTTTTTATTTTGTACTGAACCAGTGATCTCAAATTTAGTCACAAGATCGTGGATTGTCGATCTGGAAGGAGGTAATTGTCCAGGGAAGTTCTGAATAAATTCCTCGTGAACGCGACGAGCTGATTCATATTTATAATAACATTTACACACATAAATGCGCTGCTCTAATGTCAGCTGACATCTCATCTTGTCGAACGATAGTAAACTGACTAGTTCAAGGACGAGCAGCTGGCAGAGTGAAATGCAGACGAGGAGAGAGCGCTGCCTGATGGGTGAAACCCCATGAGGCCGGTCCGGGTTTATATTGAAAGCCCGGTAAAAATGTTACAGCTTCAAAATAGTAAATAGTACAACAATTATTGTATTATATAACATGAAGAAAATTGGAAGACTTGAAAGCATAATAATAGTCCCTTCAAATGGTTGCTGGCCAAAGGAAGGCAAGACCAGTGATGGGGTGCCATCTTATAGCCTTTGGTCAGGCTTTACTGGAGAAGAAAAGAAAATAAAGGAAAGAAGAAATGGAAGAAAAGAAAGACTCCCTAGCTCTCGGATACCCTAATAGCGCTGGGGTCGAAAAAACAAGACTTAACCAAGAGAGGTTAGATATGCTGGAGGGAAAATTTTCTATAGGATCGTAACAGGCCGTGGCCTAATACTTGGAAGGAAGAAGAAGAAGAAAATTGATGGACATAATACTCTCTACAAAAAAGTTATCCTATTATTTTATTTAAGAAGATTTTATAAGACAGTTAATTTTAAATGTGAACAAACGGTACTGTAGCAGTTAATATTGTAAGCAGGCTGCCGTGAGGTCATTTTTCATGTTTTTTCTTGTAATAAAACACAACAGATGATTGCATAAAACTCCACAATAACTTTATTCAATTCTATAAACTCTGAATGATATTTCACTCACAAATTGCTGCAGTAATTAATATTTCTTTAAAATTTATCTATTACACAATTATTTCCATTCTCTGATGCTTTCACTTGCTACATTTTCTTCTAGTTACAGTCCACTGTATTGCTGTTACATTAGAACTACCTTGCTCCCAACCCTGGCAACAGTTTCTATGGGCCAGGGAAGGAAATTTCTCAGCTTCCAATCGAGATCCTACCATATGGAACTTTGGAGATTCTAAGATTATCTTCCTGGGAAGTGACTAGGTTCAAATGGAACTGGTAGCCTCCTCGATGCTGCTGTCCAGTCATTTTACAGTTATAAAATAATTTATTCCTAGATAAACTTTATATATTTATATATATATATATATATATATATATAACTCTCTCCATGGCACGACAGCAGCTGCTGGTCTCACATCCACATGTGTTCATCACAGGTAGATGATCATACAGCCAGAGTAGGGGTGATATGTGGTTAGCATGTCGTGTCCCCCAGCCATTATAACTGGTTTATATATATGATATGAAAAGAAAAATGAATGCTTGAGTCGGGATTTGAACCCGAGTCTCTAAACTCTGTACATGTATATATATATACTATATATTTATTTATTAGCGTATATTGAAAGTGACCTTTTTTTTAATTTTTAATCGTGCCACCTGTAAAATGTTTGATTTTGGTTATAGAAACAATGTGTCAAAAATTGGTTGCTTTAAATAAAATTGAATTTTTAAATTAAAACTTGGAATTAATGAACACTGGAAAGCTTTAAGTCTTACATAAATTATAATCCATTTTACAAGAGTATTATTCTACTTTCGGGTTATTATACCTTTTTTTTTCTTATCACAGAGAAGTAGTTTGTCCAAATTAAAAAACAATATTCAGGACATTACTCTTATAGCAACTTTCATTTATTGTTAATAAAAAAGCCATAAAAATAATGGGAATTTAAATTTATTTCATTTTATAGATTTCACAATATTTCACATCATCTTCCTGTACCCAATAACTGCTGTTGCTTATCTTCACAATTCTGGGTCACTCCAATATTTAAATTATAATTTAATGTCATTTAAAATTATCCTGACTTTAGTCAAACTTGTCCAGTTTATTACACTCTTTAAAATAATTTAATTTTTTTGGGTCAGATGGATCAGATTACAAAAGAATGCCCCAGTTTTAGTATAGTGAACACAGATACACAAAAAAAACTTTTTTTTTATTTGTTTGTGACCAATACAGCATCTTTTAAAAATTAATATCTGTAACTCTTATGGAATGCATTTCAATCTGTCTAGTTTTTTGAACTTTGAAAGCAATTTTTTTTTTCATTGCTTGATTTTCTAGCTATATTTAATATTTTACATATTTTCATGTTTTGTTAATATAGTCACTTTTGCCAACATACAGAGTAGCAGGTCCACGGTTTGATTCCCTGTTCTGATTTATTTTTTCTTTTCAAAAAATAGTATTACTGGTGTTTATTGTGTAAAATTTCATAAATTATCGCTATGTATTATCATATGTGGTACAATAGTTCAAAAGAGCCAGAGCCAAATGAATTGGACAGAGTCTTGAACAAGCAGAAGACGTGCAGAAAATCACATGTATAACATAATTCCTCAAACTTTAACAGGATTTTTTATTTGTCACATCAAATAACTAGTTATGAGATTAAATGTACTCCATTCCAGAACCTTTTTTACTCTAATTAAACTTTGTATGTTATAGCTGGGAATCAAAACTCTGGACCTAGATATGCTAGTCAGACAAGCTAAGCATTATACCATAAAGGCTGTAATATTTTATTCATCTTTGAGTGTTTATGTTTAAAAAATATTTATCTTATTGAATTATAAAGGCCTAATGTTTTTTATATTGTTCTTAAATTTACAAGGAATAGGCTATATAGCTGATAGCTAAAATTTTCTTTCTTCCATTTAGGGACTCAAATTATTTGATGGAATATAATGTTCTGCTTATAGATTATTGCTGGGATTCATGGTTACAACTATGGCTCTCTCTATGTGGATTTCAAATACTGCAACCACAGCTATGATGACACCTATTGTAAAGGCAGTATTAGATGAACTCAAAGCAGTAAGTATCTTTAAAAAACTAATAAAGTGTGGTCATAAGTTAATGCTAGACCATTATTTGCTCATGAGGAATTATGATACTAGCTCTAGTATAATTAATGGTACCTTAACCTCATCTGACATAGTTAATTTTAACTTATAATTGAGGCAGTTAAAGCAAAGGGGTGCAAGTGCAAGTTTTGCAGTATTAAAGTTGAAGTTATATAAGGAAATCTTAGGTTATTGAAAATTATAACAATCACTCTTTATCTGCTCCTAACACATACTTATATCCCTTTGCGAGTAAAAGAAAATGCTTAAAAATGTAAATGTGCACCAAACTCTTTTTTCTTTTTTTTTTGTGAAAAAAGAAATATCACACTCCATTCCTTCTAACCACTTCATATATAATTTGATTACTCAAGTCTTGGAATAATTTTATTTTTCTCATGGAATTTTGGTGAGTGTACAGGACTTGTGCCTGCCCAACAATATGAGGAATTTGATAGCTATGATAAGTAGCAATTTCAAATTGAAAAAAAAAATCTATAACAGCTGGGGAAACCAACTTGTTGATCATATGTAGGGCTTGGAAGTTGAGGTCCTAAAAATGCTTATAAAAGACCTTCAAAAAGAACTAAAGATATCCTGAAAAAAGACCTAAAAACTGGAAAAAGGACGTAAAAAGTGTTGCAGTTTCTAACGGGTGGATAAAGACAACCTCACTGCCTTCACCCTCTGCTCAAGGTAATTTTCACAAAGTGGCAATTTATTAGAAAATTTGAAGTCAAAATATAATAGTTCAGGCAGTCAGTAGGCTAGTGGTTAAAAATAATGGGATAATTTGTAAGGGTTCAATAGTTTCTCACAGAACAAGTGTTTGGAATGTGAAAAGTCTTTAGAAAGTAAAACTAGATAGTGTTTTTAAAAGAAGTTGGAATTGACACTAGATTCTTATTATAGAAGCGGTTTAAATGTAGTCAATAGAAGGTAAAGTTAAAAAAAAAAAAAAGCCATTAAGATCTAAAAAAAAAAGAACCAATAAGCCAAAAAAGTTGAAAAAGGACAAATAAAACCCACCATTTTCTGGCCTACAATAACCCAAAATGTATATATATTATGTTGAACTTCAACTTCAGACATAAAATAAGAAAAGGATTTTTTCCCAACTTCCGAGCCCTAATCATATGTCATGCTGACTGGATGATTGGCCTCCTCATGACTGATACATATGATTATAGGACCAGCATCCAGTTAGTAGGTCAACAAACTTCTAGGTTTATCATACCATGAAGTGTAATTTATACATTCACATGCACACACATATATGTACTATACTTACATACGTATATATATTTTAAAATGTTTATTTAGTTGCTTCAAGGTTTGTTTTTAATTGCTGGGTATTTTAATTTTTCAAGATTTTAAGGGAGATATCTTTAATATAAAATAAATAAAATGTGTACATTATACAATTTAAAGATATCAGTAAGAAAAACAAAGATTATGGCTTTTAGAGGAAAAGATCCAGTGAGATCCACAATTATTTTAGAAAACCAAAGTATAGAACAGGTGTCTAATTTCAACTATTTGGGCTGCAATTTTAGCATCAAAACAGAAAGAGATATTAATTCCAAAATAAATAAATTTCAGATGGTATGTGGAACAATACAAATAATGTTCGAGAATAAAGATCTGAAACTTGGGTTCCAACGAAAAAAGAGAAAGATAGAATACAGGCAGCGAAGATGAGTTCCTCAGACAACTTAAAGGATGTACAAAACTTGATAGAATTAGAAATGAGGAATAAGAGAAGATTAAAAGTGCAGCCTTTATTGGATAAAGTCACGAATTATAAACAAAAGTGGATTGATCACCTGAATGGAATGAGTAAGGCGAGATATCCACTACTAGAAAGAAATTATCAAGCAAGAGGAAGATGTGATGTTGGAAGACCTAGAAAATGTTGGCTGATACATTATGAATTCGCAACGGGCAATTGCCTAATCCTTGGAGTGATGATGATTTTTAAAACTTCATATAAAATAATTACAGTATTGTAATTCTGATGCATTTTGCATCATACCTCCTAAAATAGTGCCTCACAATCCAGAATCTTCAAGCTCATTAATTGTTTTTAATTACATAGTTGATGAAGAGTTTCTTATGTTACATTTTTAGAATTGTGAATCCTTGTAAACAGAACATGATTCTGTTAACAAGAAATATGTTGCTGCGTCACAAAACACAAGAGATGATATTCCCATAAACCTCCAGGTCAATTGTTTGTGTCAGACGAGTTAATGCCATGTGCCTTAGTTTAGCAATAGTAGAGTTAACACACTCCAGATTGTACTAGATCTTGCTGCAGTTACATTTTAGTCATAATGAATAATATTCATGTTTGTAATTCTTAGGACAACCACATACCAAAAATGAAAAATAGGACAATAAGATGAAAAATTATATAGAATAAAGAAAAATTGGCAGACAAGCTCATTATCATTATACTCTGTATAAAAATTATTAAATTCTTTAATTTAAGAAAATCATTATCATCACCTCTATCTTAACACTCCTTTAAAATATGACCTAAAAAAGGTTTTCATTCCGTCTCTTCTGGAGACATTAAAGCAAATATTTAAGAAAATTTCTAAGGTCTATCTATAGTGTTCTGCCCAAGGGAAGGTCTTTCACTGCAATCATTGCATTTTTATGCTGTGCTTTGCTGCTCTACTAGGGAATTGTAGATGTGGTAGCTTCCTGTTGCTTTCCACACCAGTTGATGATAATAAGGATGATGATGATGGCCAGATGATTTTTGGGGACTGTTGGGCCCTAAGTTTCCTAACATTTGTCTTACAGGCTTGGAAAAACCCTGAAAAAAACCTCAACCAAGAGCCTGTCCCGACCGGAAATCGAACCCGGGCCCGCTGCATGACAAGGCAGTATGTTACCTCGAGACCACAGTGATGGACAATTTCTAAGATAATTAATTAAATTGCAAACTTACAGTACTCTTAATAAATAAGTTGGGTCTGCCTTCATCTTAACTCATATTTCAACTGAGTCTGTACCAACTGACGATGAAGCAAGGATGATGTTTGAAACATGTCTTACAAGAAACAGTCTATACCATCTGATGATGTAGCAAAGATGATGCTTTGAAACATGTCTAACAAGAAACAACAAAATATGAGGTAAGATGATGGCAAACCCAACTTATTTATTAAGTAGAACTTCATAAAGTTACTTCATATTGTATTTTCATAATTACAGTATTCTTATTCTTGTTTCTTAAGTTGTTTTGAATTGTTTGGTTCGACTATTACAAAGAGATCTCCGGCCATCTTTGTCCTCCCAATATTTAGATGTATGTATCTCCAACTATGTTTGTTCTCTGTCTTCAATATCTGCCCTAATCTGGTCTAGCCATCTTGCTCTGGATCTTTCCCTTAGTCTCTTACCTCTTATAGTTAGTTTCATCAGGAACATAATTTTTGTAATCATTCTGCCACATATGCATAATGTGTCTATACCATTTTAATCTATTTATTTCTATGTTTTTTAATTTCTTCTACTTTTAACTCATCTCTTATCTCTGTGTTTCTAATTATTTTTTTCTTTCCTTGTTTTTCCTAAAATTTCTCTAAAAATGTTATTCTCATAACTTGAATTTTTTTCTCAGATTTATTTACATACAACAAAATTCTCATACAATAGATTCTATCTACTATTATAACAATCAGTAACACTTTAGTTGATTGTTACTTGAAAACAAAACCTATACTTTATATTCTAACAAAACCCAAAACATGCTATCAATACTTAAAATACTGGTTCAACAAAATGTAAAATACACCAGTCCTTGAATTTCATTTAATTACATAAATGAATTTTCCTTGACTTTTCTGGAAGTATATTAATAGTTGCATCTTGGACTCCTTTAAAATTTTTCCTGTTGAACCGTACTGTGAAAATCAACCGTGGACCAAATTTTTATATTACGACAAATCCTGGAGAAGAACAAGAACTATGGTTTGAATTACATATAATTTATTTATTGATTTTAAATCAGCCATAAATAGAGAATTTGTATGCTGCATTGGAAAGTTTTAAAATTCAAAACAAATTACAGTTAAAACCTTAATTAATTGTTTACATCAGAAGACTTGAAAATAAATAATGGATATGGTGAAACGATCAATGTGAATGCCTAATTGTCAAATTTGTATGCATATATTCAAGAAAACTCTGTAATCTTTATATGTATAATTCTTCTGTATGTGAGTTTGTACTCTACTCCTAAACAAGTGGACCAATTTTGATGAAAATTTGTGTGTGTGTTTATTGGGTCACTGGATGGTTTACATTCACAATTGGATCTTCTAAAACCATTAAACCATTTGGTGTAAGAGTTCACCTGAAGTGAAAATTCAAAAATCGCTCTAGTGGTCACAATTTTTTTATGTTTCACAACGAAACTCAGTATATCACATTAAAACAAACCAACGTAGGTACCATTATCCAAGAATGAGTGAAATCCGATAATTAGAAGTGGAGGTTTACCTGAAATATGAAATTACAAACTGCCTAAATGACTGGACTGATTTTGATGAATTTTTTTGTGTGTGTTTGAGTGGGTCCCTGGATGGTTCAGATTCACAATTGTACCCTCTAAAACCATCGGGTACCTGAAGCAAAAATTTAAAAATCGCTTTAGCAGTCACAATTTTCGATGTTTCACAACGAAACTCAGTATATCCTATTAAAATAAACCGAGGTAGGTACTAACCAAATATGAGCAAAATCCGACAATTAGAAGTGGAGGTTATCTGAAATCCAAAATTAAAAACTGACTAGCAATTGCCATGTTTATTTCATCTTGAGCAATATACCATACAATTTAATTATCCTTAATATTTAATTGTGTCCACCGCTGTGGTCTCGAGGTAGTGTGCTGCCTTGTCACGCAGCGGGCCCGGGTTCGATCCGCAGTCGGGGCAGTTTTTCTGGGTGAAGTTTTTATCGGGGTTTTTCCTCACCTGTAAGACAAATGTCAGGAAAACTTTAAGGTCCAAATGGTCCCCAAAATCATATGGCCATCATCATCATCATCATCATCATCCTTCACTGGTGTGGAAAGCAACGGGAAGCTACCGCACCTACAATTCCATAGTAAAGCTGCAAACATAGCACAAAAATGCTATGATTGCAGTGAAGAACCTACCTTCGGGCAGAATTACTATGGATAGAATATTTAATTTATTTAGGCTTAGTAATGCATGCCGGTATTAGCTAGTTTATTATAATTATCTCAATCAGTTTTTTGGCTGCTTGATGGCTATAGTCTATTTTGGTTGTCAGTAATGTTGACTCAATTATTAAATAAAATTAAAAAAATAAAGAATACTACCAAAATTGAACATATGACTTGCAGAATGTTGAAATAAAATAAACTACTAACTTGCTAACAGCTGACAAAGTTTGATTTTGTTATTAGGAAGAAATTAGCTTAATTTATGCAGAGTAAATAAGAACAAAGTCAACTATTTTGTTCAAAGGAACATGAATGCATAGAATGAATAGAGTTAGATTAATAAACCAATTATATTAGTGTTGTATCAGCATGTTTTAGGTCTATTTGAATTTGAGTTTAGTGTAAATCTACTTATTAACTTTTCTTGTTATAGAATCTTTCTTCAGAAATTATAGGGCAGCTAAGGGTAGCTAATATAGATTAATAGCAATTTTATTTCATTACTGGATTGAACCAGAATTGTTATTATTCAGCTGAGCAAGTTAAGAATGTTAGAAAAAAACAGTAGTTGACCCACTTTCAACTGAGCTGTTCCTTTATTCTTTAATTCAAATGCATAAAATGCTATACTGTGGTGAAATTTCATTCATTAAATATTATTATCATTAAAATTCATCGGAGAACATTTTGTTTAAACAACTCACCTCATAGGATTCATGCTTCCATGATACCGCGGTTTCAAACACAGTCGTGTTCATCCTCAGCTATAACTCCGACTGATGAAATTCTTCGGCCGTCAACTGTTCTATTGTCACCATCTTCAATGCTGCCATCCATGGTTGAATTTATGAACTTCGAAATCAAAGTAATTTCGTTAGGAATATCAAAATTCATTAATATGTCTTTATTTTTCTGAATGTATATCTTCTCCCAAACTGTCAATTCCAAAGGCTTTTCTACTTGTTTTAAAAGTTTAGCTTCTCTTCCAATTTTATGATTTTCTAATAAACTATGTGCAGCAATTGCAGATTTTTCAATTTCACAATTTTTAATATTTCTGAAATGGAAAAATCTGCAATTGCTGCACATAGTTTATTAGAACATCATAAAATTGGAAGAGAAGCTAAACTTTTAAAACAAGTAGAAAAGCCTTTGGAATTGACAGTTTGGGAGAAGATATACATTCAGAAAAATAAAGATAGATCAATGAATTTTGATATCCCTAATGAAATTACTTTGATTTCGAAGCTCATAAATTCAACCATGAATGGCAGCACTGAAGATGGTGACAATAGAACAGTTGATGGCCGAAGAATTTTGTCAGTCGAAGTTATGGCTGAGGATGAACACGACTGTGTTTGAAACTGCGGTATCATGGAAGGATGGATCCTATGAGGTGAGTTGTTTAAACAAAATGTTTTCCGATCAATTTTAATGATTATACCTCATAATGTTTACTTCCCAACATTAATTTAATATTAATTAAATAAAAATAAAACGTAGTTTTATTTGATTTTCATATTTATTATATAATTCAGTGACAGCTGTTTCGGTACACTGTACCTTCTTCAGACATGTTAACAAATTTTGATGTTACATGTCTGAAGAAGGTACAGTGTACCGAAACAGCTGTCACTGAATTATATAATAAATATGAAAATCAAATAAAACTACGTTTTATTTTTATTTAATTAATAAATATGGATTTTCATCAAGTAAACACCAACTCAATTGATTAATTAATTTAATATAATTATCATTATTATTATATTGCTATTGTTATTATGTTCATTCTTATTGTTATATTTATTATTATAATTATTATTATTATTAATAATATTATTTGTACTTAAGATCATGTCACACTTTTCTGCAGGTTATTGCTACCTATTATCTGTAAGTTTGGTGTTATTCCTCGCTCTTGAGACATATTGAGGGGATTAACTCTAACTCACTGTCACTGTCGAATCTTAGTTCATAGCCATGCGAACATAAGCTCTCCATACATCTCTATCTTAAGCTAATATTTTCTAATTGTCGCCTGTGTAATGTACTTCCCTCAAACCATGGTTAATGTTATTCTCCCATCTCATTCTTGGTCTATTTACTGCGTGCTTTCCCTCTGGTTTTTCTATAAGGAGTTCCCATGCCCTTCTTTCATTCCCCATTCTTATTACCCATCACAGTGTAAGAAACCTTACTCTTCTTATTATATCTGGATTCCCATAAAGATCATATAGGTGACTTATATAATATAGTCTTCTCCATTTGCTTATTGAGTGGATTACAGCAACAAATTCTAAACTGTAGTTTAGACTAATTAATAGAGAGTTAGATTTTAACGACTCACCTCATGATTGTAGGTTTCTTGAAGGCTATGTTTCAACATGCTACATATCATTATCAATTCCTTGTAACTGTATAGTTTCAGCTTTATTTCTGTAATCCACTGTGTTCCTGAGTTGATATTTCAATTCTCACTTGAAGGACACTGTTACTAATTCTAATCTGTGATGATGATGATAATAATAATAATAATGATAATGATGATGATAATAATGATAATGATGATGATGATGATGATAATGATGATAATAATAATAATAATAATAATAATAATAATAATAATAAAAAAGTAGGAATAAGAAAGTGATATTGAGAACTAATGCGTTACTACATTGTTTCCAATGTGATATATTGATGGTGAGCAATGTAAACTTCGTAACTCCATTTTGGTAAATTTTACAGGAGAAACAAATAACCAAATAACTGTATTCACATAGGCATTTTTACCGTTCATCAAGAATGTAACGGACCGCATTGGTAAACTACTAAAGAAAGAAGACATAAAGACAGTATACAGGCCTACCAAGAAAATCAAGAACCTTCTTAGACCTATAAAGGATCAACTCCATCCTCATCAGACAGCAGGCATATACAGGATTCCATGTAGTTGTGGAAAAGTGTATATAGGCACCACTAAACGCACCATCGCAACCAGACTTAAGGAGCATGAAAGATACAGTCGTCTTAAACAAATGGATAAGTCGGCAGTAGCAGAACACTCTTTACTTGATGGCCACAGGGTACAATACCAGAATACAGACATATTATCTAACTGCACACACTATTTTACCCGTCTACAACGAGAAGCCATCGAAATATTCAAACATAAAAACAGTTTCAACAGAAAAGAAGAATCATTAAAAGTCAACAAAGTACGGATACCGGTTCTAAAAAACGCAAAATGTAAACCTCTACAAGCACAGTCGACTAGACTATCAAACAGCAATCTCAGTGGAACAATTGAAGTCCCTACCGCTGACCAATCAGAAGACAGATATAACGTACAGTCGACTAGACCATCAAACAGAAATCTCATTCGAGCAATGGAAGTCCATACCGCTGACCAATCAGAAGGCAGATACAATTTACGAACACATCGCGGTGAACGTATAAATAAGACAGACAGCGGACAGAATTGCCAGTCTCAAGACAACCCTTGAGGATGCCAGATGCAGTCTCTGGCGAAACGTCGGGGAACTACAAGCCTCACGACCACGGCCTACAGCCCGAAAATCTTCTTCAAGATCATCATAACCAAATAACTGTTTTAAATAATTATGAAAATTGATACAGTAATAGTTCCCATATATTTTACTACAGAATACAAGTCAAGTTATTAAAAAAAATTGTAGTCTTTGTTCTCAACAGGTTATGCATTACATATTTCTGTGCTGGCAACTGAAGTTATGTGGTTTTCAATGACTGATGGAGTTACAAGGTTTTCATTGCCTGCCGTTGATATGTTAATGCAATACCATTTCTCAGTCCTAGTCAGAACTTGGTTGACTAATATATTGTTGCTAGAGAAGATTGAGTAGGGATTTAGAATGAAATCTGAAAATCTTTTTTGTATGGCAATACTTTTACATAATTCTTTTAGGCTTGTACAGTATTTTTTTTTAAATTTTTAACACCTAAATTTATTGATGTTTTTATTATTAATTTAACACTTCTCACTGAAGGATAAATTATATTTGAAGAGAAAAATGTTTGCCTAGACCAAGACTCGAACCCGGGACCTTTGACTTTCCAGGCCAAATGCTCTACCAACTGAATTACCAAGGCGAGTTGTGATCTAGATGCAAATTTTTCTCTTATATACGTTGTAATTCCCTTGCGCCAAATGCTTTGAAACCTTTGCTTCTATCTTTGCAAATGGCAGCTTCTTAGTTAAGAAGACATTTATTGGGAATTTAACACTACTTTAAATTCCCAATAAACATCTTCTTAACTAAGAAGCCGCCATTTGCGTAGATAGAAGCAAAGGTTTCAAAGCATTTGGCACGAGGAAATTACAACGTATATAAGAGAAAAATTTGCATCTAGATCAGAACTCGCCTTGGTAGTTCAGTTGATAGAGCATTTGGCCCAGAAAGTCAAAGGTCCCGGGTTCGAGTCTCGGTCTAGGCGAACATTTTTCTCTTCAAATATAATCTAAATTTTTATCATATCTAGGATCATTGTTCTAAAAAACCATTAAATTGAAAATATATAAAATTGTTATTTTTCCAGTTATATGGATGCAAAATATGGACTCTTACTTTAAGGGAGGAGAAAAAATGTTGAGTATTTTAGAATAAAGTTCTTAGGAAAATTTTTAGAACAAAGAGAGACGAACAGAAAGGTGAATGGAAAAGACTACATATCAGTGAACTACATAATGAAGTAAGAACAGTTAAGTCTTGTAGACTGCAATGGGCAGGATGTGTGGCATGAATGGGAATGAAAGAGGGACAAGGAAACTTCTTGGCCCAGTAGGTAGGCCAAGAATGAGGTTGGATAATAATATTAACCGTGATTTGAGACCAGCCTCATGGTCTTGTGGTCAGAACTTCTGAATACAGTTCATGAGGTCCCAATTTGATTCTTGGTCAGACCATAGAAATTTTTCCTTAAAGGTGGTTTCCTGTGATTGCCTATGGTCCAGAATTTAGGTTAAATTTAGATTAAGGACTCTCCTTGCACTTAGTTATAATTTATCATCCATCATATCATTGGAGTAACATAACTCTGCCTTCCAGGTGCCCCAACCTAGGAAGTGGTTAAAATTCTGTCAGTGCCAGGGGAGAAAGCGAGAAATGTCATAAAAGACAACCTAGTGGCATTGAACAAAAAAAAAAGTGATTTGAGACAGGTGACAGAGGATGATTGGAAAACATTATCACAGGATAGGGATGTTTGATAAGCATATATCTGCACAACCATGAACCTCTGGGTTTCATAATATCAGTGATTTAATTAGTTGGTTTTCTTAATAGTGAGTGGAGAACATATTTTTAATGACTCACCTCATACAATTTCAAATTTCTTTGATACTGGCAGTTTCAGACAATATCTTGTCCCTCTTCAGTCATGACTTCCACTTAAACAATTTCAAATTTCTTTGATACTGGCGGTTTCTGACAATATCTTGTCCCTCTTCAGTCATGACTTCCACTTAAACAATTTCAAATTTCTTTGATACTGGCGGTTTCTGACAATATCTTGTCCCTCTTCAGTCATGACTTCCACTTAAACAATTTCAAATTTCTTTGATACTGGCAGTTTCTGACAATATCTTGTCCCTCTTCAGTCATGACTTCCCACTTAAATAAAAACAATTTCAAATTTCTTTGATAACCGGCTATTTCATACAATATCTTGTCCCTCTTCCGTCATTCCTGACTTCCCCTTCCACTTAAACAATTTCAAATTTCTTTGATACTGGTGGTTTCTGACAATATCTTGTCCCTCTTCAGTCATGACTTCCACTTAAACAATTTCAAATTTCTTTGATACTGGTGGTTTCTGACAATATCTTGTCCCTCTTCAGTCATGACTTCCACTTAAACAATTTCAAATTTCTTTGATACTGGCGGTTTCTGACAATATCTTGTCCCTCTTCAGTCATGACTTCCACTTAAACAATTTCAAATTTCTTTGATACTGGCGGTTTCTGACAATATCTTGTCCCTCTTCAGTCATGACTTCCACTTAAACAATTTCAAATTTCTTTGATACCGGCAATTTCAGACAATATCTTGTCCCTCTTCAGTCATGACTTCCACTTATACAATTTCAAATTTTGATACTGGCAGTTTCTGACAATATCTTGTCCCTCTTCAGTCATGACTTCCACTTATACAATTTCAAATTTTGATACTGGCAGTTTCTGACAATATCTTGTCCCTCTTCAGTCATGACTTCCACTTAAACAATTTCAAATTTCTTTGATACTGGCGGTTTCTGACAATATCTTGTCCCTCTTCAGTCATGACTTCCACTTAAACAATTTCAAATTTCTTTGATACTGGCGGTTTCTGACAATATCTTGTCCCTCTTCAGTCATGACTTCCACTTAAACAATTTCAAATTTCTTTGATACCGGCAATTTCAGACAATATCTTGTCCCTCTTCAGTCATGACTTCCACTTATACAATTTCAAATTTTGATACTGGCAGTTTCTGACAATATCTTGTCCCTCTTCAGTCATGACTTCCACTTGTCATTAAAAATATATTCTTCACTCACTATTAATAATATAACCTCATAATGTTTACTTCCCAACATTAATTTAAATATAGTTAGTTTTCATTTATTTTTTTAATGAAACTGTTTAAATATCTTCCTGTTACGCCTACACTAAGGGCCTAACCGCCATAATAATAATAAATACTATAAAAAACCGATAAAGGATATACATATATATTTGTTCATCATATCAGAAATTAGGAAATAAATAACCGCATTGAAATACAATTTAGTCTTTTCTCAAAGGACCTTTTAAATATAAAAAAAGCTAGTAAAAATCTATAGGTTTTATATCCTGGATCAAAACCATGTCAAAAGATTCCAGAATTATTTGGTCAAGAAAGATGTCTTCATTAGATAAAGTGAAAGTGGCACAAGCTTTCCATTGTGACATAGATGAAGACGTTAAACTAGTTCATGATCTTTCCACACACAAATTTCCCCAATTAGAAACTTAAAGTTTATCATATAAAAACTCGCGAATTTTTACCAAAAAGGCAGAACGGTGTGGGGGGACCGAAGGGTTCGGTTCCCCCTGGGACAAGGCAGCTACATGGGTAAGACATCATTCTTTACATTCATAAATGGTCATTTTACATTCATAAATTTAATTAAAGGACCCAATGGTCCAAAGAACTTAGAATAATGGCCAAAGTTGATTCCTTTGAATATTTTAACATGGTTGATCTCTTACTCTTTGAATTTCAGCATTTTAATATTTTGAATATGTTTACGTTTGACAATGTGGCGATTTCAGCTGACTTTAATAACAGTGTTTTAGAGGTTTGATTTAATTCTCTTTATGTTTGGTATTTATTTTAATAAATAATGTTATTTTTCGTTACTGTGATTTAACATGTTTAATTATAGCACTCTTCCTCCAAAACCAAGGCCAACCGCTCGGGCCAAAGATCCCCTAAACCATAGTAAACCTAACGCTATCATTACGCAGGGGCTTAACAGACGCGCTCCCGTAATACTTCCAGTCTAAATTTATTACTATAGTATCTGTTTACTTCTACAATTTGTTGGCTCACCCAGCTAGTAGTTACTATGCTTGTTGTGGTTCTGAAGTTCACTATGTCACTTCCAGTCAGGATTAATAAAGTTTCAAGAGCATAGTTTTTCTGATTATTGCTTCCTTTGAAAGTAAAATTTAGCCATTTGTCTGATATCATAGGTTTGTGGCACATAAAACAGCTTTAAGCTTGAAATGATAGGCCTCTGAACAAAATTTATCAATCCTTCAAGCCCAGATTTGAATTTTGCCACTAATGATTTGATTTGTTAAAAATTGTAGTTAAATAAAATAAATAACAGTTTAAAAAAACTAAAACAACACGCTTTTATTAGAAAACCGAACTAAAAAATGAAAAATAATTTTAATTTCCAACACGCTTGGGATAAAATCAAAGTGGCCAATAAAAAAATCATCTCCAACATATCTAGAATAAAACTAGAGTTATCTACAAAAAAAGATAATTTACCATCAAAAGCATGTGGTGCTCTTTATCAATTAATATATTTGATAATAAACAGATATTGGTAAAAGTAAAGTCTTTAAGAAGAAAACGTAAAAACCATAAAAAGCACCCCACGCTTTTGATGGTAAAATTATTTTTTTTGTAGATAACTCTAGTTTTATTCTAGATGTGTTGGAGATGATTTTTTTGTTGACCACTTTAATTTTATCCCAAGCATGTTGGAAATTAAAATTATTTTCATTTTTTAGTTTGGTTTTCTAATAAAGCATGTTGTTTTAGTTTTTTTAAACTATTATTTTTTTTTATTTTTTAGTTTGGTTTTCTAATAAAGCATGTTTATTTATTTTTTAATTTTTAGTTTAATTGATTGTCATAAACCGGAATCCCATGAAAATTTAATTGCTTACGATATTTTTAGTTCTAAAAAAATCCTCTGGGCCAGATTTGAACCAGCGACCTTTTGATTACTGAAATTATATACCACTACAGTCCACCACTCTACCAACTGAGCTATCAGAGGATATAATATTAATTTCTTACAACGATGGACTAAAAAGTCGATAAGTCTGCAACCTATTATACCGGTCTTTATTTTTTTGATGTTCTGATGATCCTGGCCAGGATCATAGAAAAAATTATGAAATTATTGTATTGTCATTGGTCCTTTGCAAGTATACAAAGTTTCAAGTTGATCCAATGTTTTTAAGTGGGTGAAAATCATGTTGAAAGATTCTGTGACATAAACAGATACAGGTCAAGCTAATATAAAGTGTGTAAAAAAGCACGATTCTGTTAAATTTGCTTATTATGCTTTTTTTTTCTTGCTTTCTCTTCTCCCCTTGACACTGCCACTTCATGCTTTATTACATTTCTACAATGTTCATGTATTTAGAAAAAAATAATTCTTATGACATGCGTTAAAATTGAAAACATTAATTAATTTTTTTTTAGAACAAAGATGCAGAAAATAGACGGCGAACTTCATCTATAAACACAGCTGATTCAGAACATGCAAGCGGTGCATTTGATCCTGAAACAAGAAGAAAATCTGTCTACCAGACTGACTTTGAGTAAGGATTTTGATTTATAGTTAAATATGGGAAATAACATTATGAGGTTCTTAATTCGTAAATTAATGAGTCATTTTTAACATCTTACCTCATAATTTTATATTTCTTTAAACACGGGAACTAGTTTTCAAGAGAAGGATCTCTCTCATTTTCAACTGACATTATGACTACTGGATTTTTGTTGGAATCGTTGGAATCTCCATCAATAACATTGCCATCTGGTGTTGATTTGATGAACTTTGAGATGAGGTCATGTTCATCAGGAATCTCGAAATTCATGGATCTGATTTTGTTTTTCTGAATATATATCTTCTCCCAAATTGTCAATTCTAAAGGTTTTTCCAAATGTTTTAAAAGTTGGGCTTCTTTTTCAATTGTATGATTCTCCAATAAACTATGTGCTGCAATAGCTGATTTTTCAATTTCACCATTTTTAATATTTCTGAAGTGTTCCTTAGTGCGAGTGTCCAAATTCCTTTTTGTTTTTCCTATGTATACTTTATTGCTGTCCTTACAATTAATTTGATAAATTCCAGATTTTTTGCTATCTGGGTTGTTCAATTTCTTATCAGTTATTAATAGGTTACCAAGACTAAATTTATTTATCAGTGCCAATGTAATATTGAATTTTTTGAAAATTGTTATGTATTTCAGGATGATAAGTAATTTTCTTAAATTCTTTTCCTTTCATTGAATCAGATTGCAGGGTAGTATATTCTTTTAGGGCCGCATGCAAATACATTAGTCTCTACTCAAATTACTTCCAATCACTGGTGAGCTGACTCACCGTGAGCAATTGCTGAGATCGAATACGGCCGACTTACTGGTCATGCATGAAAGTTGACGTTTTCGTAATATTGGCAACGAATTACCCAGAATTCTCAGCGATAAAACCACTTCCGTTATTTTCGTCTGCTATAGAGGAATGCATTTATGCTTGTGTCCAACAAATAATACCGTATACAATGACGTCTGCATCATGCAATATTACGCCGATTCTCCTGTTCTTCCAGTTGAATTCTTTGGTAGACTCTATCAAATTCCTCTTCTCCGTGTATACCGAAAACATGATCGAAGTCTTCAAGGTCCGACATCTTGGATAAAGCTGCAAAGGTTTCAAACTACATCGGTTACCATCGGTTCCCTTCGGGATTTTCATGATAAGTTTCTATCTTGCTATGATCTTAAGTTACCTCGTTAGGTAGCTTACAATTATTATCGCATGAATAGATTTCTGAGTAAGCAAAATATATTAGGATAAAACTTTCTCAGCAGAGAACGCCTTTTACTGTCTAATGCATTTATAAATTCGACCCTTAATCTTTTTTGTTGTCTGAATTTCTTTAATTTATTTACAATTATTTCTTTTTCTCATCTTTTTCATCAAATCAACACCAGATGGCAATGTTATTGATGGAAATTCCAACGATTCCAACGAAAATCCAGTAGTCATAATGTCGGTTGAAAATGAGAGAGATCCTTCTCTTGAAAACTAGTTCCCATGTTTAAAGAAACATCAAATTATGAGGTAAATTTTAGGTAAAAATGACTCATTAATTTACGAAGGATTTTGATGTGCTGTGTGAATAGACATAATCATTTGTAACATATCTTTTCTTAATTTTAGTAGGAAAAATGAATGTTCAAACTGGGACTCAAACCCCAGATCTCTGACTCTAGGCATCAATATGATACCAGTTACACCGTTTGAGCACCGATACAAATATCAAAACAATTATTTTCTCTTATATAATTCTCTTTCACTCGAAGGCCGATAGCCATCAGATTTCTACAAATGAAATTTTTGTTTATTTTGCATTTTATTCCTAGTTTACTTTTGATTGTAAGGTAATCTACTCCACTAACAAACTGTATGTATGTATGTATGCTCTGGAGTTAACAACAAAGTTATTCTCTTTTTTGCTTCCTAATACTTGGTCACATCTTGATAACTTTGAAGAGCTGCATTGTTTGTTAAATGTTCTTTGTCCATTTCCTAACCTTGAGAACACAATATACACTCAAGGAGACATTAATACACCAATTCTATGAAGATGTTTTGCTAAGCAGTCGTGTCCTGTAGTAAGCCTCAGTATAGCAACTGCAGATTTTCATGGTAGTTCCAGAATTATAGATGGATTTTCTAACAGTATTTTTATATTTCTGTTTATGACTTTTTCAATTAAATTGGAATTGTACTTATCATTATTTTTTTCATTATAATTATTTTAATTGATTCATAAGAAAATGCATTTGTTACTTTCTGTTTAATTTTACACCCTTTTTTTTTTTTGCGAGTATATCAGCTCTTTCATTCCCTTGTATTCCACAATGGGCTGGAATGACTATATAACTTTAACTAACTAACAAACTTTATGACTTATGGAAACTTTAGGCTCAATGTGTCATTCACTAAGGTCCTCCGCCGGTCCATTCTTTAGCCAAGTGAATCCAGTTCATATATTTGATATCCAATTCCATAAACTATATCTGAATATTATCCTCTCATATATGCCTATGCCTTCATAATGGTCTTTTTCCCAACAAAAATGTTGAAGCATTTCTACTTTCACCCATTCAAGCACATGATCTTACCATCTCCTAGACCTAATAATTCTCACAATCAATGGTAAAGAGAAACATTTCTGCCTGAACCGGGAATTAGTACATAACGATAAAGATTTGGGGTTCGATTCTCAGTTCAAGCAGAAATTTTTCTCTTTACCATTGATTGCAATGATTGTTATGTTATGTATATTAATTTACTTATTTTGATCATAGTAATAGCTTGAGCTGTGTAATATTAATTTAGTTAATTCATCATAATTCTCACAATATTAAGACAATAATATAAATTGTGGAGTTACTCTATTCTCCCATTTCTCATCCCCTGTGGGACCAATTATTTTCTTAGGATTCTATTTTCAAATTCTTTTAGCTTGTTTTCTTTTCTTAATGTAAGAGACTATGTTTCATATCCATGGAATAACCACAGGTAAGATCATTGATTTATAAATCTTAATCTTTAAATTTTTAGACAAATTTTGAGAAGAAAGGAGATATTGAACTGAATAGTAATGCAAATATCCTGTTTTAGGTTTGTTTTTAATTTTTTCACTTGTATGAATTTGATCTGTTACAACAACCTAAGGCAACTGTTTTCTATTTGATTAATTTCATTTACTTAAAACAATAATAATAATAATAATAATAATTTTTTTTTATTATTCCGGCTTTTACAATGAATATACATTTTTCCAGTACCCATGTTCACAGTTAACTACACATTTGTTTCAACACATTTTTCCATTCTTGTCTGTTCATCCATATATCTTCTTCTATTTCCCATTCCCTCTTAGTTTCATTGATTCCCTGAATCCACGTAATATTTGGTCTACCCTTTTTTTTCCTTCCCTGTGGTACCCAATCCATGATTATCTTAGGTAGTCTTCCTTCTTCCATCCTTCTAATGTGTCCATACCAATTTAATTGTTTCTTCTTTATAAAATAATAATAATAATAATAAATTATTGTTATGGGTATTGTTACCATTATTGTTATTATTATTATTATTATTTTATTGCCATTCCTTGATTATTATTTTTATGTCCTATATTAATGATAAATTTAATTAATAATATTCTAGTATGTAATGATTTTGAATAATAATTTCATTTTTACAGGTTGAATGTACGACCAGAGAAAACTGACATCTGCTATTACCTAGGAATTGCTTATGCCTCAAACCTAGGAGGTGCAGGCACTCTCACAGGAACTGGAACTAATCTTACTTTTAAAGGAATTTGGGATACGTAAGTATTTATTTTCTCCTCAGAATCCCTTTAATAATATGTTGTAATGGAAATGGATGTTGTTCTGAATTAAATAAATATTATTTTATATAAATTTACTATTTATTCATCCAATTTTTAAAAAAAAAACTTGCAATTTTAAGGATGTTAATAAGGTAATTTTATTTCTCGGAGGATGTGGTAAAAAGGGTAAAGGTAAAGTGATCCCACTACAGGCATAGGAGATCCTTAAGGTAGTAGGAGGTTAAGGCTCTAACTTTTTCTACACAATTGGCATTTGATGTCAGCCTTGCATGCTGGCCACCTTCACCCCTCTGAATAAGCATCTGGTACTCATTTCCTTTAGAGATTGAGTCGACCCCAGGTGCCACCAGAAGGTTTGGATCAGTTAAAAATCCTGATCCCACCGGGACTCGAACCCTCGACCTTCCAGTTTGTAGCATATTGCCTTAACCAACATGCTATAGAATTGCAGTTAAATTTAATAACTTTTTTATTTTTTTACTTAGAACATTTCCAGATGCTGGTGGAGTTAATTTTGCAAGCTGGATGATTTTTGGTACACCTGTTATGATAGTAAATATGATTGCTGCTTGGCTCTGGCTTCAGTTCCTCTTCATGGGATTATTCAGGTAAATATTGAACCAGTTCTATTCCTAATAACCTTACTCATAACAATTCTGCTCTAAAGCAAGTTAACTGACCGACGGCCACATACACGATAGTCTCCTTAAACGGCTTAATTGGTTTACGGCACTGAATGTGTTAAAGACCCTGACCCTGAACTTGGGCCAGACTAGCTCACTCAGGCATTAAAATTTTGCTAACAGTAAAACCGCATTAAGTTGGGCCCCATTAAACCAGATTTCATTTAGTCTGGGCAAGCATCCTAAAATTAAAAAAAATGTAAAAATCAATGAATTGCTAATTTTTAATAAAATATGGCACTAAGACAAACTTAAATAGAATTCCAAAAGCCATGCTTCATTACTGCCCCAAGGCAAAAGATCACTGGGACATCCAAAAAAGCGCTGGTTGGAAAATTCCTCTTTGAGACCATAACAGGCTACATGGCCTAACACTTGCATGGATGATTCCAATTGAGGGTCTTTCCACTTTTCAGCGGTTGCCCTTTTACCAGCCGGCTGCTGGCCCTTCACATCCACATGTGTCAATCACAGAGGTAGATGATCAACAGCCAGTGTAGGGGTGACATGTGGTTAGCATGTCGAGTCCCCCAGCCGTTATAGCTGGTTCCTCAACCTGGAGCCGCTACTTATTATAGCTACCCAATTGCCTCACGATGCTGGGTGGGCACCGGTCCCATACTGGCCGAAATACCATGAGAAAATTTCTTCCCCCATGGAGACTCAAACCAGCGCAAGTCCCGTAGCTCTGCGCCAAGGCTTCCTACCTTAACCGCTCGGCTACGGCGCGGGACATGGATGATGATGATAACAAACTTAAGGAAATTGCATATTTTATTTTTGCACATACTGTACACTAGGGGCCGCATGCAAATACATTAGTCTCTACTCAAATTACTTCCAATCACTGGTGAGCTGACTTTCGGTGAGCAAGTGCAAAGATCGAATTAGCTACCCACTAACTGGTCATGCATGAAAGTCGTCGTTTTGTAATATTGGCAAGAAATTACCCAGAATTCTCAGCGATAAAACCACTTCCGTTATTTTCATCTGCTAGAGGAATGCATTTACGCTTGCATCCTGCAAATAATACCATATACGACAATGTCTGTATCGCGCAATATTACGCTGATTCTCCTGTTCTTCCAGTTGAATTCTTTGGTAGACTCTATCAAATTCCTCTTTTCCGCGTATACCTAAAACATGATTCAAGTCTTGAAGGTCTGACATCTTGGATAAAGCAGCAAGGTATGCGGCAAGGTTTCAAACTACATCGGTTACCATCGGTTCCCATCGGGTTGCTCACGATTCATTTCTCTGCTAAGTCACCTCGCCAGGTGGCTTACGAATTTCAACAATTATTATCGCATGAACAGATTTTTGAGTACACAAAAACGTATTTGGATGCAACTTTCTCAGCAGAGTACAGACAGAGAATGACTTTTAAGGTCTAATGCGTTCATAGATTCGAGCCTAGGAGTTTCTTAAAAATGGATGGAATACTGATACTGACAAAAAGGCAATTGGCATCTCTCTTTAGCTCACTATTATACTACCTGCTATAGGGCTTGGTACTCTGTCAAAACATTTAGTATAACACTTCCTTTCTTTAGCTCATTCATAAATTTAAGAAATAAATTAAGTGCAAAATGTTATTTAGTGTATCATCAGCGAACATAAGGATAAATTGTTTACTGTATATGAGAAACTGTAAATTATTACCAAGCTACAGAAATGAAATTCTTATGTGGAATGGTACAAAAAACAAGGAGAGATAGAAGGAGGAATGACAAATTCAGGGAGACATTAAATGTAGAAAAATTAACAACAGACATAGAAAAATTAGACTAAAATGGTTTGGACATTTAAAAAGAATGGAAAAGGAAAGACTACCACGAATACTGTTAAATCTCAAGATACAAGGAAAACGACCACAAGGTAGACCAAGAGAATGATGGATTAACCAAGTGAAGAAATGTTTACAAGAAAAAGAGAAAAAAGGATAAGACTGGGAAGAATTAAAAAGAAGAAAAGCATGGGAAGATAGAGATGGTTGGAGGCATATTTGGAATTGATCTTCCAAAAAGAGGACACGATAAGATGATGATGATGAGACTTGAAAATGGTGCCACTCTTGCTTGTGTATATGCAGAATATATAATCACAGAACAAACAATTTTGGAATAAAAAATAAAAAAGCTGAACTCTTATAATTTGCAATTAAATTTTATGTGAACAAGGAAAGTTCTCAGGTCAAAAGAATTCAGCAGCTGGCTGAACAATAGATAAAAAATATGATGTACAATTGGTATGAACAATAATTTTATGCAAGTGGAATTGCAGTGAGGAGTGTTGAAATTCAAGCTGCTGCTGGATGTTTGTGAAAGAACTCATAAACAGTCTATGCTAGTTATACAGATTCTGCAAGCATCTGTTCACATTGTAAACAAAAAATGTGTGAAGAGAGTTTAAATGCTGAAATGTATGCTGTTGACCCATTAAAAAAAACATACATTCTTTCAGGGTCTCAATGCAAATGCCAATTTTTCTTCTTCATATACAATTCTCTTTTATCATCAGAAGCAGATAGCCATCACTACTAGTGCAATCTGGTGGCTTCTAATTCAAGTAGACATTTTAATGAGATTTTACATAACTTTATATAGCAAGCTACATATTTTGATGTATTGATTTAAATTTTAACATTTGCAATGATATACAATTATTATTTTGAAAATAAAAATTAACGCTTGAATCAGGATTTGAACCCATTTGTTATATGTAGTTTCTAACATCTCAAAATTCACTTTGAATTGTATTTATGGAAATAAAAAGAAATCTATATTGAAAGATGTTCTTTTTGATACATATATTCATTGCATAATAACTATATTTCAATATAGGAGTATAAAAAAGTTGTTAAAGTATTTCATTTTAGAAAGGAAACTAAGGGTCGTATCTATGAATGCATTAGACCATAAAAGTCGTTCTCTGCTGAGAAAATTGCATCCAAAGACGTTTTTGCATACTCAAAAGTCTGTTCATGTGATAATAATTGTCGAAATTCCTAAGCTACCTGGCGAGGTGACTTTGCAGAGAATGAATCGTGAGCAATCCGATGGGAACCGATGTTAACCGATGTACTTTGAAACCTTGCTACTTTATCCAAGATGTCGGACCTTGAAGACTTCAATCATGTTTTCAGTATATGGAGAGAAGAGGAATTTGATAGAGTCTACCAAAGAATTCAACTGGAACAACAGGAGAATCAGCATAATATTGTGCGATGCAGACGTTGTCGTATACGGTTTTATTTGCGGGACGCAAGCGTAAATGCGTTCCTCTAGCAGGTGAAAATAACGGAAGTGGTTTTATTGCTGAGAATTCTGGGTAATTTCCTGCCAATATTACAAAAAAACTACTTTCATGCATGATCAGTCAGTGACTCACTAATTCGAACTTTGCACGTGCTTACGGAAAACTCAGCTCACCAGAGACTAATGTATTTGCATGCGGCCCTTAATGCTCAAACCAGAACTTTAACCCCCGGATCTCTGGTTATATGAACCAGCATAATAACCGTTACACCACTCGAGCTAAGATATAAACGTCAACAATGGTGTATTAATAATCATGCTGGCGCATATAGCCAAAGATCCAGGGTTTGAGTCCTGGTTTAAGTGTTAACTTTTCTTTCTAAAATAAAATTCTGTCCAGAACTTGAAAATGTTAAATTTAATATAACATTAAAAATTGTTAAAATATTATTAGGAGTTAGTTATTTTGTTATTTGTAGTTATTTCCTACAAATATTAAATAATGTTAAAATATGTTTAATTTGTATTAATGTTAATTTTGTGCATTATAATGATTATTGTGTACAAAAATAAATATTGAAAATCATTTTACTTTGCTATAATCTTAATTTCAGAAGGAAAAAAGATGAAAAGGATCAGATATCAAAAGATCATATTAAGAGAGCCAGAGATGTAATTGAAATAAAGTACAAAGAACTTGGACCAATGACTTTCCATGAAGGTTCAGTTCTAGTTCTTTTCATAATTGTTGTCTTTTTATGGTTTTTCCGTCAACCAGAATTTATTCCTGGCTGGGCAGAACTAATAGCATCTGTGTAAGTATTAAATAATCTTTTTTTTCTTTCCTTTAGAGAAAAGTCTCCCAATGTTAAAATATCAAACATACTTATGTCTTATAGGTTATTAATATTACGTACTTGAATTATTATAGTAAGACCACTGATTCACTGCAGTATACAGATGAAACATGGTCTATATTAAATTTGAAGAGAAAAATTTTTGCCCAGATCGGGACCCGAACCCAGGTTATATACAATGCATATAAGAGAAAGATTTGCTCTGTATTTAATATTAGGAAGTTATATTTTGAGGTTATTTTAATTATATTATTTTTAGTCTGGACATCTTACCTCAATATTAATGTTGATTTGTTCTTGAACATGTTTCAAAACAATTCTGTTTTATCGTCAGCTTTCCCAGACTGGTTTTATTTATGTTGCATTATGTTGCACAACCTGGATGTCGATGTCTGGGAAAGCTGACGATAAAACAGAATTGTTTTGAAACATGTTCAAGAACAAATCAACATTAATATTGAGGTAAGATGTCCAGACTAAAAATAATATAATTGCTCTGTATTGTTAAAATAGTAGCAGATACTAGGAGCGATCATCCCAGAATAGATTGTAATAATATTAATTGAACTGTGGATGAAAGTATATGAATGTATGGATGGATTAAGGTGAAGTATTAGCATCTTTATCCTAAGTATTACCTTTTGAATATTGTTGTTTAATTTGACATATATTTAACCCCTCAGCGTGGTTTGCCATACATATACGAGACTGGTATCCTCCCTTCTGTGCAGTCATTTAAAAGTCCATGCAGTACCCCTGTGCGGTAGTATTTTTAAATTCTACTCACCCAGTAACTTATTTTAGATACATATCAAATTGTAATTAATAGAATGTAAACAATGAATTACCATTCTATTCTATTCTATAATGTTCTGCCCAAGGACAGGTATTTCACTGCAATCATAGCATTTTCATTCTAAGCTTTGTAACTTTACTAGGAAATTATAGTTGTGGTAGCTTCCCGTTGTTTCCACACCGGTGAATGATGATGATGGCCGGATATATTTTTGGGTACCGTCGGGGCCCTAAAGCTTCCTGACATTTGTCATACAGGTCAGGAAAACCCCCGAAAAAAAAACTCACCCGACTGGGAATCGAATCTCGGTCAGCTGCGTGACCACATACCCAGTTCTAGATTCACACAATTCATAAGTTTTAAAATCAAATTTGGCAGTTTTAAGTGGAGGGAATTGTTTGCCCCTCCATAACCATAATGATTCATCAATTACAATATCTTGATTTGGAAGGTAGAGAGATTGGAATTTATTATTAAAATATTCAATGAAAGGGACAATTTTGAAAAAAAAAAAATGAAGGACATTGGAAACACACTTCTTTTGTGTTGTCTTGAAATTAATGGCACCATCGAACATGGAGGTCATGATTATGCAAACATAACCTCTCCATACATTGCTATCCCAAATAATGTTTTCCAATTATTCCTGTATAATTTATAATAATATCCTCAACTCGGTGTCCAGGTCAGGGTCGGGTCGAGGGATGAGATGAGAAGAAGCCGCTATATATAGAGGTCTGTGAATGACAAGAGTGTGGCCAACCACGTCTGACGCACCACCACAGAGGCAGATGAACGAAATGAAACAAAATGAATATGATGAGATGAGTATGGAGAAATGGTGGAATGAAAATGCGGCAGGGGAAGGCGGGAGAAAACCCCGAGAAAAACCTGTCCAAGCTCCGTTTTTTCCGCCACAAAACCAACATGGAGTGACCGAGACTCGATCTCGGGAACACAGCAGTGAGGGTGCTGTACAATTTATCTCCCTCAAATCCTGGTTAATATTTTTCTTGCACTTTATGGTTATCCCCCCTACTGGGCACTTTGCTTCTAGTTTTCGTACACAAAGTTCCTATATAATGTCCTATTCGTGCCACATGCCCTACCCATAGCAGCCTACGAGACTTGCAATGTTTTATTACATCTAGATTTCATAGATATCACGTTGCTCAGTGTTATGTTCATCTTTCTTCCAAGTTACACCTTAATTTCCTAATAGATCTCTCATTGAGGCGATGTGCTAACCACATTATCTTGTTGAAATGTTGGTAAATAAGCGTAAGTGTCAATAAATAAAACAAATAACAAAAGGAAAGGGTTAATAAAATATTAATTATTATATCTGTGGTCTCGAGGTAGAATACTGTCTTGTCACGCTGTGGAGGCCCAAATGGTCCATGGACATCATCTGGCTTTTATCATCATTTTTACCATCATTATCATCCCCTGGGTGGGAAGCTACCACACCTATAATTCCCTAATGAAGCAGCAATCATAGCATGAAAATTATATGATTACAGTGAAAGACCTGTACTAAAACAGAACACTATAGAATATAGTAACGAAACAAAGAATGATATAGAATGGCATCTTTCATTGGTTAATTACAAGTTATATTTAATTGTAGATGGAGATTTTCTTATACTTTCATCAAGATATAGGTTAAAGTGCATTAATTTTTTTTAATTGTTGCCAAAGGTTTACTTATAATTTATAATACAAAACTTCATTTATTTATTCTTGATTCATATTTTTAAATTAAAGATTTTCATAATTCCACACATAAGATTCACTATGTACAATATTTATGAAAGTTGAGAGAATCTAAATTTTATTTCTGATATAAATTCATTTATATAATTACAGAAATTGATTCTTGTTGAATGGATTATCTTGGTTAATAAACTCCTGCTAGGGAGCACCTATGTTGGAAGTATGCAGTACATACATTACTATTATTGCTATTATTATTATTATTATTATTGTTGTTGTTATTATTATTATTATTATTATTATTATTATTATTATTATTATTATTATTATCATTATCATTATTACTATTGCTATTATAACTATTTTTATTTTTAGTATCATTACCATTATTATTATTATTATTATTACTTCTATTATCCTTCTATTATATTTTTTATTTATTTTTTCATAATTCTACACATCAAATTCGCCAAGTAAATTTGTTATACAATTATATTATTTTTGGTCTGGACATCTTACCTCTGGGAAAGCTGAAGATAAAACAGAGAATTGTTTTGAAACATGTCCAAGAACAAATCAACATTAAATTGAGGTAAGATGTCCAGACCAAAAATAATATAATTAAAATAACCTCAAAATATAACTTCCTAAAATTAAATATTTGTTATACAAGTTGGAAATGTCTGAGACAAGTCGGTTTTGAAAGAAAGGTTAGTTATGAGACCACACAGTGAGACACTTTACAGATATTTCTTTTCGGCAAAATAGGGCATTGACTAGTTCGAACGAAGAGCGTAGCTGAAGAGAAAAAAAATATATACAAAAAGTATCTCCTTTCACTAATAAGTAGCCAACTCTCACTCCACGTAGCTGTCGTAAATTATGTCATAACATGTAGGGGAGTTTTGCCTACCATAGCAACAAAAAATAAGTTCTCCAGAATGTTAAACAAACTCCCTATAGACCTTCAAATCATAGATGTACCAACGTGAAATGACATGACAATCTGCATTTGGATATTTAAAAGTCCAGGTATGTTAACACGTCCTTCTGCATCTGGGAAAGGAACGCCATGTTTAAATGCCCACGCTGATGGGTTAAATAATTTCTACTGATTCATTTTTCTACTACTTTATTAAAAATATTAAATAAATTAAACTAATGTATCTTATAGGATATATTGCCAACTTAAAGGTTAATTAAATTGTATTTCATAACAATACATTGCAATGAAGCAAACAGGTAGCTGCTAGAGTGATTTTTAAATTTTGGGTTTCAGTGAACTCCTACATCTAATTGTCCAATTTTGCTGGTTAACAAACTCAACCTTACTTTTTTTAATTTACTGCTATATGCTAAGTTTAGTTCTGATAAAACAAAAATTGCAGCTGCTAGAGCATTAACAGACACACACATCTATATCTATATATATATATATATATATATTGTTATAAGAGGCTCCCCCTAGTCCTATCACAACGATTTGGGTATTTGAAATAACATATATAAAAAAGTTACAATTTACAATATACAAGTTTAGATAAATGTTGTAAATGAATTTTATGAACTAGGACAATATAAGGACAAAAGAGGGAAATTTTGAGCAAGTGGCTGAATTCAAATACCTAAGAACAATAATCACAAATAGGAATGAGATGCACAAAGAAATTAAACATAGGCTCAATTCTGGAAATGCATGCTATTATGCACTGCAGAGACTCTTGATGTCCCAACTCCTTTCAAAAAACGTTAAACTGAAAATATATAAAACTGATATTCTACCAGTTATATTATATGGGTGCGAAACATGGACTCTTACTTTAAGGGAGGAAAGGAGATTACAAGTATTTGAGAATAAAGTACTTATGAAAATTTTTGGACCAAAGAGAGATGAACAAACTGGTGAATGGAGAAGACTACATAACAATGAACTACATGGTCTTTATAGGAAGTCAGATATAATATGAACAGTTAAGTCTCGTAGACTGCGATGGGCAGGACATGTTGCACGTATGGGGAATGAAAGAATTGTATGGAACTTCTTGTAGGAAAGCCAGAGGGAAAATGCCCAGTTGGTAGACCAAGAATGAGGTGGGAGAATAACATTAACTATGATTTGAGGGAAGTAGATTATACAGGGAATGATTGGAAAGCATTAGCTCAGGATAGGGATGTATGGAGAGCTTATGTCCGTGCGGCCATGAACCTGCGGGTTCGATAGTGCCAGTGAGTAAGTAAGTAAGTAAGGAAGGACAATATAAGACAACATACAAGATCATATTTTTAGAGATATTGTGGTGAAATATCTTATTTCCAGCATGTGCTTAAGTTGCACTATAATTTAAGATCACCCTCTTTAAAAAAAAGATTTTTAAAAAAGACATAACAAATATTTAATAAGGTAATTAACTTATGTAAGTTGTCAGCTGGATGTACTAGGCCCCTCTTCCTGCGTTTCAAACTAAGGGTAACTATCTCTGCCAGGTTGCATTACATGATTCTCGAAGGTGTATACTTACAACGTGAATGACCCGATAAAAAGCTTTTATATTCTATCTTTCTATGGGAATATTGCTGAGTCTGCAGTTATCTCAACACATCACTCTAGTCAGCTCCTCTGTAGTATGAGTGTGTCCTTTCGGCATTCCACACAAATGTAGGAGTACGTGATAAAGTAGTAAAGAATACAACCTTGGAATTTTCATGTACATGTAACTTACTAATTGAAAGTGACTCGAGATGACTATGATCTATTTGTCTTGTGAAATAATGTAATTGCCTCAAATACAGTAAAGCTTAAGTTATGTAGGTAGGAAATAACACTATGAGGTTTATTTTAATTTTGTTGAGTTGATTTTTGACTCACCTCATACTTCTTAACTCCCTCGCAATCCAGAAGATTTCGTCACTGTATTTGTGACATTCTCAATGCTGTTCACGATCACAACTGACGTCCAGTGGAGGAGACCATTGGACATCAGTTGTGAACATGAACAGCATTGAGAATGTCACAAATACAGTGACGAAATCTGGATCTGCGAGGGAGTTAAGAAGTATGAGGTGAGTCAAGAAACAACTCAACAAAATTTCAGTAAAACTTGTTTAATCCGGAATGTGAATAATGCGGAAATCTGTCCAATGTGAACAAATTTATTGGTCGCAGCGAAATAATAGTAATTTGACGTGTATTTATTTTGCATAAAACAGAATCTGTCCAACGCGGAAACGGAAGGATATTTCTGTACAATTCATGTACAGAATGTATAAAGCGGAAAGACAGAGAGAGAAATAAATTATTTTCCACTTCATTGAATACCCATTAGACCAAAAAACAATAAGGAATGATTCCTGTCGCTGGGTGAATTCTTCCTGTACCTGAAATTTTCTATCGGCCTAACTGCACACCCATTATTCGAAATACAGATACACTACCTGTCTTACAAATAACCATGGGAACTGTAAAATCTTAAATTAATTTAAGTTCTGAGACCGATCTTTCACAGGTAGTGTTCTGAATTTACGGAATAAAAATGGCTAAAATGCATCTTTCATGTCATTAAACGAAAAAGTGAATATGATTGAAGATAAAAAAAAACTCAGTGCCCGAAATAATGACTATATTTAAATGTGGAAAAACTCAAGTTTGTGAGATTTTAAAACATAAAGAAAAAGTAATGAATAAATGGATGCAAGCACTAGCTGTTGCTAAATCCTTAGGGAATAACGATTTCAAGGCATCTTCATGTTGGCTTGAGAGTTTTATAAATCAAGACAATGTAGTATGGATTGAAATTTGCGGGGAATCAAAGAATGTGGACAAATGTGTAGTTAGTGAGCGAAAATTGAAACTGCATACTTTAATTCCGCATAAGACATTTTTAATGCTGACAAAACGGAACTGTTTTTTCACGCCTTACCGTCGAAGTCACTCGTACATACAATACTCCACTTTTCAACGGCAGCGGAACTACAACTAATCCAAGATAAGTAAAAAAGACATATACGGTACTCTATAATCTACGAATATTAATAAGTTTCAGTTTTTTTATAATGCGGAAAAAAAATTGTCCCATGTGGTTCCGCTTTGAGCAAGTTTTACTGTATATTAATATGTTGAAATACCTGTTGTTCTAATATTTAATAAATAATTTTATTATATAAGGCATGTTATTCAGATATTCTAATATGTTTACCACAACAATATGTATCTATAATTTTTGGTCAAAGTCAATTTTGCTGTCTACTAGATAGGATTAGTAAAAATCTGTAAACATTTTTCATAAATCTTTTCATCAGAACAACTTCAATAGCTTCTTTCCTTTGGAATTTACTAAATTGGCGTTTCAGATAAAAATACATGGATTCAAACCCCAGTCTAGATGTAAATTTTTCTCTTCAAATACATCTATATATCCATTTATTTTAACACATTCAGTACCAGGCACTGAGCAGGGCATTTAAACCCACAGGCCAGCCATTTAAATACCCCAGCTACCCTTTTCGTGGCACTTAGTAAATGGATCATTATTCACAAACTATTAGTCCTAGAAAATTCAAATTTTGTACATACCTAAAGGAGATATCCTAGTAGGATTTGATGGTGTGATATCTCGTAAAACAGGCTCCAGGGTGCAGAGGAATACAGACCAATACATTTTTATATCTGGTTTTTGCATTATGCTGTGATGAACATCAGTCCTAAAAACTTTTTCATTTCCGGGATGTTGACAGGTCTCCATGTCTGCATTATTGAGTTTTTTGTGAATGGACGTGGTGCAGCACTAATCACTTGGTTTTCGTAAAGATTTGTTTGGTCACATACATATTCGAAAAACTCTTCATTGAAAAATATATTGACATATGACATAATATCCATTTCATTTTCAATTTCAATGTTCACCGCTGGGTTCCCTGTGAATGGTAAAACAGGTGGACATTAACATGGGTGATTGACATTATTCATGACACATGGTATCGGCATATCAATGTCAGGAAGTGGAAGTTCATCTTCACTTTCAGTTTGTGAATCTTCTAATTCAGGAATCAGTTCATCACCTGAATCATCATTATACAAAATATTCACTAATTCTTCTTCAGTGAGATATTTTTCTTTCGCCATGGTTTCACTCACGCACAAACAACAACATGATAACGGGAAAGATATATGACTGCATTGGAGCCTGGAGGCAAGATTGGGTGAACAAATTCTATGTGTTGTTTGTTTTAAAAATAAAAGGGGATTCACCAAGGTTAAAACGTGCCATCTATGATCTCCAAGACATACTAAGCCAATACAAAATTTAGGTGCCGAATATAAATGCGGTTTGTTTGCGCCCACTCTAAAATGAGTTAACTGACCGACGGCCGCATACACGATAGTCTCTTTAAACACCTTAACTGGTTTACGGTACTGAATGTGTTAATAGTGTAAGCTGATGATTATTTCATTTGCTCTCCAGCTTCCCAATATGACGAGCTCATAAGACTATTTTTTTGTTATGTAGCTACATTTAACATTAATAAGATTCATGATGAAATTCCGTTGAGATATTATTCATCATCACTCCAGGGATTAGGCAATTGCCCGTTCCGACTTCATAATGCATCAGCCCAACATCTTCTAGGTCTTCCAACATCACGTCTTCCTCTTGCTTGATAATTTCTTGCTAACAATGGATATCTCTCCTTACTCATTCCATCCATATGATCAATCCATTTCTGTCTGTAATTCGTGACCTTATCCAATAAAGGCTGTACTTTCAATTCTTCTCTTATATCCTCATTTCTTATTCTATCAAGTCTTGTACATCCTTTAACTTGTCTTAGGAACCTCATCTCCGCCTCTGTATTCTATCCTGTTTTTTCATTGGAGCCCAAGTTTCACATCCATACAATATTGTGGGAACCGCCATAACATTATACATTTTTATCTTGGTTTCTTTTCTAATTTTATTTTTGAATGTTCTCTGTATTGTTCCACACACCGTCTGAAATTTATTTATTTTAGAGTCAATATGAGGTATTATTCAAAATTAAAATATAAAACTTTGAAATATTTACCTAAAAGGTCCGTCTCCTCAACGTTATTAGTTATTTATCTGTAGTGCTTTCAGGACTAGTCCCATCATCAGCAGGATTCAAAACTGGTGTTTCACTGAAGATCTGGTAGAGAGAGTTACACGTACTGGGTGCATTTTCATAGTACATGTAACCCCCTCTACCAGATCTTCAGTGAAACACCAGTTTTGAATCCTGCTATGGTGCTAGTCCCGAAAGCGCTACAGATAAATAACTAATAAAGTTGAGGAGACGGACTTTTTAGGTAAATATTTCATCATTTTATATTTTAATTTTGCTACATTTAGTTTAATAAGATATAAATTATGCCATTGCTGGTAATGTTGAATAAAAACTACCATATAATTAATTTTACTTTTCAGTGAAATTGCAGACGCAACTCCTGTAATGTTAATTGTGTTTCTTTTGTTTGTGCTGCCAGCAAATCTTGATTTCTTACGGTTCAATTCAAATGGTAAGTCACTGTATTAATGATTTTTCTTTACTATTTATATCATAACTTCAAGTGCAATTGCAGAAGACTTATTTATTATTTAAATTAATTGAAGTATTAAATTTATTTATTTATTTTTCATTTGATTATGTAGAATTTTATCACAACAATGCAAATGGCTTAAACATTCAGAGCGTAAGTGGCATAATTCCACTTAAAAAATTAGAACTACTATTATCATTTTGAGTTATGGAGGATTATAGTTTCAGTGTTTTAAGTAAGTAAATCCAGCATTGCAATATTTCACACATATGGCAGCATTTTGTTTGAGCTTTGAATAATTTGCTCTTTTCTTCAAAACAATAACTCAGCAAATGTATTTTTTTTTTAGTAGAAAATATACTCATAGTTAATTATGGGAAATAACATTATGAGATTTTTAATTCGTAAATTAATGAGTCATTTTTTACATCTTACCTCATATTTCATGTTTCTTTAAACATGGGAACTAGTTTTCAAGAGAACCATCTCTCTCATTTTCAACTGGTAGTCATAATGTCAGTTGAAAATGAGAGAGGTGGTTCTCTTGAAAACTAGTTCCCATGTTTAAAGAAACATGAAATATGAGGTAAGATATAAAAATTACTCATTAATTTAAAAAAAATATATGCCTGAATCGGGATTTGAACCCTCCCAATTCAGGCATGATTGGGAATTAACACTGTATAAGAGAAAAATTTGCATTTAGATTGGAGTGCTCAGATAGCTCAGTGGTAAAGATTGGTGTAGAAAGCCAAAGGTCCTGGATTCAAACCTCGGTCTGAGCATATAATTTTTGTCTTGAAAAGGAATGTAATACCATAGAAAAAAAAAATGTTCTTATTATATTAGTATAAATTGCAAAGTGCAGATTACTATATGTGATGAATCTCTTAAAACTGGTGTATCTCGAGGATGCCCCCAGGGATCTGCCTGCAGCCCAGGATTATGGAATATTCTGTATGATCTACTAAAACAAGAGTTACCAAACAGTTGTAAGATTATTGCTTATGCAGATGATGCGCTCTTACTTATCAGAAGTGTTAATGTGGAGACACTTACTCAAATTGGCAATATGGCTCTAAATATTCTATTCCATTGGGGAGTAGAAAATAAACTCTACAATTCAACCCCCACAAGTCTCAAGCAATGCTCACTACAAGAAGGAGAAATATAGAACTGAACCAAGGTTTTCAAATGAATGGCCAAGACATTTTATTTTGTCAACAGTATAAATTATCTGGGTGTAATTTTAGATCCAAAACTTATATTTAGACCTCATTTAAAACACCTATCTGCCAAAAGTAGCAAATTCCTTAGAGGTCTATCAATGGTAAGCAGGCCAACTTGGGGATTAAATTCAGATATACTGAAAATTATACATAACGGTGCTGTTAAACCATTGTTATTATACTGTGCTGCTGCATATCAAGATGTTTTGAGCAAAAAGTATGTTCAGGAATTATATAAAATTCAACGAGGATTTGCATTACGTATATGTAAATCTTATCGTACAATTTACATTGATGCAGCACTTGTCATTGCTGGTATTCCTCCTCTACATCTAAGTGCACTTTATTCAGCTGGCTTAAACAATAAAATCGTAGAAAGATATTTCAACACTTTACTTTTGATATTGATTACGTTGTGTCTTTCATGGCTGCTGGACATTCTGCCACACAATATGACAATCTATACTTGCAAAGCTGTGGAAACATCCATACCTATACCATTTACTCATATGGATCAAGATTTACTGCAGCAGAAGAGGAAGTACAAGTTGGATGTGCTTATGTAATTTATTGTTTATTGTGAAGACAGTGAAGTTTTCTTCAAAATATTCAAATTCTCCCCTACCTGTTCTGTTTTCCAAGCTGAACTATATGCTATAAAAGAGGCAGTACAGTGGTGTCTTCAACACAAATATAGTGCATGTATTTTTAGTGACTCGCAGACTGCTCTTCAATCGATCGCTGATAAATTTAATTTAAAACACACTCAGTAGAAATTAAAAATAACATAAAAGATTACACAAAACACCTGTGCCTGTCTTGGATACGAGGACACCAGGGAACTGTGGGAAATGAACGTGCTGATCAATTAGCTAAATCTGCAGCATCTTTTGAGCTTCAGTATTCATTTTCAAAGTGTCCAATATCCTATGTTAAAAAAGAAACTGTTGGACTATATCATCACTAATTGGAATGAACATTGGATAAGGAGTGCAAATGGTGCTTTGACTAAATAACTCTTCTTTCCTACAGTACACCATAGGATAAATATAAAACATTTTATTCCAAATTTCATTTTAACACAATTTATGACTGGCCATGGAAAATTTGGAAGTTATTTTAGGAGATGTAATTAATATTTAATTTTAGGAAGTTATATTTTGAGGTTATTTTAATTATATTATTTTTAGTCTGGACATCTTATCTCAATATTAATGTTGATTTGTTCTTGGACATGTTTCAAAACAATTCTGTTTTATCGTCAGCTTTCCCAGACTGGTTTTATTTATGTTGCATTATGTTGCACAACCTGGATATCGATGTCAGCTCCATCCTGTGGTTGGCCAAAGAACCTCCAAACAAGGTCACCCTCCATCGGAATATCAAAATTCATAACTCTGTTTCTGTTCTTCTGAATATAAATTTTTTCCCAAATAGTCAGCTCTTTTGTATTTTCTAACTGTTTTAATAATTTAGTGTCTGAATTTATATTATGTTTTTTAGACCAAACATGAGCAGCAACTGCAGATTTTTCAAGAACACATAAGAAATATTAAAAAATGGAGAAATTGAAAAATCTGCAGTTGCTGCTCATGTTTGGTCTAAAAAACATAATATAAATTCAGACACTAAATTATTAAAACAGTTAGAAAATACAAAAGAGCTGACTATTTGGGAAAAAATTTATATTCAGAAGAACAGAAACAGAGTTATGAATTTTGATATTCCGATGGAGTGTGACCTTGTTTGGAGGTTCTTTGGCCAACCACAGGATGGAGCTGACATCGATATCCAGGTTGTGCAACATAATGCAACATAAATAAAACCAGTCTGGGAAAGCTGACGATAAAACAGAATTGTTTTGAAACATGTCCAAGAACAAATCAACATTAATATTGAGGTAAGATGTCCAGACTAAAAATAATACAATTATTTTAGTAGATTTAATATTAACCCAGACAGTGATCATAATATATAATTGTCAAGAATCAATACAATCTGTAAAACATGTTTTATTTGATTGTCTTATATTTGAAAGACAATGATTCTGGTTAAACTTACTTTCAAATGATGATGACACTTCTGCCTCAATGTGTGAAGTGATTTTTAAGAAGCAAAATCATTATAAACATTTTATGAAATTCATAACACACATTCATAACGATATGTAGTATTTTTCTAAGACACTTATAGATGATTTATGTAATCCATAACACTCATTCAAAACCATAAGATAATATTTCTGTTTTACAATGTATAGTAAAATATTGTTATATTAATGATGAAATTAAATGTTTCTTACCTCTCCTCATATAAATCTTCTAAGTAGATCACAATTTTATATGAGGAGAGGTAAGAAACATTTAATTTCATAATAAATTAAACCTCATAGTGATTAATTCCTATAAAAGTTAAATATGCTCTAATATATTTGAAGAGAAAAATTGTCGCCTAGACCGAGACTCGAACCTGGGACCCTTGGCTTTCCGGGCCAAGTGCTCTACCAACTGAGCTACCGAGGCGAGTTACGATCTAAACGCAAATTTTTCTCTTATATACGTTGTAATTCCCTATCGCCAAATGCTTTTGAAACCATTGCTTCTATCTTTGCAAATGGCGGCTTCTTAGTTAAGAAGACATTGGGAATTTAACATTACTTTATAAAGCTAGTAAAGCTTCAAATTATGTTTTTATTATTGATTAAACATTTCTCACTGAAAGATAAATTATATTTGAAGAGAAAAATTTTCGCCTAGACCAAGACTCGAACCCGGGATCCTTGGCTTTCCGGGCCAAGTGCTCTACCAACTGAGCTACCAAGGTGAGTTACGATCTAAATGCAAATTTTTCTCTTATATATGTTGTAATTCCCTATCGCCAAATGCTTTTAAAACCATTGCTTCTATCTTTGCAAATGGCGGCTTCTTAGTTAAGAAGACATTTATTGGGAATTTAACATTACTTTATAAAACTAGTAAAGCTTCAAATGATGTTTTTATTATTGATTTAACATTTCTCACTGAAATGCAAAGATAGAAGCAATGGTTTCAAAAGCATGTGGCGATAGGGAAATACAATGTATATAAGAGAAAAATTTGCATCTAGATCATAACTCGCCTCGGTAGCTCAGTTGGTAGAGCACTTGGCCCGGAAAGCCAAGGGTCCCGGGTTTGAGTCTCGGTCTAGGCAAAAATTTTTCTCTTCAAATATAATTTATCTTTCAGTGAGAAATGTTAAATCAATAATAAAAACATCATGCTCTAATATGCCTGTGGCAAAATAGGGTTTCAAAATATTTGGAGATTCAATAATAATATTATATTAATATTCGGGATAAACATTAATGGTGTTAACTTTAATTTCAGAGAGGCGACCTGCAAAGGCTGCTCCAGCACTGCTTACATGGAAAGTTGTTCATGAAAAAGTTCCTTGGGGTCTTGTCTGCCTTCTTGGTTAGTATATTTTATTTCAAGATTAATTAATTCCTTTGAAGACTATATATTCTAAAAGATGGCATGATCTTACATGATTATTTAATAGAGCTAAATCAGAGCCATAATTTCTTGATAGTTTATAAAAACAAATACTTTAAAATGTCATAACTTTAAAAGAAAATACATAGATATTAAATATGTAGATTAATTTTCTACCCTTTCAGTTAGACCTATGTTCATCATCATCCATGCAAGTATTAGGCCATGTAGCCTGTTATGGTCTCAAAGAGGAATTTTCCATCCAGAGCTTTTTTGGATGCCCCAGCGATCTTTTGCATTGAGGATAGTAATGAAGCATAGCTTTTGGTATTAAAGTGAGATGACATTTGTTGAAGATGGGCTTTCCAGTTGTTCTGGTAGTTTTGTATATGATGTAGAATGGGTTCTACACCCAACTGTTCCATAATTAAGAATTAAATGAATCGTGAATTCTTCTTACCTCATACTTCTATGTTTTTTTTAAACATAGCACTGCGGTATCAGCGACCATTGTCACCATCCTCAGTTGTTTTCACATCATGAAAACAGATGAGGTTGGTGACGATGGTCGCTGATACTGCAGTGCTGTGTTTAAAAAAACATAGAAGTATGAGGTAAGAAGAATTCACGATTCATTTAATTCTTATTAATAAAACCTCATAATGTTAAAAATTCCCAAATTTATTATATTAAATCTTCCATAATTTCCTGATTTTTTATGGTCCCACTTTGTATAGCCTGCTATATGGTGCATATATCACATCTCATTTGCTGTTATTCAGCATTCGTCTCTTCTTTATATTGTCCATGCTTCACTACCATATCTTAACCCATTTGCCTCAGATGATGAAGTACACTCACCGGCTGTTAAATGACCTTCAACTCAGAAGACGAGGTACACTCGTCTGTTATATATTTTACAATATTTTGTATATCCCTTGGCAGGGTAATCTTTTGTAAACATTTATGAATAGGAGAGGAATGTGTTTTGGCCTTCGCCCTTATTGTGCTCTCATGTACTGTTATCTTTTATTCATTTTGAATGTCTGAAATAAGACAATATAAATTATGGTGACTTAAATCCGGTTTCTAGGGAAAGGCATTGAGCAATTAAATCTGAAACAAATGGATTACTGCTGGTCTTGCTAGAAATTTATAAAGCTGTAATCTTATGACCTATATTCAAAATAAAATTGTAATTCTTTAAATTTTAATAATAGAATGTTAAGACTAATTTACCAGATGTGACTTTTTATAGTACCATTAGCTGTACTTATAAGCACTTACCCTAGGTCTGTGGTTTGTATATTCAAACCCAACTGGAACCAATGAATTTGTTTCAGGGTATAAAAAACCCTTCTTTTGGAAAGTAAGTAAAATCATGAATCCTATATCACAGATTATTTATTTCTATTTATTTATTTATTTTACCTGATGGAGTTAAGACTGTTAGGTCTTCTCTTTAATTAATAAATGAGTTGGAGAAAATGTTTTAACATCTCATCTCACAAAGTTGCGTGTCTTCACGATACCGGTTTCAAAAGTATAGTATTACTTCCATCTTCAGTCAAATTCCAATTGTCGAAATTTTGTCTTTAACACCATCTTTTGAACTGCCATCTGGTGTTGATTTTATGAACTTGGAGATTAAATTATTCTTGTCAGGGATATCGAAATTCGTTGCTTTATATTTATTCTTCTGAATGTATATCTTTTCCCAAATTTGTTAATTCCAAAGGTTCCTCCAAATGTTTCAAAAGTTTAGTGTCTTTTCCGATTTTATGATTTTCTAGTAAGCTATGAGCTGCAATTGCTGACTTTTCAATTTCACCATTTTTAATATTTCTAAAGTGTTCTTTTGTACGAGTTTCTAAATTTCTAAATTTATTTTACAACTGCTTAACACTATTTGGAATTATGTATTATTAGATTTCCAATTAATTTTATGAGAGTTAGCAATTTGTAGTCCTTTTTTATCATGCATCAGAACTGAGTATTATATATTATATATTTTTAATCAATTGAGTTGGTGTTTACTTGATGAAAATCCAATTTAATCATTGTTTCGATCCAAATTTTGAAATTTTACATATTTGTGATAAGGGTAAGAAGTTAGATCTGTTGGAGGCTGTAGAAATTAATAAATTTAAAAGTAGTAAAGAACTGTTAAATTTTCAACTTGATTTGAATGAATCCCCTTTGTTAAATTTAAAAATTTAAATAAATATTGTTGTATTGTTGCTTAGATCAGTTGGAACACAATTCATAATTTGTTAACATGTCTGAAGAAGGTACAGTGTACCGAAACAGCTGTCACTGAATTATATAATAAATATGAAAATCAAATAAAACTACGTTTTATTTTTATTTAATTAATTATATATTTTTGTTTTGTAGGAGGTGGATTTGCAATGGCAGCAGGCAGCAATGAATCAGGGTTATCAAGGTATATTGGACAAGAGCTTGTATACTTACAAGTTTTACCTCCAGCTTTAATTTTTGTCATCATTGTTACAGCAACAACATTTCTTACTGAAGTATCATCAAATACTGCTATTGCTAATATAATTTTGCCTGTGTTAGCACATATGGTAAGCTTTTATGTAGGCCTACTTTAATAAAAATATAACAAAACCTATATTTAATGAATCAATTCTTATCTTACCTCATACTTCATGTTTTTAACACAGGAACTGCAGTTTTCAAGAGTGTCCTTCTCATCTTCAGCCAGAACCATGAGTACTGGATTTTCATAAGTAATGCCACGAGTGATTTCCAAATTATCGATAAATTCACGAAGTGAGGAGTGAATTTATCTAGAGAATTTGGAAATCAAGAGTGGCATTTGTTAGGACTATTTAACGAATAAAATTAAGCTGTTTACTCACAAATCATTATTTAACTATAGTTATTTTTAAATATTTATATATTTAATGTAAACGGCGATGTTTGAAAACAAATGAGAAACGATAGGTACGCTTCTACTGCTTCATTTGTTTATCACTGCAACCAGATCATACTATTTATTGCCAAAGAAAACGTAATATTGTAAGGAGGAGCTTTCTTTAATATGGTAATCATAACACTGATAAATATTTGGTGAAACACGATTCTGATTGGTTGTAAAACAGAAATCATTGAAACGTGATTGGTCATTGACTCCCATTTGGGGCATGAGTTAAATAGTCATTGGAATCTTCATCTGTAATGTTGTCATCTGGTATTGTTTATTTTTTCTTTCACTCACCACATACTTCATAACTTCTCTCAGACCCGGGTTTCATCACATCATTTGCGACATTCTCAATGCTGTGTCATGTTCACAACAGCATTGAGAATGTCGCAAATGATGTGACGAAACCCGGGTCTGAGAGAAGTTATGAAGTATGAGGTGAGTGAAAGAAAAAATAAACAATATTAAAAAACCTTCCCCATCTTCTTCTACTACAAGGTTTAGGCTATGCAGCCTGTTCCGGCGAAGTTAAAAGTGGAGTCCATCTTCTACGTGGTCGGCCAACATCTCTTGTTCCTCTGGGATTATACAGGAAGGTTATTTTTGGTATTCTTTCGTTGTTCATTCTCATTAAGTGTTCTGTCCATTTCTTATTATTTTCGCTGATTTTATCTTCAATTTTATATATGTTTAATTCTTCTCGTATAGTTTCATTCCTTATTCTATCCGCTCTTGTGCATCCTTCCACATTACGTAAAAACAGCATTTCCGCAGTCTGTATCCTGCTTTTATCCCTTGATAGTGTTATTTCCTATCAACATAACTTAATTGTCATCTGGTGTTGATTTCATTAACATTTTTTGAAGATTCCAACAAAAATCTGGTAGTCATGGTTTTGGCTGAAGAGGAGAGGGACACCTCTTGAAAACTGAAGTTCTCATGTTAAAAAACATGAAGTATGAGGTAAGTTAAGAATTGATTCATTAATTGATGAACCTCATAATGTTATTTCTCAAAATTAACTTACGAAAAATTATATTTGTATAAATTGTAAAGGGTTTTCATTTAAATGTACAACTATGAAATAAATTTAAGTAAATTTAGTTGGAACTTGCATATTGAAGCAAAATAAATTAGGAATTAATTCAACTTATATACACTCAATATGCTTCACTTATCCAGATTTACATGGTCAGCTACTAATTTTCTGATGTTTGTATTATTAATTTAACACTTCTCACTTCAAATGTACTAATTTTCTGTCTATTTCCTCTTTTTGGTGGATTGCTTTTTCTCTCTAGTGGTTGTTTTATTTATTTGATTTATAAAGAAGTTTTCCTTCGATATTTATGATTTTTTTTCCTCTACTAGCGCCAAAGTTGGTATTTTATTTGCCATGCTTAGCTACCTAAACATATTAAATTTGAAGAGAAAAATTTTCGCCCAGACCGGAACCCAGACCTGCCATTTGCAATGATAGAAGCCAATGGCTTCAAGCATTTGGTGTGCGGGAATTACAAGTATATAAGAGAAAAATTTGCATCTAGATTGGTACTTGACCCAGTAGCTCAATTGGTATGAGCATTGGTACGGTAAACCAAAGGTCACGGGTTTGGGTCCCAGTCTGGGCAAAAATTTTTCTCTTCAAATTAAATTTATCTTTCAATGAGAAGTGTTAAGTTAATAATAAAATACATAGTGGTCGGTGTGTTAGTATGTAGAACTAGGGACTTTGGGCAGAAATATTTTTTCTTCAAATATCAATTTATCCTTCAATGTGAGTGTATAATAAATTTACACAATAACAGACACCAATATTTATTTAAAATACATATTAAAGTATTACAATATATTTGAATACTTTAGTGAATGAGTTGGAGAAAATGCTTTAACATTTCACCTCATAAAGTTGCAACTTTACCTCATAGTGTTTCCTCCCACTGTAATTTTGATTAAATTTGTATATTTGAAGAGAAAAATTTTTGCCTAGACCGGGACTCGAACCCGGGACCCTTGGCTTTCCGTGCCAAGTGCTCTACCAACTGAGCTACCGAGGCGAGTTACGATCTAGATGCAAATTTCTCTCTTATGTACGTTGTAATTCCCTCGCGCCAAATGCTTGAAACCATAGCTTCTATCTTTGCAAATGGCGGCTTCTTAATTAAGAAGACATTTATTGGGAATTTAACACTACTTTATAGCCAGTAGGGCTTCTATTGACGATTTTTATTATTAATTTAACACTTCTCATAGAAGGATAAATTATATTTGAAGAGAAAAATTTTCGCCTAGACCGGGACTCGAACCCGGGACCCTTGGCTTTCCGGACCAAGTGCTCTACCAACTGAGCTACCGAGGCGAGTTACGATCTAGACGCAAATTTTTCTCTTATGTACGTTGTAATTCCCTCGCGCCAAATGCAATTACAACGTACATAAGAGAAAAATTTGCATCTAGATCGTAACTCGCCTCGGTAGCTCAGTTGGTAGAGCACTTGGTCCGGAAAGCCAAGGGTCCCGGGTTCGAGTCCCGGTCTAGGCGAAAAAATTTTTCTCTTCAAATATAATTTATCCTTCTATGAGAAGTGTTAAATTAATAATAAAAATCGTTAAATTTGTATACTTACTCATTTAATTTTGAATATTTTGTCTAATTCAAATGTTGTTCCTTTTTAGGCAGTTGCAATGGAAATACATCCTTTATACTTTATGATACCAGCAACTTTATCTTGTTCTTATGCATTTATGTTACCAGTGGCAACGCCACCTAATGCAATAGTTCTTGCAGCTTCCAATATGAGGACATCTGATATGGTAAAGTATACTATTCTTTAAAATTATTAATTTCAAGAGCTTATAGTGAAATTTTTATTCAAAGCATACCAGCAACATTTTAGGAGATTGCAGAAATAAAGTTTAATCATGACCACAGTTTTCACAATTTTATTTAATTTTGTACTTCAGCATGCCATTAAATCTTTAGAGAATGAGGAAGGCTTACAACTCAATGGTATTAATAAGCTGTTAGTTTATGCTGATGATGTAGTATTATTGGCCGATAGCGAGGAGATACTAAAGGTCAACACGCACTCACTATTGAGTAACACTAAGAAATTAGGACTGGAACTAAATATCAATAAAACTAAATATGTGGTCACACGTAGAAGTTCATTATATAATGGAAATGGACAGCTAATGACAAATGAGGGAAATTTTGAGGAAATGGCTGAATTCAAATACCTAGGAACAATAATCACAAATAGGAATGAGATGCACAAAGAAATTAAACATAGGCTTAATTCTAGAAATGCGTGCTATTATGCATTGCAGAGACTCTTAATGTCCCAACTCCTTTAAAAAAATGTTAAACTGAAACTATATAAAACTACTGTATTATTCTACCAGTTATATGGGTGCGAAACATGGACTCTTACTTTAACCCATTGGAGACACATTTAAAGCGCCTAGCATGTTCACTGGGAACCCATTTAAATCTCCTCACCGCTACTGCGGCTGCGCTGGACTTTAAATCAGAATACAAAATACACATACTGTGTTCTATCACTTATGTTTTCAGATATTTTGTTTACCCCTGAATTTCTTTTAGTATCTTGTACTTTTACGAATAGCAAAGGAATGTGGCCTACCTGCTACCCTCTGTTGTGCATTGTAAACCGTTATGTTTTGTTATTTTCAAGGCTGTGAAAGTTGACAAACATTTCAAAAACCATCTTTTTGTAACAGTTCTCGGACATTGCCTTGAAAGTAAACACAAATCATATGTTCAAACAAGACCGAAAAAAATAACTAACGCAATATAATACTGTACATAATAAAAATAAATATATGAAATATAAATAAGCATAGACCTATACATTATAAAATCAAGAAAAGTTCTTCGTATATATCAGGAAATTGAAATCAATACACCTAGAAGCTATAAGATGGCAGCCCCATCACTGGTCTTGCCTTCCTTTGGCCAGCAACCAATCGAAGGGACTATTATTATGCTTTCAAATCTTATATGAGAATTTTCCGGAAGGATCAAACTATTTATGCTGGAGGGAAAATTTTCTATAGGATCGTAACAGGCCTTGGCCTAATACTTGGAAGGAAGAAGAAGTTCTTCGTATATTCTTTAATTATCTTAGTTATATATCGACCTGTAAATTATAAAATACTATAGATAAAAACTGGACGAAACTGACCTAATATTTCTACCATCAGTAGCATGCACGGTTACGTTGTCACTGTATACTATTTCATCGTTCGAATCTTCATTCCATGATAATTCACTACAATCACTGTCACATAACATTTCATCCACTACTTCACTTAGTTTCTCAATAGCAATACGATCTCTCCTATTTACGGACATATTCCAAAAAAAAAAATTACAGCTATGAATTTTAACAAATAAACACTGAATTTATATTCACTTATATTTTACCGTAATGAATGCCTACAGCTATAGTCTACTATTCTATAAATAATAACTAAAATAAACTATACAATACACTAGGCCTATACATATTTACTTTACATAAACAAACAACAAATTTTACTGACGGTGAATCGAAAATTTAAACCACTAAAAAAACCTAACTTCTTACAGTGGGGGTTATAACACAACAACGAGTGTAGGTCGTGGAGGAGCTCTTTGGACTTTCTACCTGCTCACGAGGGAGACTCGTTAAAAGTCTCCAATGGATTAAGGGAGGAAAGGAGATTACAAGTATTTGAGAATAAAGTTCTTAGGAAAATTTTTTGGACCAAAGAGAGATGAACAGACAGGTGACTGGAAAAGGCTACATAACAATGAACTACATGGTCTTTACAGGAAGTCATATATAAAAGAACAGTTAAGTCTCGTAGACTGCGATGGGCAGGACATGTTGCACGTATGGGGAATGAAAGACTTGCATGGAAGCTTCTTGTAGGAAAGCGAGAGGGAAAACGCCCAGTTGGTAGAGCAAGAATGAGGTGGGAGAATAACATTAACTATGATTTGAGGGAAGTGGATTATACAGAGAATGATTGGAAAGCATTAGCTCAGGATAGGAATGTATGGAGAGCTTATGTGCGTGCGGCCATGAACCTACGGGTTCGAGAGTGCCAGTGAGTAAGTAAGTAAGTTTCCATAACAGCTATAAAAATTTTTAAAATCCTGTTTGTGGTTTAGACTTGATTTCTTCAACCCGTTAATTAAGCCACTTTGAAAATTTACTCTCCTGCTATTTCTATGGATCCTTCAATCCTTACATTTTTATTACAATATAAGCTTAAATAGGTAAAATTTCTCTCCCCAGTTTGATAATATAGAAATAATTATTTTAGACCTGCTTGCAGAAAAATTATATTTTCACATCAGAAAAATACAGATCTTTTTTATCTTAAAGATAAGGTGAATCCAGAGTCATCTTACTTCATGACTTGTTGTGTTCTATTTGAACTAGTTTCAATATATCATGTATACCATTGTCAGCTTTTCCAGACTGTTGAAATTTATGTTGTCAGTCCTGAATGTCTGCTCCCACTCCATCTTTTGGCTGACTGAAGAAAAATCAAATATTTTCCCTCAGGAATCAGAAAAAACATAAAATTGACATAAACACAAAATTATTAAAACAGTTGGATAATACAAAAGAACTCACCATTAGGAGATCTACATACAGAAGAACAAACAACAAGATTATGAATTTTGAAATTCCAATCATTAACCAACTATAAATTCATAATATTTCAACTATTCCTATTTATAAAATATAAACAGTTTGGAAAAGCTGAGAAAGCTGATGATAGTATACATTCAAAGTTAAAAATGGGAAACACATTAGTATACATATTCAAAGAGGAGTAGCTCTCTTCAGATTGGAAACGGGCCATGACTGTCTGGATGACCACCTTTATAGAATGGTGATGGTCCCTAGAACTATGGGATGCTCCTTGTGTGGAGAAAATGTTCTCCTAAGCAAGGAACATTTGCTAAATTGAAGGCAACTTGGCCGCGAGAAAAAGGACAGGAAAGACATTGCAGGGCTTTATTGGGAAGCAAGAGGACTAATGGTGGAAACCAAGCTCCAGCCATTTGAAAACAACAACAACAATATTCAAATTACAACATACATAAGAGGGAATTACAACGTACATAAGAGAAAAATTTGCATCTAGATCGTAACTCGCCTCGGTAGCTCAGTTGGTAGAGCACTTGGTCCGGAAAGCCAAGGGTCCCGGGTTCGAGTCCCGGTCTAGGCGAAAATTTTTCTCTTCAAATATAATTTATCCTTCAATGAGAAGTGTTAAATTAATAATAAAATCGTCAATAGAAGCCCTACTGGCTATAAAGTAGTGTTAAATTCCCAATAAATGTCTTCTTAACTAAGAAGCCGCCATTTGCAAAGATAGAAGCTATGGTTTCAAGCATTTGGCGCGAGGGAATTACAACGTACATAAGAGAAAAATTTGCGTCTAGATCGTAACTCGCCTCGGTAGCTCAGTTGGTAGAGCACTTGGCCCGGAAAGCCAAGGGTCCCGGGTTCGAGTCCCGGTCTAGGCGAAAATTTTTCTCTTCAAATATAATTCAAATACTAGTTAAAATAGAACACAACAAGTTATGAGTTAAGATGACTCCAGATTCATCTTATTTATAAAGAAGAACCTCATAATGTTACTTCCTAATATGATATATTAATTTAAGATATTAATTGTCTATATCAGAAATTAATGATAGACAATAATAAACCAAGTTCTAGAACTTGTTTAGTTTAAAGTTCTGTTGGATCAATGTTTGTGTTACTATGATATGAAAATAATATTTTTTTGATTGTTGAGACTAAATATTGGTTTATAAGTTAACGAAATTAGGAAAGAAATTTAAAATTTTCTCTCAGGAAAGTTGATGTGAGACAAATGTTATTTAACAATTTAATCAGTATGAATATCAATAGAAAAATTTGGTATGATATTTTGTTTGTATCTATGCATACTTACTCAATAAAATAGTTTCAATACACTTAAATAATTAAATTTCAAAAAGAAAAATTACAATTTGGACCCACTCAAAAAAAAAATAGTACATACTCTACAGGATTAAAATGCAAAATCATTAATTTGTTTTTCATTACTGTATAATACACTATTATTTAAGATTTAAATTAAAATGTTTTATACCTCAGCTCATGTCCAGTCTTCTACGAGTAATTATAACAGTTTCAAAGCTTAGGCAGCTTCATCTTCAGTAATTTCTAGTCAACTGATGTTATATCGATCAGGAGAACTGCTTCTTTCTCCCTCTGTTGGTGGACCGATGAACCTCCAGATCAAATCAGAATCCCCGGGAATTTTGAAGAACATAAGTTTTTCTTTCTTGTTTTTTTTTAATGTGGATTTCTTTCCCAAACCGTGAGTACTTTTTACTTTTCTATTTGTTTAATTATAAACTAGCTTTTATATAAATTAGATGTTTTTTCTGACCAAGCATGAACAGCTACTGCTGACTTTCCACTTCACCATTTTTGACATTTCTAAGATCTTTTATCCTTGTTATCAAATTTCTTTATGTTTTTCATATATAAATTTTGTCACAATCCCTACATTTGATCTAATAAATTCCTGATTTGTTTTCTTCTTCAATTTTTTCATTTTTGTTGGTTTTAACCCATTGGAGACACGTTTAAAGCGCCTAGCATGTTCACTGGGAACCCATTTAAATCTCCTCACCGCTACTCCGGCTGCGCTGGACTTTAAATCAGAATACAAAATACACATACTGTGTTCTATCACTTATGTTTTCAGATATTTTGTTTACCCCTGAATTTTCTTTTAGTATCTTGTACTTTTACGAATAGCAAAGGAATGTGGCCTGCCTGCTACCCTCTGTTGTGCATTGTAAACCGTTATGTTTTGTTATTTTCAAGGCTGTGAAAGTTGACAAACATTTCAAAAACCATCTTTTTGTAACAGTTCTCGGACATTGCCTTGAAAGTAAACACAAATCATATGTTCAAACAAGACCGAAAAAAATAACTAACGCAATATAATACTGTACATAATAAAAATAAATATATGAAATATAAATAAGCATAGACCTATACATTATAAAATCAGGAAAAAGTTCTTCGTATATTCTTTAATTATCTTAGTTATATATCGACCTGTAAATTATATAATACTATAGATAAAAATTGGACGAAACTCACCTAATATTTCTACCATCAGTAGCATGCACGGTTACGTTGTCACTGTATATTATTTCATCGTTTGAATCTTCGTTCCATGGTAATTCACTACAATCACTGTCCCATAACATTTCATCCACTACTTCACTTAGTGTCTCAATAGCAATGCGTTCTCTCCTATTTACGGACATATTGTAAAAAAAATTAAATTTACAACTATGAATTTTAACAAATAAACACTGAATTTATATTCACTTATATTTTACCGTAATAAATTCCTACAGCTATAGTCTACTATTCTATAAATAATAACTAAAATAAACTATACAATACACTAGGCCTATACATACTTACTTTACATAAACAAACAAATTTTACTGACGAACCGAAAATTTAAACCACTAAAAAAACCTAACTTCTTACAGTGGGGGTTATAACACAACAACGAGTGTAGGTCGTGGAGGAGCTATTTGGACTTTCTACCTGCTCACGAGGGAGACTCGTTAAAAGTCTCCAATGGGTTAATTATCCTATTTAGGCTTATTCATTCTTTGGTGCCAATCTTATGTTAAACATTAGACATTTTTTTGAAACTTGTGGTGTTTCAATGAAACTAGACTGGATATGAGGTGAGGTACAAAACATTTTAATTTAAATCTTTAATTAAACCTCATTGTGTTTTTTTTTTTTTTCCTGTTAAAGTTCAACAGTATTATTTGTTATCTATTTTGTTATATTAATAACTTCTTATTTTTATTTTAGATGAGAGCTGGATTTGGAATGAACATTATTTGTCTTGTCATTCTCACCACATTATTTCTGACATATGGAACATATGTGTATGATCTGGACACATTTGATCCAGATATCTTCAAACCGGTGGAAAATTCAACAGCTGCATAGGTCAAATTATAATTTTCATTGATGAACTCGTTATTCAAAGAGAGAAGATATCCATAAGCTCATCATCGTCATCAGATATGCTGTTTTACAGTTTGACATCATATTGGTAACATACCAACGTGATGCTTCTCTTTCAAAAATTATTTTATTGTGGATATTTATAGTCACATAATGTGATATTATGACACTCAAAATATTAATTTGGTGAACTTTAGGGAAATACTTTTAGTGAACTCTGGAGAATCAAAATGTAAAATTCACCAATCTGAATTAGATTTTAAACATTTTTGATGTATATTTATTTTAACATGTTCCAGTCTTAGGGCCGCATGCAAATACATTAGTCTCTACTCAAATTACTTCCAATCACTGGTGAGCTGACTCACCGTGAGCAATTGCTGAGATCGAATTAACGGCCGACTTACTGGTCATGCATGAAAGTCGACGTTTTTGTAATATTGGCAACGAATTACCCAGAATTCTCAGCGATAAAACCACTTCCGTTATTTTCGTCTGCTATAGAGGAACGCATTTACGCTTGCCACCTGCAAATAATACCATATACAACGACGTCTGCATCGTGCAATATTATGCCGATTCTCCTGTTCTTCCAGTTGAATTCTTTGGTAGACTCTATCAAATTCCTCTTCTCCACGTATACTGAAAACATGATCGAAGTCTTCAAGGTCCGACATCTTGGATAAAGCGGCAAAGTTTCAAACTACATCGGTTCCTTTCGGGATTCTCACAATAAGTTTCTATCTTGAGCTATGATCTTAAGTTACCTCGTCAGGTAACTTACAATTATTATCGCATGAATAGATTTCTGAGTAAGCAAAATGTATTAGGATAAAACTTTCTCAGCAGAGAATGCCTTTTACGGTCTAATGTGTTTATAAATTCGACCCTTAGATTTTAAACATTTTTCTTTGAGTCCACTGGTGATCACATTTGGTTTGACATTTATGTAATTTAGACTTGGTAACATATTATATTATAATGTGTATATATTATACCTAATATGTCTAAATTGTTTCTAATTATATAGATGATCCATAAATGTCTTATAAGATCTATTTTGTCTTACGCATCAGAAACTTTGGTCATTGTCAAAATTAGATGAAATGCATTATCTATATTTGAAAAATGATGGTGGCACTGGTGCTGGTGCAGTATGTCCACTTTTTTCCTTTTATCGTATACTAAACACAAATTCAACAAACTTTGATGGCGAAATTCTAACAATTTTCTTAAGTTTACAAAATCTTTTATATCACATCCAAAAATTTACAAAAGTTGTAATTCTATGTGACTCCAAAGCAGCCATTCTTGCTATAACACGAGACACAACACCCAAAAGCATCAAAATTATCGAATGTCACAAAATGATAAAACATTTATCCCGTCTACATAAAAAAGTTGTACTTCAATGGATTCCGGCCCATTGTGGAGTGACAGGCAATGAAATAGCCGATTTTCTAGCCAAGAAGGATAGCAAAATTGTTTCAAACCCAACTTCTGCTCCAGTTTCCTTTCACTCTATCAAAAGAATTATCTCAAATAAATACATCAATAAACTTAGAGAAGAATACACCACCAAAACATCTGGAAAGGAATGGGAAAATCTACAAGCTTATGACATTACTACATTACAAAGAAAATCTGCAGTAGCAACATTCAGACTGCTAACGGGACATGACTGCTTGAATAAAACACCTACACAGAATTGGACATAACAGATTCACCTAAATGCCCTTTTTTTTTTTTGCACATTGTAAATGAAGATATGGAAAGAAACCATATGGGCAGGGGGCCGGTGTTCCAGCTTTTGTAGAAGAGACCAGCCTTTCTGCTAAATATTGGAGTGCAAGAGAGCGAATGATTTCATTATCAAGTGCTCGACATTAGATACCAACCAACCAACCATATTTGAAAGAAAGATCCTTAGATAAATTGTTGGATCTATTAAGAATCCGTACTAGAAAGTATAATGTTATATGGATCAAAAGTTTGGACAATGACACAACATACCAACAGAATAACTGAAGTTGAAATGGATTTTTGGAGAAGAGCTGCCAGAAAATATTGATTGGAAAGAATTAGAAATACAGAAATTAGAAAATGGATGAATGCAGAAAGAAGTATAATGGATGAGATTGAACACAGAAGGCTAAAATGGTATGAACACATAAGAAGAATGTAGGATGGAAGACTACCAAAGGCCATCTATGTATGGAAAATTGAAAGAAGGGGCAGAAAAGTAAGACCAAGAATAACCTGGAAAAACAACATTCAGAATTCAATGAGGAAATTTGGTATAATGGATGGAGACACAGAGGACAGAGAATGATGGAGAACTTTAATTAAGGGAAATTTGTGAATGTTTGTTATAAATTGATAGTCTATAAATCTGTAGTAATTTATGTATTTCTTTAAAATGCATGTTAATTATTAAGATTGGTTGGAGAAAACCCTCAATGATGAGGAAAATTCTCAAAATTAATTAAATCTATTAAGACATTACACTGAGCTTTATAGGAAACCAGATATGTTGAGAATAGTTAAGTCTTGTAGACTGCAATGGCCAGGACATGTGGCTCAAATGGGGAATTAAAGAGGGGCATGGAAACTTCTTATAGGAAAACCAGAGGTAAAATTCCCAGTTGGTAGACCAGAATGAGATGGGAGAATAACATTAACTATGATTTGAGGAAAGTAGATTATACAGGGGATGATTGGAAAACATTAGCTTAGGACAGGGATGTGTGGAGAGCTTATGTCTATACGGCTATGAACCTATGAGTTTGATAGAGCCAGTAAGTTAGTTAATTATCAAGGAAAATGGAATATGGAGAAAGAGATATGGATAACTGTAAACTGACAATTTTTTTAATGAACCAGATATTATTAAATTTATAAAAATTAAAAGGCCAGAGAGAATGAGTGATATGAGAACTGTAAACAAAGTTTTCAAATCAAAGAAGAAGAAAAATTTTAAGACCAAGACTACGATGGGAAGATTGTGCATTGAAGAACAGGGTATTGGGGGTTAAGAAGTGCAGAACTATGGCTTCAATTAGAGAAAACTGGCATAAACTTCTGAAGAAGACCAATGTCCACATATAGATGTTATGCAAGTGATGATGATGATATTAATCAGACTAAATTTTTACAACTTAGCAGTCATCTTCAGAGCATGTACACCTTATAAATGAAATATTTACATCTGTATTAATTTGTTTTGGGTTTTCAAGTTTATTATGTTATCCATATATTTTCTGCTGACATTACTGCCATCTTATGGTGGCTTTCATGAGAGCTGGTTTGATACTGAGATATAAGGAATACATCAGTTGCATTTTTGCTAATGAATTCTATGCTAATATCTCATTTCCAAACCAGCTCTGAAGTAGGTCACAATAAAATGGAGAGAACATCAGTAGAAAAATAAAATGGACAAGATGAAATTTGGGAACTCAAAAGAAGTTATTGACAAAATGACCACGTAAGTAGAAACTTCTATATTAGTGGTCCCTATGCTGTACATTTGGTTCACTGAATGAAAAAATATATTTAAATATATTTTATAATGCAAAAACCAATTTGGACATGTTAAATATAATAATTACATGAAATACAATTGCCAATGAACTACCCACTTGGAAGATCACGTTTAAGGGGATTTATGTATTCTATATTTTTTAGAACTGGAAACTGCAAATTTAAATCTTTGATAACAATTGAAATTATTAAATTTGATATTAAGATATAAAAATGTTAAAGGAAAGTCAATTTAGAAAGTAAGAGTTGTTTTAAAATATAGTGCTTCAGTGAATTGTCATGACAATATTACTTTTCCTGAAAAATCTTTAGCATAATTAAAATGTTGTAATTATGAAAAGTATTTTATAGGTAATTGGAAATAAATTTATTTAGTTACTAACCATTCTAACATCGGTAGTAACTATCATTAAAATCTGATAAATTATTTCAAAAAGAAAATATAGTATTAAGTTTCAGAGAATATTAATGTTTATACATGTATAGTAGAAATTAAATTATGATATACAATATTCCAGATTATGTGTCATCTTTTCCATATTTTTTTTTATTTCAGAGGTATTATTTCTTAGTCATGTGGCAACAAATCTTAGGAATCCCTTGTAGTATCTTCGTACAGTTTAATTACAATAGCTGATATGTTAGCAAAGAAGAACCCATGAAGAACAAAAAATTGACAGCTCCATTCATGAAATAAAACAGAAAATAAAAATAGCACCACATCAAGAAATCACAGAGAAAGCAGTAAATGAGAATGACAACAAACAGTGGATTGATATAATAAAGAATGTAAATACTTCTCATAGTTTGCTATGTAAAGAAGTACAGTAATAACAAGATTTAAGACTGTAATTGCCTGACTCATATTTTAATCAGTTTATGTTACTTATATTAAATTAATGTTGGGAAGTAAACATTATGAGGTATTGACGATTTTATTATTAATTTAATTATTCAATTTTTCTCTTCAAATTATAATTTATCCTTCAATGAGAAGTGTTAAATTAATAATAAAATCGTCAATAGAAGCCCTACTGGCTATAAAGTAGTGTTAAATTCCCAATAAATGTCTTCTTAACTAAGAAGCCGCCATTTGCAAAGATAGAAGCTATGGTTTCAAGCATTTGGCACGAGGGAATTACAACGTACATAAGAGAAAAATTTGCGTCTAGATCGTAACTCGCCTCGGTAGCTCAGTTGGTAGAGCACTTGGCCCGGAAAGCCAAGGGTCCCGGGTTCGAGTCCCGGTCTAGGCGAAAATTTTTCTCTTCAATTATGAGGTATAATCATTAAAATTAATCGGAGAACATTTTGTTTAAACAACTCACCTCATAGGATTCATGCTTCCATGATACCGCGGTTTCAAACACAGTCGTGTTCATCCTCAGCCATAACTCCGACTGACGAAAATGTTCTCTGATGAATTTTATGTTACTTAATTCACATAGTTGTATAATCTGTATGAGCAAGACTCCAACATAACTTTTGACCATCTATGAAATGCAAAAGAAAAACAAGAAGCTGCAGGTATACTAAGAATGATGAGAAAATCAAGAAGCTGTCATTGGAAACAAAATAACAAACAATTTAATCAATTGCTCTATTATAGGAAATATCACTACGAAGTTTAATTGAAGATTTAAAATAAAATTCTTTACACCTCACCTCATGTGCTGTCTTTTAATTAAATTGGATTATGAAAGTGCCTAGGTTTTGAAACTGATTTAATTAGAAATTTGGATATGAGGTGGGGTATAAAGAATTATTGTTTTATTTTAGGAAGTAATATTTTGAGGTTCTTTTAATCAAGTTTTTATTTTGAGTCTGTACTATCTTACCTCAATTTAATGTTGATAACATGTTTCGATTAGTCTTCTAATCATCCTCAACATTAAATTGAAGTAAGATAGTACAGACTCAAAATAAAAACTTGATACAAAGAATGAAATTTTAAATCTTAATTTAATCAATGTCTACATTTTTTTTAGGTATTTCAGAGTGCAAGAATGAGGGGTATCATTCTGAAATTTCAATACATTCTCATTTGTGATTTAGCTGGAATTTTATTTAAATTTATTTTATTTATTAATTTTGACTATACTCCTCCCAAGTAAAGAATAGTGTAGATGTAAATAAAACATGTGATGTCGGAGGATTTCAATTTGTAATGAGTTTGAGAGCCAGTGTAAAGCTCTGAGGTCATGTAAGTTTAGTTTACATCTACTTTATTCTATATATGAAAGGAGTTTAGATATTAATATGAGACCACCATAACTTCAATATCTGTATAACTTGTATTGTCTCTTTCCATTACTAACCCTTATCTGCATCAATGTATTGTTGTATAATGAGCATTAACGACACACCAGAAAAAGGTATTCAAGTTTTGGTGGATCAATTCCTTATTTAGAGAACCATTAATTCAGTCTTTTTAATATTGTAAAGTAGAATACTAGTAGATTGAATTGGAGAAATTTTTTTTCTCAACTGGACATGATTCAGCATGAATTTTGTCTTTATGAAGTAAAACCCAACACGAGTTGGATTATAGTTTATAATGGCGAAGATGTTTGCCGAAACATGCTCAGGTGAAAAAACAAAATATGAGGTGAGGTGTATATTTCTGATTCAGTCTCTTTATAAATTATCTCATAGTGTTGCTTCTAATTAATCTTGGTAATTCTAAAGTAGTGTCAATTCGTCATAGTCTCGTGAGTATGTCATTTCTTGCTAATGGATGGCAGTGAAAGGATTCATAAGAGGTAAAATATGTTTAATTTTTATGTATTATAGCTCTCAAATGCAGTATGGTATAAGAAAAATTGCCCATAGATATAAATATATATTATCTCCTTCTTCTTCTTCCTTCCAAGTATTAGGCCAAGGCCTGTTATGATCCTATACAAAATTTTCTCTCCAGCATTTCATAGGACGGCCCAGAGAATATATATTATTATATATAATAGTACTTTTGTAATATGTTTAATATTGTATTTTTTGTTGTTTATAATTAAATACTTTTTAATATTTAAATATCAAGTTATAAATGAAAATTCTTCAACTTAATTATCTTTATACACTAAAATTTCCATTATTCTCCTTGTCATATGACTTAAATCCAATCAGAAGTGAGCACAATTTTGCACATATATGGTATTTCTGACACAATCTTCCTCCCAAAGTTTATGTTGCCGATAAAAACATAAAAATAGCATACAGAACTAATAACAAATTAAACAACATAATAAACAATAACGGGGCATGCCGTAGCGTAGTGGTTAAGGCACTGCGCTACAAGCCGGAAGGTCGAGAGTTCGAGTCCCGGTGGGGTCAGGATTTTTAAACTGACCCAAACCTTCTGGCGGCACTATGGCCCTGGGGTCGACTCAGCCTCTAATGGAAATGAGTACCAGACGCTTGTTCTGGGGGTAAAGGCGGCCGTCACGCAGGGCTGACAACCCAGCTGACATCAAATGCCGATTGTCCAGAAAAGTGGGAGCCCTAACCTCCTACTACCCCAAGGGCCTCTTGAGGCCTGTAATGGGATACCTTTACCTTTTAATAAACAACAACATTGAAGAAAATAACATTTTCAACAGCAAAGGAGTATATAAATTGACATGTAAGGACTGTAACAAATTTTATATAGGAAGAACAAACAGAAGTTTTAACATCAGAGTTAAAGAACATTTTTGAGACTTTATTCACGCAGAAGGAAAATCAAGCTCTGCAAAACACGTTATCCATGAAGGACATCGCATGTTAAATATTGAAAACACCCTAACAATAATGCACAGAGAAAATAATCCAGTGAAGATAAACGTACTCGAAGAGATGGAAATCATGAAAGCAGCTCACAACAACGACAATCTGATAAACAAAAATGAACCCAATACATGTAACCCCCTCTTCCAGATCTTCAGTGAAACACCAGTTTTGAATCCTGCTGATGATGGGACAAGTCCCGAAAGCGCTACAGTTAAATAATTAATTAAGTTGAGGAGACGGACCTTTCAGGTCAATATTCCATAATTTTATATTTTAATGTTGCCAATTACAATTCATAAATACAATGCATAGTGGGTGTTGCCACATAAAATGTATTAAACTTTTAATTACAATAATTGTTAAATTCCTAAGTTATTTATGTATAAGAGTTTATCTAAGTAAATTAAAATAGTCCCAAGAGATCATCATCATCACTCCAAGGATTACACAATTGCCCATTCCAACTTCATAATGCATCAGCCCAACGTTTTCTAGGTCTTCCAACATCACGTTTTCCTCTTGCTTGATAATTTCTTGCTAGCAGATATCTCTCCTTACTACTCAAGAAACATGTCATCAATATATAAATAATTCTAGAATCCTACCCAATTTTTAACACTTTATTCTGCATATGTAATGATTCATATGGACCCCCATGCAAAGAAATATATTTCTGTGTTAACATAAGTTTCTATTATTGAAAATATGATTTTATTACAATTTTTGGCTCAACTGTACTTCTACTAATGCTTGATTTTTCAGTTATATTGTTGTAAACTATAGCTCTTCTTCTGTATTTACTAACACTATTTAATATTTTTAATTTTTCAAACAATTTATTATAACATTATTAGACAATTTTGAAGTATTTATTTAAATATGCAAATCACAATATTATGACACTGTTAGACAATATTGTGATGCTAATTGCTATTTTCTCCACAGAGTATATTACTTAGTCTATGATTTTTCTATCACTGTTTTGGGTTATCGCTGGTTGGATCAGCGTTAGGGAGTGATAAGTAAGTGTACACCCATTTTTAATAAACGTTTGGTAATTTTAATATTATTAATATATTTTTTTAACATATATTTGGGGATTTATTGCAAATATTGGTCATTTAAAATTCATAGCGACCGATATTAATCGAGGATGATAATCGATATGTGATTTGATTGTGAGTTATTGCTGGCTCTATAAACTCTGACGCATGCACACTGTTGTTATATAGGACTTTGAAAATATTTCACGCTAGTTTAAGTGCAGTTTTTCCCAATTTTTATTATTACATACATATTATACATTCTAGATCTATCATTAAATAAATTAATAAATAACTAGTGCATTGAGGTAGCTTTGATGTATAAACAAATGAAGTTTCCTCTCCTGTAAAATTTGATCAGCTGTAGATGATCCCTTTTTGAAATGACTGATTCATTTATAGTAGGAGATATGCTGTTCTTACAATACCATACAATAGACCATTACTCAAAAGATATTAATTTATGACTTGTGTTTATAAAAATATGTTTTATTGTTTGTTGCATAATATCTACTCTGTAAGTATTAAAACTTTTTTCAGGACATTCTATATTTACTCCTCATATTGAGGATTGGATTATTGAAAATTATTTTCATTTTCCCCTTGACTTCCAGATCTGTCAATAACTGGTGTAACATAAATTCTATGATGAAAGTTAAAAATTAAATTGTACCTGTTGGTAGGTGCCGTCATCCTCAACTTTAAACGAAACTTTAAACATAATAAAAAATAAACTAGATAACAGTAACTTAAATACAGAATACATAAATCAACTATACATAGTCACAAATACTATCCATCCATCCATAGTAATTCTGCCCAAAGGCAGGTCCTTCACTGCAATCATAGCATTTTCATGCTATGCTTGCAGCTTTACTAGGGAATTGTGTAGATGTGGTAGCTTCCCGTTGCTTTCCACACCAGTGAAGGATGATGATGATGATAATGACAAGGATGATGATGGAGATGATGGCTATATGATTTCGGGGACCGTTTGGGCCTTAAAGTTTTCCTGACATTTGTCTTACAGGTGAGGAAAAACCCCGATAAAAACCTCACCCAGAAAAACTGCCCCAACCGGGGATCAAACCCGGAGCCGCTGCGTGACAAGGCAGCGCGCTACCTCGAGACCACAGCGGTGGACTATTGAGGATTGGATTATTGAAAATTATTTTCATTTTCCCCTTGACTTCCAGATCTGTCAATAAACTGGTGTATCATAAATTCTATTTGCAGTGATGAACTCTATTTAGAATTTTTTATAGGATTTTTTAAACAGACTATGCATAGTGTTAATAGTTATCTAGATTGATAGATTTGAATAAATGTCTGTCCAGAGACTAAAAGGTAGCAGCCCTACCACTGGACTACTTAGCGTCGGGCCAGTAACCTGTCCTAAGGAACTTCAAAACTACTTTCAAGTCTCAACACGAAAAAATCCAGAAGGAATTGAAATATGACGACCCACAGCAACTTAGATCTGCTGAAATGAGATATCTTCGGAAGACTGCAGGATACACACTACTAGATCACAAAAAAAATGAAGACATCTTAGAAGAATTACACATGGAATCTTTAGAAAATAAAATTTCTGATTATAAGTCAAGATGGATGCAACATGTTCATCGAATGGAAGATCACAGAATACCCAAACAAATGTTAAGATATGAACCTGCAGGAAGAAGAAGACCAGGACATCCACTCAAAAGACTTTTGGATGGTGTTTCTCTTGAGGCCGAAACAGGTCAACAAATGGTCTAAATTCGTGAATGTACTATGATGATGATAACACACAACAACAAATTTGAACTTTTTGTTGCTCGCAGAAATGAGAATAGGTGATTTTGATTAATTGGCATGTGCTGATTTCGAATTTGAAGTCCGTTTTTCTCTATCACCTAACTGTTTTTTGTGAGGACGTGTTAAACGTTTTTCGTTATATTTCTCATATTATTGCTTATCTGCACTTAGTTTCAATTTTTTTTGCAATAATATTACTAGAAGCAATTGATCTATGTAAAACCAAATCATATAAGATCCAAAAAGTTAAAATATTTTTTTCTAAGAAGGATAAATAAGTAGTTACGTTACAACACATGCTTAAATTGTAGCAAAAAATCTCACCTTTCAAAACTTCTTCCTGGATGACTTACGCCGATAAGATGGCTCCGAAACGTCTGTGATAAGTTGCCAGCAGTAATCAGCAAGCATGTTGGTCACTGATTTCCCTTTATAACGCCTTTCCATTTCTAAAATGTCTTCGTGGAACCTTTCGCCATGTTCATCACTGACGTCACCCAAGTTCGGTGAAGAATCACTATGTTTAACAGGTCGCATGGCTGACTGCAAATTTGGATACTGAAGAGAATGCTTATTTTTTTAAGTGAAACCAGATATATTGACCATACAGAAATAAGTCAGTGATGTGGTCCATAGGTTCCCTCCACAACATTGGAATGGCAAATGGCATGCACGAATGCGAACCTTTTAACCACCCTATTAAAATCCTTTGGCAGTTTGTACAGCAAAAATTGGGGGCCCAATATTTATCAGTATCTCCAAATTTACTATAGTTCTCGAAATATAAATTGTACGCCTTTATAACTAGTTCTGCACTGAGATTTTTTACAATACTCTCCACATACGTAACAGAATAAATTAGGAGAATTCTTACAGCGGCGAGACATTGCAAAATTATAAAAACACTAAAATGTACGTATTAAAATATATTATAGTAGATTGTTTTAATTCAATTTCTTTATAATGATACACAATAATACATATATCGACACTTCACAATCACAATGATGTAATGTAAGACGAACTGCACAGAACGAGGTATTACAAGCCATTACTTCACGTATTTGACAGTGGCAATCAGGAAATTTTGTATGCCTGTGTATTTCTGAGGGTTTAACTATCCCTAAGAGTAATAAAACCGCAAAAAAGAAAAAGAAGGGTGACCAGTTTGAGAGATAATAGTGCCTGCGACTCTCACGGAAACGATCACTTCTGCTAAAGGTTATCGTCAAAATATCTGACTCCGGATAGGTGATTGGAAAAAACTAACATCATTTTTGTCTTTTGCGAGTCCGAAAACATAGTTATTGATACATTTCGAGCCTGCGAGTAATTCTTTGTTGTTGTGTGTAATTAATGTATGATCTAGCTGCTGTATATACATGTTATCTATTCTCAGGATTATTAAATGACCAATAGTCTGTAGATTTTGTAGAAATAAAATGTATTTTTTTATATTCCATTTTCTTATCCTTAAATTTCAGTTTACCCTCTTAATTGAGTAAACTTATCATATCTACTATCCTACTGATTAGTATTAATAAAAATGATCATCTACAGATGTTTTCACTTATTTGTGAATTGTCTCAGAACACAGTTTCCTCCATAAAGTTCTCTCCTGTCACAGTTCTCCTAGATCCAGCCATCTGATTCTAGATCATCCCAAATTTCTTTTACCTTTCATATTTATTTCAATAGCTTTCTGTGATTTTCCTCCTAAAATATTATTTCCAGAATACCATCATGGTTATATCTCTTCCATTCATTTCTTTGCCAAGTTTCAATGAAATTCAATTTTTTCAGGATCATATTCATGTAAAATCAAAGCTGAATAGATTATTTGACCAATTTATTTTGATGTATGATGCCCTTATCAACAAGTGAAGAATGGTTCATTAAAGGAGAAAATGGGAAGTATTTTGACCATTTTTTAAATTTTGATACTATAGATATATATTCTTGTTTTAAAAGATAGTAACAGTCTTGAAAAGAACAAAAAAATCCCAAACTTCTAACATTTCTTATGAATAAATTTTCCCTATTTAAGAGAATTATTTAGTACAAATGCAACAGGACTGATAAACTGGCATCCGTGTACATGATAGGCCTTAAGTAAAAATAGGCTTCATCTCATCTCATCCCTTGACCTGGCATTACACCAGACACGAGTAGAGGGTTTACAATTACATTTAGTGCTGACCTGCCTGCTGCCATCCTTGACTATGGAGGATGGGTCTTTATATTTGATTCCCTGCCTTGGACAAACAGATTTTTCTCTAAAGGAAATTATCCAGTTTCATTAGCGTTGGGGTATATAGGGTGTAATTAAATTCCCATTATAGACTTTGAGGATGTGTAGTGGGGATCAAGATGGTTAGTTTAGCATAGGAACTCATTCCAGAAATGTACCGTTTTCTCACTATAGGCAAAATACAATACATGTTCAACTCTCCTGCATTTTTGGCACCAAGGACCCTGCACATTCTCCCGACTTGACCCTGCTTGACTACAGACTACTACCTGAGGAGTCACATGAAATCATTGATTTATGACACCATTACGGCATCCAAGGCTGTGGCGGAAGTTGCAGGACCAAAGATTTGGTGACTGTGTATCAGAACATGGTAAGGAGGTACCATATCTGTTAAGTTATGTAGGTAGGAATGGATTTCAAGAAAAGATGATACACAAGAAAATAAATAAATTCAAGGAACAAAAAATGATAAATGAAAGTACTCTTCAGACAGTTAAAGAAATTGGTAAAAAATTCAGGAAATTTACATACCACCCGTTAGTATTTAACAAGTTTCAAAAAATCTTCAATAAATTCAACATTAAATTAGCACCGAAAAAGATTACAGTTTAGGTAATTTAATAAAAAATGAAAAGATTGAAGACCAAAAATTGGGAATTTATCATAAGTAATGCCACGAGTGATTTCCAAATTATCGATAAATTCACGACTCACGAAGTGAGGAGTGAATTTATCTAGATAATTTGGAAATCAAGAGTGGCATTTGTTAGGACTATTTAACGAATAAAATTAAGCTGTTTACTCAAAATCATTATTTAACTGTAGTTATTTTAAAATATTTATATATTTAATGTAAACGGCGATGTTTGAAAACAAATGAGAAACGATAGGTACGCTTCATCTGCTTCTTTTGTTTATCACTGCAACCAGATCATACTATTTATTGCCAAAGGAACGCAATATTGTAAGAATGCTCTCTAGTGGAGAAAAAATGAAACACATCAAACTGTATATTAATTCATTTCTGATGTCGTATGATGTAAATATAACAATTATATTTTTCTGGATTGTTACCTGGGAAAAAATACATTTAAGAAAGTGCAAACAGTGGTTTCTTTTTTTGGTGGTATAATCAATTGCTACAAATGTTTTTATATTAACTCCTGCATGCAGCATGTGTTGACATTCATGCACAATATATACAATCTGGTAGCCGTATTTCTCACAGGCTCTGTCACTGCAAAATAATGGTCAGACCTGTTCAGAATATTAAAAAGGAGGAGCTTTCTTTATTATGGTAATTATAACACTGATAAATATTTTGTGAAACACGACTCTGATTGGTTGTAAAACAGAAAAATTGAAACGTGATTGGTCATTGACTCCCATTTGGGGCATGAGTTAAATAGTCAAATTAATTATAAAAATTGTGAAAGGATATACATAGGAAAAACAAAAAGGAATTTAAATACAAGATTAAAGGAACACCTTAGAAATGTTAAAAATGGAGAAACAGAAAAATCTGCAATAGCTGCACATGTTTGGTCAAGAAAACACGGAATAGAAACCAAAACAAAATTAATTAAACAATTGGAAAAACCGAAGGAACTCACAATTTGGGAAAAAATTTACATATGCAAGAATAAAAACATAACTTTGAATTTTGAAATACCCGGTGATAAGGAGAGGGGATTGATTTGGAAGTTCATCAGTCAACCATCAGATGGCACGGAGGTCGGTATGCAGGAGAGGAGGCCGTTGGATGTCAGTTGTGAACATGATACAGCATTGAGAATGTTACAAATGCAGTGATGAAACCTGGGTCTGCAAGGGAGTTAAGAAGTATGAGGTGAGTCAAAAACAACTCAACATAAACCATATCTGTGTTGATGTTGGTGGTTGTCACTTTAGCCCTTCTTGTAAGTAGACCCACACCCAGCATGTGTCAGTGAGAGAGCAACGTGTAATATGGTATTTTGCCTGTAGCGGAATATAGTACATTTCTGGACATGAGTTCCTATGCTAAACATAATTGTCTTGGTCCCCAATACACGTCCGCAAAGTCTGTAATGGGAATTTAGTTACATTCTGTATATGATCCTTTTTTGTGTTTAACATTTTAATAACATTAACCAGGATTATGAGAGGTGAATTATACAGGAAAGATTGGAAAACATTAGATCAATTTAGGGGTGTATGGAGAGCATGTGGCCATGAACCTCCAGGTTCAATAGTGACAGTGAGTTAGTTACAACTAAGGACTACCTAATGCTGGCTATAATATTTGTTAAATCTTCTTAAATAATCATATTTAAAAAAAAATCATATCACAAAGAGGGAATGCACTTTTTAATCATAATTTTTACTAAGTTTTATTTTTATGCACCTTGGTATATTTTTTTTTAAATTCTCAATTTTATGAATAATCTCAGTATTCTACTGACATAATTTGAAAATTAAAGATATGTTAGACATTTACAGAATTTATAATAGAATAAATTTCAGTACTCTACAATAGAACATAGATATGACTAACTTTTTTTAGGAATTAACACTATGAGGTATTTATTTAAGTAAAATTGTATCATCTCACCTCAAATTCTTCTTCTTCTTATAGATACAACTCCCTAGATACTTATGAACATATATGTACACAATGTATGTATTGTTATTTTGTAATGGAGCTTGCAGTATAAAATGGTTGGTTGGTGTCTAATGTGCGGCATCTAACACTGAAGTCATTAGCAGTCTTGCTCTCCAGTACTTCGAAGTTTTGGAAGTTTCCCCTTTGACGGCTGCACAGTTGTTGAGGTGTTCATCATCCATTTCTTCTTCTGGGTGGTTGCATAGAATGCATCTTGGTATAGACAATATGTTGATTTTGTCAAGTGTTTAGCAAGGCAATCGTGTACTGTAGTTAATCTGAATTGTGCAACTGCTGTCTTCCGTGGAAGTTCTGGTATGATGTTTGTGTTTTGAAGGAGGCTTTTCCATTTCTTATCTTTTGTGGATGATTGAAGTCTGTTATCATTTATATCCTTGGTTTTTGATTTTATGTGCCAATATAAGATACAGTGCAGTATGAAATAAATAATATAAAATATATATATATTTGTTAGAGGTGACCTGTTATTGTGAAGGCCTGTTTGATGATGCATTTTATGTTAGGTTGGTTTGTAATTAAAAGATAATGTAAGTTTTGAAAACATAGTAGGCCAAGTATGAAATAATGGTATATTTCAATACAAGCTGTTTACTTTCATGTCAAACTTTTATTTGAAAAAATGAAGTGAAATATAATAAAAATATGAGTGCATAGATCATTGTGTAAATTAAAAATCATAATACATAAACTTACAATATGATTGTTATAAATTTTGCAGACTTAAAAATCATGTTTATAAATTGTTAATAAGATTTAAGATATTTACAAATTATTAATAAAAAATATAAGAGTGGTTTATTTAATGTGTAAATATGAAGAAGAAAAACAGGTTTCTAAATTTACATCTCTTTTTACAATTTTGAATACTATTTGTATAATATACAGTGCTGTGAAAAATGCATACTTTTGAAACCATTGTATGAGGAAATTACTTTTACAGCATACTTTTGAAACCATTAGTATGAGGACTAATTGTTATTAATAATTAATTAATCAAAATTATGTACAGATTTAGCAAATTCTAAGTGTTGGTATATTATAAAAATGAATATTTTGAAGAATAGAATTATTTCTATGAAATAATATATTTGTTTAGTTTGAATGTAGATTTATCATCTTTCATCATTCTATTAAAAGCAATACAATATTGACGTTACTTATCTCTGTGTTCTTTTATATTTCAGGAACTACATTTTTAAATATTTTTTCCTGTCTCTTTTATATTGTATATAATTTTACCTGGTTAACATCTGATATCCTAAAATATTCTTATACAGTACCATTGATCATTGGGAAGATTATAATTTCAGAAAACTGAGTGAAAGGAATTGAAATTAATCTTTTTCAGCCTGGTATATTATAAGTACAAACTAACCATCAGTCCAAATTTTTATTCACAGCAAACTTTTCTCATAGTTGTAATCCAATTGTTACTTATGTATAAATCAAATATAAATTTTAAAAGTAAATAGTTATCTATTAAAATAAATAATAATAGTTGGAATATTCACGACTCACCTCATATTTGTAGATTTTGAAACCTGGGTCTTCAAGAAATCTACAAGTATGAGTTAAATTGTGAATATTCTAACTCATATTATTTAAAATAAACCTCATAGTGTCACTTCTTTTAAATATTAAATAAAAGTTATCTATTATTTTTAACATGTTACAGTTATTTATATTCTTAATTAATTATATTTTTATTGTACCATATTTGATTCATTGTTCAGAGCGAACTGAACAATGAATCAAACATACTAAAATAATTTAAGTAAAATTTTATCACCTCACCTCATTTTTCTTCTTCTTCTTCTTCTTCTTCTTCTTCTTAGACTAGTTTTAAAACCTTCTTTGGTTCAATTATTAGTATTTTCATGACCGTTGTTATGTTGTCTTGAAGAGCCACCTCTTGCTCCTTCTGTTGGTAGAACCTCGAAATGAAATAATTTTCCCCAGGAATTTCAAGTTCATTAATTTCTCCTTTTCATTAAATTAAAGGAGAAATTAATTAACCTAAAGTAGAAATTAATTAATCTAAAGTAGAAATTAATTATGAATCAATGGTAAAGAGAAAAATTTTTCTGCCTGAACCAGGAATCCAAGCCTGGATTAGCTCAGTGGTCTGACCATTAGCACGGAAAGCTAAAGGTTCGGGGTTCGATTCCCGGTTCAGGCAGAAAAATTTTTCTCTTTACCATTGATTTACAATAATTAATTGTGTTTATTAATTTACTTATTTCTATCATAGTAATAGCTTTAGCTTCTCAATATTAATATTAAGAAATTAATTAACTTAGAAATTGCTGGGGAAAATGATTTGATTTTAAGGTTCTTCAGTCTACCAACAGAAAGAGCAAGAGGCGGCTCTTTAAGATGATATAACAACAGTCAAGAAAATACTGATGATGGAACCGAAGAAGACTTTGAAACTAGTCTAAGAAGAAGAATATGAAGTGAGGTGATAAAATTTTACTTAAATAAATAATACCTCATAATTTTAATTCCTAAAAAAGTTAAATGCCACAATAAATTTCAGGATATAACTATGAGATATTAGAGACAAAGAGAGTAATATAATTTTAATTAATAGTGAGTGGAGAACATATTTTAATCAACTCACCTCATACATTTTCAAACTTCTTTGATACCAACAGTTTCAGACAATATCATGTCCTTCTTCAGTCACTAGAGTGGAAGCCATGGCTGAAGAAGGACATGATATTGTCTGAAACTGTCGGTATCAAAGAAGTTTGAAAATGTATGAGGTGAGTTGATTAAAATATGTTCTCCACTCACTATTAATGATATAACCTCATAATGTTTACTTCCCAATATTAATTTAAATATAATATAATTTTGTTCATTTTTGTTTAGTTTTAAAGAAAAAAATGCTTTAAAAATTACTTCTTTCCACATTCAATTTTTGTAAATCAATGGGTCAAAATAACAACTCTTTAAATAATTTATTACCTCTACATTTCTCTCTTCTTGTTAATTGCTTGGAGATATGAATTTAGTCAACAGTTTATCTAAAACATGTTACTTTGCACAAAATATAAACTTTTAATAAAAAAAGTAAGAAAAATTGTATTATACTTTTTTGTTTCAAATATTTCAAGATTATTTCCTGAAATCATTACATGACTTACTGTTCATGCTGTAGAGCAGTGATTCCAAAGTATGCTCCACAGATCCCCGGAATCCTCCAACAATTATTATAGTGTCCACAAATGTTGTATTATTTAAATAAATAAATGGATGAACATTAATTTTTTTTACTATATTGTACAATACTGTATGCACTGCATTGTATAAATATACCAATACTGTAAGTATATGCCTATTGTCCATGTTATGTAATACAAAAATGAAGGCTTATTATTATAGGATTCATTTGAGGATCCGTGAATATGTTTTTAAGTCCAAAGAAATCTGCAATCAAAAAAGTTTGGTAATATTATTTGTACTTTAGAATAAGCAATATTAAGGAATGTTAAATAATAGATATGCACGACTCATCTCATATTTGTAGATTATTTAAATTATTATTTATATAATATATATTTTTATACATTGAATAAAGGAATGTTAAGTTATAAAAGCATTAAGAAAAACTAAATATTCATATTATTTCAATTATTACAGGCATTTGTGATCTAGATGTAAGTGTAGAATTGTTTGCATTTGATACAGTTTTGTTTATGTTGCACTAACAAATTATATTATTTTACTCGTGGAAGCTGAGTGTCTTTAATTGTTATTATTCTTATCAGGATTTCCAAATATATTTGTGACAGTATATTCTTTATCATGTTTTATTATTGTGAAATCTTTTGCATAGCTATCTACAAAATAAGAAATAGAAAATTATTTTATTTTTCAGCAATTCAGATGTGCATTTGTCATTTTGGTTATGGGAATTTACTGGGTAGCAGAAGCTTTGCCTCTTGCAGTCACAGCACTAATTCCTGTGTTTATTTTCCCATTATTTGAAATTCTTTCTTCAGACCAAGTGTGCATTCAATATATGAAAGAAGTAAACATGATGTTCATAGGTAAGGAAAGTAATCATAAATATGCAGCACTGTTTTAATTTATAAATCATCTACAGAGTCAATTATAGTAGTATATTTTATAATAGGAAGAAGCGCGCACAAATGTGCATTAGATTTGGTCTCTGCTGTATGCCAGCAACGATTTTGTTCTCTTTAAACAGACACAGAAATGGTATCTTGCACACAGTCTATCACAGTTAGTAGTATATTTTCATCATCAGTCCTTGATGTTTCTGCTTTTAACTGTGGGTCATCCATCTGACTTCTAATTTTCTTCAGACCATACCTTTCTTCTCTTGATCACTCCATCTTACCATGTTCCAAGTTTTTTATTATCTGTAAAACTTTTTTTAAATAACTTGCATTCTTATAGTCTCATAATGTATCCAAATCAATGTAGCCTTTTTTCTATTAACTAGTACCCGCCAAGTGGTGGAAATTCGACCATAAATAACACGTCACTTTATATTATATTAGACATTGTTAGTTTTAAATTGTATTAGACCATAATCGTAAAAATACAGGGTATATATTTATGTTGTCCACTGCTGTGGTCTCGAGGTAGTATGCTGCCTTGTCATGCAGCAGGCCCAGTCGGGGCAGTTTTTCTGGGTGAGGTTTTTATCGGGGTTTTTCCTCACCTATAAGACAAATGTCAGGAAAACTTTAAGGCCCAAATGGTCCCTGAAATCTTATGGCCATCATCATCAACCTTATCATCATCATCATCATCATCATCCTTCACCAGTGTGGAAAGCAACAGGAAGCTACCACACCTACAATTCCCTAGTAAAGCTGCAAGCATAGCATGAAAATGCTATGATTGCAGTGAAGGACCTGCCCCCAGACAGAATTACTATGATGGATGGATATTTATGTTGAAGTGTAACTGATGATGGGTGATAGTATTCTACATTAGCACCCAGCACCATGAGGAATTTGGGTAGCTACAATAAGTAGTGGTTGCATGTTGAGAAAACCTGCTATAACGGCTAGTGGACCTGACATGTTGACCAAATGTTACCCCTACACTAGCTGGGTGATCATGTATACCTCTATAATTAACATATGTGGATGTGAGGCCAGCTGGTAGGCCAAGGGCCATCTAGGCCTGTAGCGCCATGGAGTTAGGTAATATAAATAAAGCTTATTAAGTTATGTAGATAGGAAATAACACTATGAGGTTTTTTAATATTGTTTATTTTTTATTATTTCACTCACCTCATACTTCATAATTCATAGCAGACCCTGGGTTTCTTCACATCTTTTGTGACATTCTCAATGCTGCGTCACGTTCACAACTGACGTCCAACGGCCTTCTATCCTGCAGACTGACCTCCGCGCCATCTGGTGGCCAACCGAAGAATTTCCAAATCAGTCCTCTTTCTTTATAACCGGGTATTTCAAAATTCATAGTTGTATTTTCATTCTTGCATATGTAAATTTTTTCCCAAATTGTGAGTTCCTTCAGTTTTTCCAATTGTTTAAGTAATTTTGTTTTGGTTTCTATTCTATGTTTTTCTGACCAGGCATGTGCAGCTATTGCAGATTTTTCGGTTTCTCCATTTTTAACATTTCTGAGGTGTTCTTTTAATCTTGTATTTAGATTCCTTTTTTGTTTTTCCTATGTATATATTTTCACAATCTTTACAATTAATTTGATAAATTCCCGATTTTTTGCAGTCTTCAATCTTTTCATTTTTGTTGGTTTTTATTAAATTACCTAAGCTGTAATCATTTTTAGGTGCTAATTTAATGTTGAATTTGTTGAAATTTTTTTATTCATGTAACTGAACTGCACCTGAACACGAGCACTTGCTCATTCGGGTGTCAATACTGTGTATAACATTTATTTGTAAATAAAATTTATTCTTGTAAAATTCTTGTAAATGCAGGAAATGGTATTATTGAGAAACTGGCGCTTTCCAAATCAGCCAATTCCATTTCTCGTCTCACATCAGCAATGGGATGCTTTATGATCGATAAATTGAAACTTCATTCAACCTTATGATTATCGATGATCCCATTTCAGTTGTGATGTCAGACCCAGCTAGCTGGTAATCAATAAAACAAATTATGGCTGCAAACATAAACTTTGTCTAGTGTGGGTTATCAATGGTTGAACAGCTACACATTCAAATATATTATATATGCAAGCGTGAATTCATCTGTAATTCATTAGCTGGTGTTAGAAGGGGGGTAATGTAAACACATGAGGCTCCGTCAAGCCGAATGCAATATATGTTTGCTGGCGTGGCAGGAAATTTTAAATTTAATGTTCACATGTAATTGATTTCAATGAAATTTGGCAAATGTATTAATTTATTTTGCTCAACTGCACTTCTACTAGTGCTTGATTTTTCAGTTATATTGTTGTAAACTATAGCTCTTTTTCTGTATTTACTAACATTATTTAATATTTCAAACTTTTTCAAACAATTTTTATAACATTATTAGACAATTTTGAAGTATTTATTTAAATATGCAAATCACAATATTATGACACTGGTAGACAATATTGTGATGTTAACTGCTATTATTTCCATAGAGTATATTACTTAGTCCATGATTTTTCTATCGCTGGTTGGATCAGTGTTAGGGAGTGATAAGTAAGTATACACCCATTTTTAATAATCGTTTGGTAATTTTAATATTCTTGATATATTTTTATAACATAGATTTGGGGATTTATTGCAAATATTGGTAATTTAAATTCCATAGCGACGGATAGTAATCGAGGATGATAATCGATATGTGGTTCGATTGTGGGTTATTGCTGGGCTCTATAAACTCTGGTGCATGCGCACTGTTATTCTATAGGACTTTGAAAATATTTCACGCTAGTTTAAGTGCAGTTTTTCCATTTATTTTAATAAAAAAAATATGAATATACTAATTACCCCTGCAGTGCTTGGGTAGCTATGGTTGAATTCATGCCACTGAATAATTGTATAATTAAAGATTGAGAATATATCTTAATAACACTTTAACATTTTGACCTATTTCAGGTGGAATTATTGTGGCATTGGCAGTAGAACACAGTGGCTTGCATAACATCATTGCTCTTAGAGTGATTCTTACTGTGGGCACAAGTCCTATAAGGTAATGTAAAAACTAACATAATTAATATTTTTAATTTTTTCTTTAAATCTTGTTCTTAGGTTCTAAAGGTAACAGGCCATGAAGATCTGTAGGGGAACTTCATAAAATAATCTATGAAAACCCAACTCTCTTGCTGAATTTACCTGCAGAACATTTCCTCATTCTTAAGATTCCGTTATGACCATTATGACAAATTATATTTTTAGCAATGGAATTTAATTATTCCTATTTAATTTTAGGAAGTGATATTTTGAGGTTATTTTAATTATATTGTTTTTAGTCTGATCATCTTACCTCAATATTAATGTTGATTTGTTCTTGGACATGTTTCAAAACAATTCTGTTTTATCATCAGCTTGTCCAGACTGGTTTGATTTATGTTGGAGCTGACATCGACATCCAGGGTGTGCAACATAATGCAACATAAATCAAACCAGTCTGGACAGGCTGACGATAAAACAGAATTGTTTTGAAACATGTCCAATAACAAATCAACATTAATATTGAGGTAAGATGGTCAGACTAAAAATAATATAATTAATTATTCCTATTAAATAACTCTTGAAGATGCAAGTTTATAATACTGGTATTTAATTTTTAGGAGGTTGAGTTCTGCTGGGGAGTCAGCCACAGGTACATTCTTCTTAATAAATACAACAGATTTTCATGTAAAATTAACAAACTCACTTTATTGTATTATTTTTGGTCTGATCATCTTACCTCAATATTAATGTTGATTTGTTCTTGAACATGTTTCAAAACAATTCTGTTTTATCGTCAGCTTGTCCAGACTAATTTTATTTATGTTGCATTATGTTGCACAACCTGGATATCGATGTCAGCTCCATCCTGTGGTTGGCCAAAGTTTTATTAGTTTCACAATGATCTCAATGACACTCCACAAATAAATTGCTGCCAACGTTCCATCTAAATTTACAATTTAATTATCACATAGATTATTTCCAGTAAAAAACAATTTCAATTAACACAGTTTCTTTTGAGTTCACTTTACTGTATTGTGATGCACACACAACTGACTAACTTATGACTCTGGCCATGGTTTATATAACCCAGAGTAGGAACTTTCTCAGCTTGTCATCGAGACTTTTTCACATTGGACAGGAGGGGTAGATTTGTAGAGAACCTTCTACATGGGCATATCGAACATTCTGGCAGGCCTTTCAATTTGTGAGTCAATTTTCACAAATTCAAGATTCCTACTGTAGCTGCCACTCGCAAAATTCAAATGCTAGTAGAACAATGTGTCAGAATAGAATAAACATCAGTTTTTTTATTGTGTTGATTATGGGGGCAGAAACAAAATTGAAATTTGTGAGTTCAAAATAGCTTGGATTCAGTTTCATTATGTTACTAATTCATTCTCAATTAGTGATTATTACTTGCCCTGATGTTTTTATTATTAATTTAAAACTTCTCACTGAAGGATAAGTTATATTTGAAAAGAAAAATTTTTGCCTAGACCGAGACTCGAACCCAGGACCTTTGGCTTTCCAGTCCAATGCTCTACCAACTGAGCTACCAGGCGAGTTGCAATCTAGATGGAATTTTTTCTCTTATATACATTGTAATTCCCTCGCACCAAATGCTATAAAACCTTTGCTTCTATCTTTGCAAATGACGGCTTTTTTATTAAAGAAGACTTTTATTGGGAATTTAAACACTACTTTATAAAGCCAGTAGGGCTTCTATTGATGTTATTATTATTAATTTAACACTTCTCACTGAAGAATAAATTATATTTGAAGAGAAAAATTTAGCCTAGACCGAGACTCGAACCCGGGACCTTTGGCTTTCCAAGTCCAATGCTCTACCAACTGAGCTACCAAGGCGAGTTGTAATCTAGACAAAATTTTTTCTCTTATATACATTGTAATTCCCTTGCACCAAATGCTATAAAACCTTTGCTTCTATCTTTGCAAATGATGGCTTTTTTTATTAAAGAAGACTTTTATTGGGAATTTAAACACTACTTTATAAAGCCAGTAGGGCTTCTATTGATGTTTTTATTATTAATTTAACACTTCTCACTGAAGGATAAATTATATTTGAAGATAAAAATTTTCACCTAGACCAAGACTTGAACCCGGGACCTTTGTAATACAATGTATATATAAGAGAAAAATTTGTCTAAATCACAACTCACCTCAGTAGCTCAGTTGGTAGAGCATTGGCCTGGAAAGCCAAAGGTCTCGGGTTCGAGTCTCGGTCTAGGCAAAAAATTTTCTCTTCAAATATAAATATTACTTGTCCTTAATAGTGAGTGGAGAACTTATTTTAAAGACTTACCTCATATAATTTCAAATTTCTTTGATACCGGCGGTTTCAGACAATATCTTGTCCCTCTTCAGTCATGGCTTCCACTGATGAAATTCTATGGTTGTTGATTTCTCTAAGGACACCACCTCTTGTGCTGCCATCTTTGGTTGGGATTATAAACTTTGTAATTAAATTTTTATCCACCAGAATATCGAAGTTCATAGATCAATATTTATTCTTTTGAATGAATAAAAATGGATAAAAATTTAATTACAAAGTTTATAATTATAGCACAAGAGGTGGTGTCCTTAGAGAAATAACAACCATAGAATTTCATCAGTGGAAGCCATGACTGAAGAGAGAAAAGATATTGTCTGAAACCGCCGGTATCAAAGAAATTAGAAATTATATGAGGTGAGTCATTATAAATAAGTTCTCCACTCACTATTAATGATATAACCTCATAATGTTTACTTCCCAATATTAATTTAAATATTACTTGTCCTATTTAAAGCATAGATAAATATCAAATTTTGATAGATTTTGTATGAATTTATAGATTGCTTATAAATAGAGATGAAACCTCTCCTTCCAATGATGCAAGGTTGACTAAGCTTGAACCATACAGTACTCATTAGAGGTCACTCAGAGCTATGATCAGCGGTCAGATGTAAACAAGAGCAGGATTCAGACTTATAGATTTCGATGGAATATGAAAGTTGTGCCCTGACTATTTGGAACATTCGGAGTGAAATTTAACTAATGTAAAGCATTAATAGTGAGTGGATAACTTATTTTAACGACTCACCTCATATAATTTCAAACTTCTTTGATACCGGTGGTTTCAGACAATATCTTGTCCCTCTTCAGTCATGGCTTTCAGTGGAAGTCATGACTGAAGAGGGACAAGATATTGTCTGAAACCGCCAGTATCAAAGAAATTAGAAATTATATGAGGTGAGTCGTTAAAATTAAGTTCTCCACTCACTATTAATGATATAACCTCATAATGTTTACTTCCCAATATTAATTTAAATATAATGTAAAGCAGTTATTCTAAACTGTTGCTGTAACCAGACAGTACAGAAAACTGTTCTAACCCCCTTCCCTCTGACGTCATGCACAATATTTGCATCAACCATACGCTGATATCATGTTTATGAAGGAATTGTTCCATCTTTACTAATAAATAAGGCGAGTCTATTCATCTTACCACATAAATTATTGTTTTCCTTTTGTACATGTTTTAATGTAGTAATAGTCCACTGGGAAGCATTAGGGCCTTGATGAAAGCTCCCAACGAACTCTGTTGTTTGTCAATGCCTTAATTTAATTCCATCTCATCCCTGCCTGTTCAGCTTCATCCCTGATAGTATTACCCCATTTGCCCTAGATCTTCCTCTTTGCTTTCTCAATCCTTGGGGGTTCCAATCAAATGCCATCATTCTCTCTCCTTAATACATGACCAGCCCATTTTCTTTTTCTGAATTTAATTTCTTTACAAATTTCATTTTGATTCATTCTTCTACAAAGTTTTTTATTTGTAATAATCTCTGGCCAAAATGTTTTAATATGCTTGCATATTATTATCTTCAGCTTGGTCAGCCTTTTGAATAATCAGTTGTCGGCCTTCAGGTCAACCGAAAGATGTAGGGAGAGGATCATAATTTTTTTTAATTCCTGGGGAAAAGGATTTGATTTGCAAGTTCTTCAGTCAATCAAAATGGAGGGGAAGTCGACATCCAGGGCCGACAACCGATTATTCAATAGTCTGACCAAGCTGAAGATAATATGCAAGCATTTTGAAACATGTCCAAAAGAACACAACAATTTATGAGATAAGATGAACAGACTCACCTTATTTATCAAGAAGAACCACATAAAGTTACTTCCTATTGTAATTTATTACAGATTGCTGTTAGGTATTATAATCACAACCACGTTTCTATCTATGTGGATATCAAACACTGCTGCTACTGCCATGATAGCTCCTATTGTAAGAGCTATGCTGGATGAGCTGAAATCGGTAAGAAAACCTATACAGTTTTATTTTAGAAAGAAAAATTATGTTCAAACTGAGAGTTGAACCCCGGACCTCTGATTCTGTATGTCAGTGCGGTACAGTGGCGTGTATTGGATATTTTTTTAGGGTAAGCAATTTGGGAGTAAATGCCAACAATTTTTTTTTTTTTACTGAAATATCGTATTTTCCTTTCGAAAGTCATGGAGAGGAAATGAGTTTCTTTTGGATTTTGACACTTACTCCCTTTTCAATTTAATTCTGTCTAAAAGTTTAATTACCTTATATTTATATATATATATTACGGTATGATATGATAAGAAAAATAAATGCCTGGATGCTATTCGAACCCGGAACTCTGAGTCTGTACCTCAGCGTGATATCCATTACACCACCAGGCGAATCCAATTCAAACACTTATCTTTCTTATATATGTATTATATTCTCCATTATTACTAGATGTCGCGAGAACTCGGTCTTCACTGCCATCTAGTAGCTGACTATAACAAGTAAACAAATTAAAGAGAATATTTTTACTTTATAGCAGTGACGCTTTATCAGTGTTATAATTAAATGATTAACATTGAGCAATGCAAGCTTAATATGGTATGATATGATAAGAAAAATAAATGCCTGGATGGGATTCGAATCCGGAACTCTGAGTCTGTACCTCAGCGTGATATCCATTACACCATCCGGCGAATCCAATTCAAACACTTATCTTTCTTATATATGTATTATATTCTCCATTATTACTAGATATATGTATTATATTCTCCATTATTACTAGATGTCGCAACATTGATGTACATGCAGCTTACATGGACATTTTTAAGTTCCTTGTTTACCTGACATGTCAATGACAAGGTTAACCATTTTCACCTATCAATTTTTCCCTTATCAAAGTTTGTAGCTCTGCACACATGCTAGCTCTTTCTTAACTGGTTCTCTTGTTAACTGAAAAACGTAACAGCCACACAGTCAAATTACATACTAAATTAACTACAACCATGGGCACTCAATTACTTTTTGGAGATAGTGTATATTCATCATCATCATCATCTGCTTTCATGGATTAGGTCTGTTGACCCGTTCTGACTTCAGCCCATCTCTTTCTAGGTCTGCTCACATCTCAGGTGCCTTTAGGTTTGTATTTTGTTATTTGTTTTGGATATCTATCTTCATTCATTGTCTATGTGTTGCTTCCATTTTTGTCTATATGTATCTATTTTATCAGTTATTGCAAATATTTCAAGTTCCTGTCTTATTTCTGCATTCTTGATTCTGTCTTCCTTAGTGCACCCTTTAACAGATCTCAAAAATTTAATTTCTGCCGCTGTTATCCTACTTAGATCTTGTTTTTTATGTATCCAGGCTTCTGAACCATAGAGCAGTACCAGTACTGCCAACGTTTTATAAAATTTCAATTGGGTCTCTCTCGTTGTTTTGTTATTTAGTGATCGTTTTATCGTACCACATATTCCCTGGAATTTTGCTATTTTATTATAGTGTATATTGATTTGATTTATTATTTAATTTCAATATAAATTATTATTTTTGATGAAAATTTTACTTCAGGGAGATGCTGAGAGAAGGAAATTAAAATCCCCTATGTCTCTTTTAGAAGAGGATGAAGAGTTGTATGGTAGTCGTAAAAGTCTAGCTACACAGAAATCATCATTCTTCTTTGAAATTGAGTAAGTACTGCTATTTGAAAGCTTTTTTTTTTTTTTCAAATATTGCTAAATGTAAACAGATGGATCAAAGAGATAATAAAATAAATTTAAATTTTAGACAATTAGATTTTTAGTATAAGATAGATTTTAGAAAATAAATGGGAATATAATGTCACTGTACGTCAACTATATGTAGACTTTAAAAAGACATATGATTCAATTAAGAGGGAAAATTTATATGACATCCTGCTGGAATTCGGGATTTCTAAAAAGACTTATACAAATGTTTTTATTATTCATTTCATACATCTCAATGATGGATAAATCATATTTGAAGAGAAAAATTATATGCTCAGACTGGGACTTGAACCCAGAACCTTTGGCTTTCTAGGCCAATGCTCTACCGACTGAGCCATCTGGGCAAGTTCCAATCTAAACGCAAATTCTTTTCTTATATACGTTGTCAATTCCCATGCACCAAATGCTATGAAATCTTTGCTTCTATCTTTGCAAATGGCAGCTTCTTTATTAAGAATTGACAGTGTATATAAGAGAAGAATTTGCGTTTAGATTGGAATTCGCCCAGATGGCCCAGTCGGTAGAGCATTGGCCTAGAAAGCCAAAGGTCCTGTATTCGAGTCCCAGTCTGAGTGTATAATTTTTCTCTTCAAATATGATTTATCCATCATTGAAATTTATGAAATAATTGAAAGAAGCTGTGCTGGCTTTATAATGTAATGTAAAAAATTCCAAATAAATGTCTTCTTGAACTAGAAGCTGCCTGATCGCACTGGCAGCAATGGCTGACTGCTTCAGATGTAGAAAATAATATACGAGTAAAAGAGAACTGACATTTACACCAGAAGCCTGAATTAGTTCATTCGAATCCCAGTTCAGATATTATTTTTTCTTTACTAATTAGTAAGAAAAACAATTTTTTAAGAAAACATAAATGCCTGAAATTTAATTTTTGAAAAGAAAAATATATGGCTACATTTATTTTTTGAAAAGAAAAATTAATGCTCGAACTGGGAATTGAACCCCAAACCTCTGATTCTACACATCAGCGAGCATTCCATTACACCATTCAAGACCCGGTACAAATTTTAAATTTTCTTTCCACTTGTACAATTCTCTTATGTCTAAAGGCAGATAACACTATTAAGATTTAAGATTTAAGATTTATTTAGCCTGGTGGAGTTAAGGCCATGTGGCCTTCTCTTCCACTCACCAGGACAAACATATATTACATAAGAATATAACAATCTTAATTAACTCTAATATTAAACACTAAGTAAAATTTGATCAAAAGATAATATCTAATATACATATTACGATCTATAATACAACCAGTTAATATTAGTTAAAATTAAGACTAAAACTAATAATAAAATGTATACAAGCAAGACATATTAAATTGTCCCTGTCTAGTGTATATAAAAAACAGGAAAATAATGAGATATAGAAAACTAATTTTACGATTATACAATATTTAAAACAAAACAAATAAAAATATTTGTTATTCTTAATATTATTTACATAAATAATTAATATATTAATATTGCTAAAAGAATACTATCAGTGAGGTGTATAAGTCATTTGTTATTAAATAATTCTTTAGTTTGTTTTTGAAGGATGTTATAGTTTGACAGTCTCTGACATAGGGTGGAAGGGAATTCCATGTTTGGTAAGTGACACCGTAAAAGATAATGAATAATATACAGTGTGATGAGGCGGGATATAAAGGACAATGTGCTGATGGGATCGAGTGTCAAGATTATGTGTGTCGGATAGTCTGATGAAGCGGCGTGATAAATAATTAGGCGATGATGTGTGAAAGTATTTTATAGAGAAGGGATAGGGAATGGACAGTTCTACGATCTCTTAGACGAAACCACGATAATTGTTCCAGGGACGGTTGTAACATGGTCAAATTTGCGAATACCACAAATAAAACGTGCGCAAGGAATTATGAACACGTTGAAGTCTTTGAGTGGAAATAATATTTAAGTCTGTAAAAAGAGTGTCACAATAATCAAAATGGGGCATTGCAAGTGTTTCTACTAACATTTTCCTAAGGGCGAATGGCAAACAATTTCGTACACGATTTAATGAATGTATTATTGAGAAGACTGTTTTGCATGTATGGTTTATTTGTGTATTCCAATTTAAGTTTTGTCAATAAATACTCCTAGAATTTTTACTGTCTCACTATAAGGGATTTGAACTCCGTTTAGTGACACATGCGAAACTGTGTTTAGGTTAATTGTAGATAATAGTCTCTGATGACCCATAATGATTGATTGTGACTTTGTAGGATTTAATTGCAGTCCATATTTAACTGTCCAAGTCATTAGTGAGTCAAGATCCTCGTTAATTTTGGCAACAGCGTCATTTAGTGAATATTTGTCTGTGTGGATGTAGATTTGCATGTCGTCTGCAAATAAATTATGTTTGCAATGCTTAGGGAGTTAGATATGTCATTTATGTAGATTGAAAAAAGCAAAGGTCCAAGTACCGAACCCTGTGGAACCCCAGCTTTACGGAAGGACCAAGAAGAACATAATGTATGATTTCCTATAACAGATTGCTGGCGCTCATGAAGGTAGGAATTGAACCATTTCGTGGCACTATCAGAGAGTAAGAGGTTTTTAAGTTTATGCAACAATATGTCCAAGTCTACCGTGTCGAATGCTTTACTAAAGTCCAGTAATGTAAGAATGGTAAGTTTTCGATTATCAGCAGCTTCGCGTATGTCTTCGCAAATATTTAGTAGAGCAGTATTGTATTGTGTCCTGTCCTGAAGCCTGACTGAAATTGATCTAGAAGGTTGTAATCATTTAGGTATTCAGTCAGTTGTTTATGGACTAATCGTTCCAGAGCTTTGAAAGAGTAGGTAAAATGCTAATGGGTCGAAAGTCGTTCGGGTTGAGGGCGTTTTAACTTTAGGCAGTGGACGTACGAGGGCTTGTTTCCACAATGAGGGATATGTAGAAGTTTGTAGTGAGGAGTTAAAAATATGAGTTATAGTAGGTAGTATAGCTTCGATTATTTTATTCAGTAAAGTAATATTTATACGGTCAGTTCCTTCTGCTTTGGTTTTTATTCGCATGATGGCTTTCTTTACGTCGTAGTCTGTAACATATGAGAAGTGGAAATGTTCTCTGTCGGGTTGATTTGTCAGTGATAATTCATTTATTGTTTGTTCTTTATCCTTTGGAGTAGTAGTTATACCTGTGAAGTGATTATTGAGTGTGTCCAGGGAAACAGGTAATTTGTTCTACCTGTGTGTCTTTTGTCCCAATTCCCATTCTATTCAAGTTTTTCCAGATTTCTGAAGTATTGGTATTTGTTAGGTTGTATAAATGTCTAAGTTTGGCGTTTCTTATAGCTTGATTTGTCTTGTTACGTAACTGTTTATATTGAGTGAGACTTGTGTCTGTTTTGTGAGTCTATATTTCTTATGTGCTGCGTCTCTATCAGTCATCAAGTTACGAATTGAAAGAGTCATCCAGGGTGCAGGGCGTCGTTTCACGAGTTTAGTTTTTGTGGGGCATGTCTGTGTATAATTGTAGTATAAAGTCATTTAGTGTCTCAACTTTTTCATCTACAGAATGCAGCGTCCATATTGAATGCCACGGCATCTGCATAGCTTCTTCAATTAGGGTTGCATTGTCTATATGTTTTAAGTCTCTATACGTAATAGTCTTTCGAGTCGGTTTAGGGCACTGCAGTGAATATGCTAAGAATATAATATCATGTGCTGATATTCCCGGGGCTGGCAGTTGCCCGTGAGTAAGTACTCTGTCCGGATTATTAGTTGCAATTAAGTCAAGTAACGTCTCAGAGTGATGAGTGTGATGTGTAGGTCGTTAGGGGTAGGAGTGTCATATCACAAGCCTGGAACGTAACAATGTCATCAGAAAACTTCTATTTGAAGTATTTTTAATGAGGATTTTATATTATTTTTAAATGGTAAAACTTATTATTTTTATGTTAAGTTTACTTTAACATATTCCAGTCCTTCACAAATTAATTTTTTTTTTAAAGAAAAACTAACACTTGAACTGGGAATTGAATCCCATACCTCTGACTCTCATGTTTAGTGCAGTCCAAAGATCCAATACAAATGTTAAATTTTCATTCCACTTAAACAATTATATAAGTAGTAGTAGTAGTAGTAGTAGTAGTATTCAAATGTTCTGAAGCTCTTGATTTGTCATCATTCGCTTGCAGGCTTCCCAATATTATTCAGCAATTTGGAATGGTGTTCCAACTATTTTCTGAAGATCAGCGCAGAACATCAAGTGATCCTTGTTCATTATCATACTATGCAGTGTGGAGAGTCTAGTAGCTTAATTCTATGTAGATGTGCTGCCAAGCAATCATGACCAGCTTCAAGATGAAATGATGCATCTGCAATTGATAAGGGGCTGTTTGGTATTGTATCTGGTTCTAGTAATGTCTTCCATATCTTGGTTTCACATTGGATTTTGTTTTGTTTGGCTATATGGGATTTTATTTTCATTTTGGTGTAGAGTTGTACTGATTTGTAAGATAGGTAATTGATCTTACTCTGTTGGATGAGTGTACCTTTTTTTTGCAAGCATATCAGCCTTCTCATTACCTTCCGCGCCACAATGTGCTGGAATCCACTGTAGAATAACATTTCTGTTTAGATTTTTCAACATCCTAATGCAATTTTTGGCTTTGATTATTCTATGGTCTTGGATGGTCTGGTTGTGTGTTAGTGCCATTATGGCTGAGCTAGAGTTAGAAAGTATTACAGCATTTTGGAAGGAATTGATATGAAGAAACAATTGTTGTAGGGCTGTAAGTATTGCTTGTAGTTCACCGTCATAATGTGTTGTATATTTCCCAAGAGAGATGTAAAATGAGAAGAGTTTACATGTTATTCCTGCTCCTGCTGCTGCTTCTCTATTCATTAGCGACCCGTCTGTATAGACATGAAGCCACATTTGTTCTGGATATCTAATGTTGATTGTTTCTAATGCTAATTGTTTCATTGCTATTGAGCTTGCAGTTTTTTGTCGATCTCTTCTGTCAGGTTTAAGGAATAGTTGATGCTGCCAAATTCGAGAGGTGATATTGGAGTTATAAGTTTTTGTGCCATCTGTGGTATTTCATATTTCTCTTTAGTCTGTAATATTTTTTGGATTAATCCTACTTGAGTTTTAGATGTCTATTTTGATTTATGTAGCTGTTCCAGTAGTTCTGATATGGGAGTCTTCTTAGTTTTTCATATAACAATATTCTATTTTCTTCAATATCATACTGTATTGGTCTATTGTTGGTTAAGATTTGCATTGCTAATATTGGTGTTGTTTTAACACCACCAGTAATTATTCTCAAATCTTGATTTTGGACTTTTTCCAATTTGTTCACATGATTGGGAGATGTAACTAGCACTTCAGATCCATAATGTAAAACTGGCTCAATTATATATAATATATATAGAATTTATAGAACATATGAAATTATATTAGTGAAAAAAAAATGCATTGTTTGTATCGGGTTTGAATGGTGTAATGGACATAGAGTCAAAGGTCCAGGGTTTGATTCTCAGTTCAAGCATTAATTTTTCATTTTAAAAAAAATAAGGTTAGACTTGCCAGTAGCCTGGTAAGTTACAGTCACCATAACTCTCAACTTCAAACATGGTTCACAACCCCTCTAGCATGTAAAGGTAGTTGGAGGAAGAGTGGTCAAAATAGCTTCCATGTATTTTTAAATTTATTTTTATGGCAGGTAGTTTACTGCACAAGTTTATTACTGTACTGAATACAATATTAATCTATGTTAATTCATATGGCTGTTCTTATATCTTGAAATTTCAGAGCGGAGGAACATGCAGATGATCTGGATATGTGCTTTTATCTAGCTATTGCTTATTCATCAAGTTTGGGTGGAACTGGAACTCTAACTGGGACCGGAACTAATCTAATCTTTACAGGAGTTTATGGAGAGTGAGTCAAACATATTTTAATCAAGAGATTGAATCAGTAATACACACCTCACCTTATGTTTTGTTTTCTCATCTGTAACATGTTTCAGTGGATATTCCTACCATTCTCAAAATTAAATTAACTTCTTTTTTGACCATTGGAACTCTTTTATATTGTCTCTATAGTGATGGGCAGATAAACCTTTAATTAAATTCCTTCTTGGAAACTTCATAAATCATATTAGTTGATATTGACGGGTGATTCAAGAGATGGATATCAAGCCTCCCCCCAAAACCATCTTTGAACTTGAATAACATGGTGGACTGGATAGTTGGAACACAAGCATTCATTCAGGATATCGCTCCCAAGCAGAAGAAACTAATACGTTCTCCAAAATATGGAGATAGGCTATGTTGAACTTACCGCCACATTGAACAATAACCATCCCTAATATGATAAGCTTATTTGACCCGACCACAATCAGATACACATAATAAACATCATATCAGTAGCCATCCATACAATATACACAGACAGAATACTTGTTCGTTAATCCGTTCATCATCTAACTTAACTTACCTGGCAGCTTGATGAGACCTTATATCATGGCTATTGATATATCTTCTAGCAGTTGCTGTGGAGCCCAGAAAGTTGGATCTAATTATTAATTCAGGGTAAGTTAGAAATGAGTGATGCCTAATTTTTGTTGAGTTGTTTTTGACTCACCTTATACTTCTTAACTCCCTTGCAGACTCGAGTTTCTTCACTGCATTTGTGACATTCACAACTGATGTCAAATGGCCTCCTCTCCTGCAGACTCATAGTGTTATTTCCTACCTACATAACTTAATAAAGATGCCTAATTTCCCTAATTAAACTCACATCCTCTCTCTAGGAAAAAAATTGTGGCCTTCCAGGAATTTCATGATTTCTTACTTCTCCACCTAGGCAAACTGCTGGCCCCCTTCTTTTCTTAGACATTGGAACTCCAAGCTCTCTTCCTGTTGCAATAGCAGAAAGGGTGGTTCAAATGAGTCCTATGAACTGCAAATGTAAATCTTGCCTGTTTGCCATTCTCAGGGATATAACAAAAGTAAAAAAAAAAATAGTAGTAGTAGAGCTTTATTAAACTAAAAGTTAAATACATACAATGTTATTTACAGATATGGGTTGCACGGGGAGCAAGTCGTACGTGCTGTTGACAGTTCATATCAATAAAGAAATGTATAGTAATAATGCAAGGTAGATAGAACAAAACAAGAGTAAAAAAACAACAATAATATTAAAAAATAAAAAACAACACAATAGGCAGTAATTCAATTACATTATACATTAATTAGGTTACATAAAATGAGTAAGTATTAATGATATTACACTTTCCTTACATATTTATTTATTCAGGAATGAGTGTTGTTCTTATTTTCCATGTTTTGCCCAGAAATTTTCTCATATTTATCCAATTTTCTGGGTTTACCATTAAATCATAGCATGCCAGTCTTTCATGATTTGAATTTGGAAATCTTTCCAGTAACAACTGATGCCTCCAATATTCTAAATTGTTACATTTTCTTAATATACATATTTTGTCTTCAAAGCTCCCACACGTAGGATATATTTGCATATTGTGATCATTAGTAATTTTTAGAAATTTCCATGCCCCCAACCTAAAACAATCAAATCCTGATCTCTCTTTAAATCCTAAACTTGTTTTAGGTCTCTTTGTAAACAGAGTGAATTTTTTCCCGCACTTATATCTAAGTATCTCTTCCTTATTAATTTTCACAGGGAAGAAAACACTATGAGGTTTAATTTAAGAATTAAATTAATGTTTTTATTACCTCACCTCTTATCCTTTTCTTCTAGACTGCAGTTTTGGAGCTATATCTCCATCCTCAGTAGCCTCTCATTGACTGGTGTTATGTCATTTCTTGGCAGTTTTCTTCTTCCTTCAGAAGGAAGGAAGGTTTTCTTCTGCCTTCTCTTCCTTCCGAAGGAAGAAGAAAACCACCAAGAAATGACATAACACTGGTCGATGAGAAGCTACTGAGAATGGAGATATAGCTCCGAAACTGCAGTCTAGAAGAAAAAGGATATGAGGTGAGATAATGAAAACATTAATTTAATTCTTACCTCTACCTTATTTTTCTCCACACTTTCTTCTGATTTTCAGTTCCTTTATCCCATACCCAAGCCATTCCAATCTTTTGGAGTTCTCTCCTAACCTTGTCTGCCCAGATTTAACATCTATGTTCTTAATTTGGTGGTTGTAGCAAATTGCTCTAAGCATTGTTAATCCATGCAGGGGAAGAGGTCTAAATTATATTTGTCTATGAACATTCTATGAGATATTGCCACATTATTACAGGAATATGCCTGTAATACTATTTACAAAAACAGGATATGGAGCATTATTCTACTTTCTTTATTATGCAAACATGTTATAATTAGAACTGAATATATTTTGAATTGTACAATTTATTCACACATGTCAACCCATCTGCATGGAGGGATTTAAATCCCCTGAGCTTCTCAGCTGAGGGAAGATTTCTTGGAATGGCATTTAAATTTGTAAGTTAGAAAACAAAGTTTTGTAAAAGTTTATATTTCGTTTGATATTTAAAATATCTATATAGAAATTTTAACATATATTCCTTAACAAAAAATAATCATCTCTGTTTGATACATCATTCCAATATCCATTAAACCCCTGTATGTTGAAAAAGCTGGAATAATTTTTTTTTTTTGGAAAATTATCAAAAATTTAATTATCCAAAATTAAGCTATATTTTCTGGGATAACCGACATATAAATGGAAATATCTATTTATGATATTTTTTACAATTTTGTAATTGTATATGTTGCAGACTTTATCCAAATGCTGTTGGAGTGACTTATGCTAATTGGATGTTATTTTGTATACCTGTCGCATGGATCCTAAGTTTTTGTCTTTGGATTTGGCTTCAAGTGTTGTACATGGGATTATTCAGGTAAAATGGAGACTTAAATTATTAGGTGATTGATTGATACTATATGTAATATTGAGCAGATGCCAATTATCAGTATCACATTCACAATTTTACACACTATTATTTTTAAGAAAAATTTGAAAACTGTATAAAGGATGAGCAAAGAAAATGATCTTGATCCATATCCTAACTAAGATTACAGAAAAGGCAAGCAGGAGATTCAGGTATAGCAATTATATACAGATACTTATAGAGACATTCATGATCTATAAGCAATCTAATTATTTTATTATTATTACTTATCTGTAGTATTTAGATTATTAATATATCCACTCACAAACTGAAAAATACAAAATATGTATGGTACAATATTTATACCAATAATTACCAAAGGACTATATTGTAAATTTTTAAATGGACAACGATCGGACTTACATAACCGTGGGCTCCCAGAACAAGAGAAATAGGCATTTGTTCCCTTTGTATGTGAGACTCTTTATCATATTATTATTAGCTGCAAAATGTATATATATTTATATATATGTTCTATAATAGATTTTTGTGGATATAATTAATAATAATAATAAAAATACTTGGAAGGAGAAATAATAATAATAATAATAATAATAACAACAACAACAATAAATAACAATAATAACAATAAATAACATTAATAATAATAATTAATTAATAATAATAATAATAATAATAATAATAATAATAATAATAATAATAATGCTTTATTTTAGCTGGCAGAGTTAAGACCATAAGGCCTTCTCTTCCACTCTACCAGTGAATAATAGAATTATACAAAAAATTATTACAATTTAGTAGTAGTAGTAGTAGTAGTAGTAGTAGTCTAATGCCCATTAGCTTGGATGTGTTCCATTTGCTTTCTTGCTTCCCAATAGAGTCCTGCCAGAGTTCTTGTAGGTGACATCTTCAGAGCCTCACAGCTAGCAAGATGATCTTTGTTCATGGTAGTGTTATTGTCTTGGCACAGGATACAATTTGGAGAGTTGAAGATTCCAATTTTATGGAGGTGTGCTGCCAGGTAGACATGGCCTGTTAACAGTCTGAATGTTGCTACTGCTTTGTGTCTTGGTTGTTCAGGTATTAAGTTTTATTCTGCGAGATAGCTGCCCATGGTTTCTCGTTACTTTGTGATTTGAAGTGCTCCATCAGTTCTTTTTGGAAGTTTCTTTTAATTATAATTTTTGCAGAATGGTAAGGCAGGGATTGATTTGTTTTCTGTAAAATTTTGGTGCCCTTTTTTGCCAAAAGATCTGCCATTTCATTTCCATGTATCCCGCAATGAGAGGGGATCCATTGGAGCTGGATAATTTTATTTTGTTTGGTCAATTTACAATTATTACAATTTTAAGATATTATTAAAATACAGATTAAACAAAATATAATAATGTGATCTAATAATAGTTAATTCTAACAAAAACATGGAATATAATAAAATTGAAATGATATAAAATAAAGTAAGTAGCTTCCTAGGTGATTATTTATAGAATGCTGTATATAGTTGTTATGTAGTTAATGCTTTCATTGTGTCTAACTTAAGATATCAGTTAATTTGTATTTAAATAATGATAGCAATTGACAGTCCCTGACATGACTGGGAAGTGAGTTCCATGCTCTAGTCATAGATATTGTGTAAGATTCAGAGTATAGACATGTCCTGTGCTGTGGTATCAAAAGTAAAGAAGAGTCTTGTGATCTTCGATGTTTTTTATTATTAATTTCATACATCTCAATGATGGATAAATCATATTTGAAGAGAAAAATTATACGCTCAGACCGGGACTTGAACCCAGGACCCTTGGTTCTCTAGACCAAGTGCTCTACTGCCTGAGCTACCTGAGCAAGTACCAATCTAAATGCAAATTTTTTTCCCGGGTTCAAGTCCCAGTCTGAGCGTATAATTTTTCTCTTTAAATATGTCTTGTGATCTTGTTCCTAAATTTTGATGAGCCGATAAATTTTGAAAAGTATGATTAAAAAAGGATTTTTTGGGTTTTCCGCATCATGGATTCAAGGTTGGTCTTTGGCCACTGATTCCATTTCCATATGATCCCACATGGCATTATCAGGGAATGATTCATTCTTTGATAATGATAATGGCATTTGGGATCATGTCGAAATGTTGGAATCAGTGGACAGAGGCCAACCTTGAATTCATGATGCAGAAAACCCAAGAAACCTTTCTAAATCATATACTCGTATATATATATATATATATAGTTTTAGTATCATTTATATTTTAGTATCTTGAACCTTCTTGTTAAGTGGACATGTTTGTCTATTGGACCCCTTAATTAGTTAAATTTTAGTATTGTTCAAACCAAACACTTCATGGAACTTTTTATGCTTTGGACTACTTAAAGAGTGGACATTTTTTTTGGACATTTAATTTTATGGATGTATTTGCTTTGATCTTGTAGTCATTTGTACATTTTTATTGGACTTTATCTCTAGAAAACTCTGTTAGCAGTGATGTAAGAGTATGTAGTAATTTGATTATTTAATTTTTTTTTTATTTCAGAAGAAAAAGTTCAAAATATATAAAATATTACAAGTCAGAGGCAACAAAAGAAAAGTCAGTAAAAGTCAGAGAAATTATTTATCACCGATATACAGAAATTGGACGCATGAATTTTCACCAAACTACCGTTTTGATTATTTTTATAGCTGTTGTGCTTCTATGGTTTTTCCGTAAACCAGAATTCATACCAGGCTGGGCAGGTTATGCTACAATGTAAGTAGTACAGACCAGTATATATTTGTATCATAGACTTTTAAAATTTATTTTTTTGGCTCCTTCATTTTTAACACTTCAAAAGAATCAACTCCAAATATTCATATTTGAAGAGAAAAATTTTCTCCTAGACCGAGACTCCAACCCGGGACCTTTGGCTTGCCGGGCCAAATGCTCTACCAACTGAGATACCGAGGCGAATTATGATCTAGACGCAAATTTTTCTCTTATATACGTTGTAATTCCCTCTCGCCAAATGCTTTTGAAACCATTGCTTCTATCTTTGCAAATGGCGGCTTTTTAGTTAAGAAGACATTTATTGGGAATTTAACATTACTTTATAAAGCTAGTAAGGCTTCTAATTATGTTTTTATTATTGATTTAACATTTCTCACTGAAAGATAAATTATATTTGAAGAGAAAAATGTTCGCCTAGACCGAGACTCGAACCCGGGACCTTTGGCTTGCCGGGCCAAATGCTCTACCAACTGAGCTACCGAGGAGAATTACGATCTAGACGCAAATTTTTCTCTTATATACGTTGTAGCTCAGTTGGTAGAGCATTTTGCCTGGCAAGCCAAAGGTCCCGGGTTCGAGCCTCAGTCTAGGCAAACATTTTTCTCTTCAAATATAATTTATCTTTCAGTGAGAAATGTTAAATCAATAATAAAAACATCATTAGAAGCCTTACTAGCTTTATAAAGTAATGTTAAATTCCCAATAAATGTCTTCTTAACTAAGAAGCTGCCATTTGCAAAGATAGAAGCAATGGTTTCAAAAGCATTTGGCGAGAGGGAATTACAATGTATATAAGAAAAAAATTTGCATCTAGATCGTAATTCGCCTCGGTAGCTCAGTTGGTAGAGCATTTGGCCCGGCAAGCCAAAGATCCCGGGTTCGAGCCTCAGTCTAGGCGAAAATTTTTCTCTTCAAATATAATTTATCTTTCAGTGAGAAATGTTAAATCAATAATAAAAACATCCAAATATTCAGTTATGTAGGCCTACTTAAAGGAAATAGAAACTTGGCTGATTGGAAGAGAAGGGAATGTGTCAAGCTCATCTTAAGAATACTGAAAGGAAAGCAAACAAAACTTCATACCTGAAATTAATTTTAATATTGATCTAATCTTTCTCTTAGCCTCATGAAAATCTTCTCCTCCTCCATCTTCAACTAATAATAATTGTCAACAAATTTTACTTTTTTCATATAACATGAATAAAATAAGCAACTATTTTGTGTCATCCATATTTACTCGATACATTGAAAAATCAAGATTTTTGATGTATTGAAAATGATGACCTTATTTTTTGTATGAAAATTTGCAACACAAGCTTACCTAATATAAAATTGATAACTTAATAACCAACCAGCAATTAAAACTCATGAATCACCTATCATATTCTTACCTGCTATTGTAAACTGGAGGCTTTCAAAAGCTTAAAGGACTATGGAACATGGATTAATTTGGGGTGGTTTGGTAGCATGACGTTTACTTACGTAATTTCGATTCACCGAGTGGAAAAGGCTGAAGACTCTACTACTGAAGGATAGTTGAGATTCGTAAAATAAATAATTGAATAAATTAACACTCTGTATTTAAACTATAAGCAACAAGTTTTACAATTTAACAGTAATTAAACTAACCTTAACTCAACTATGGTATTTCTAAGGGCGGAACGAGAGAGAGAGAGAGAGAGATAGCTATAGGACTTTGGTGTGAACCAAGCTCATTACAACCTATCCTTAAGTATATCATCATTCTCAATTAACTTAGTTCTATTGATGTTTTTATTATTCATTTAACACATCTCATTGAAGGATAAGTTATATTTGAAGAGAAAAATTTTGCCTAGACCGAGACTCGAACCCGGGACCTTTGGCATTTGGCCCGGAAAGCCAAAGGTCCCGGGTTCGAATCTCGGTCTAGGCAAAAAATTTTCTCTTCAAATATAACTTAGTTCATCTTCTTCTTCTTCACTTCCTGGTTTAGGCAAGAGCTGCCTGTTCCATTCCATTGTGAAGAATACGAGTAATATGTTTTCCTCTGATCGCGGTACCAACGCTCTGCAGAGTAGACCATTGATGGGGCTGCCACCTCGAAGCTTTAGGTCCAGCTCCTGGATGTACTAACCCATCTAGAAGGTTGCCACTTCCGCCAGATCCGCCGTGATGAAGGACTCCTTCTGTGCCGAATCTGCCGTTGAGGTCTTCACTGTAACCCTGGCTAGGGGCCCTTACAGAGTACTATCAGTTGGAGCCAACTGAACCCTGGTTTTTTAACGAGGTTGTTACTCCTCCCCCTCCTCCTTTGTCATCTGGGCTTGGGACCAGCCATTAGTTTTAATCCATATTTAAAGTATTAATAAATTCTTGAAATTTGAACTATTTTGACTCATTATTAAACATAAAACTTATTAAGAAAAATGGTGTAGTAAATATTTCATGATGACTTCAGAATGGAAAAAGACTCATTGTCCTAAGTCTCTGTATTTTTATACTGTCCATAGTGTAGCTTTCTCTCTGACCCTGCCTCTCTCTATCACCAAGCTACATGTATATAGCTATTAGAAATATACTGTTAGATACCCTACATAACTTGCCTTCGCATATCATTATTCATATTTCATGTCTCTCCATATTTCAACATTTATTTTAATATGAAACAACTAAATAAAAATCAGTTTTAATATGAATTAATTAAATAAATCTCTAGTTTTTAGCCTAGCTATTATCACACCTGCAGTGGAAATAGTAGATCTTTAGAAATTATTGTAAATGTCCAATTATGGAAAATGTTAATTAAAAATATAACATCTAAATATGAAGCTTTACCCACTTAAAAAGTAATGTATAAATTCTCAATAAGAAATACTTTGAATAAATTACTTATTTTAGGAATTCACACTATGAGGTATATTCATTTAGGTAAAATTTGATCACTCACCTCATATTTTTCCTCTTATTTAACTATAAACTAGTTTTGGAACTTAGTTTCCGTTCCATCCTCAGCATCATCATGACCGTTGTTCTGTCGTCTTGAAGAGCCATCCTTCGCTCTTTACATATCCACATCAGAATTTACAAGGAGCGAAGGACGGCTCTTCAAGATGACAGAACAACGGTCGTGATGATACTGAGGATGGAACAGAAACTAAGTTCCAAAACTAGTTTATAGTTAAATAAGAAGAAAAATATGAGGTGAGTGATCAAATTTTATCTAAACTTTGAATGGAAGTCGTTAGATGGCGTTGATTGTAGTGATGGCTACCGGCCCTCTGATGAAAGAGAATTATATAAGTGGAAAGAATTGTTGACATTCATATCAGAGTTTGGATGGTGTAATCTGTATCGCACTGACATGTAGAGTCAGAGATCCGGGGTTCGAATCCTGGTCTGAATGTTAATTTTTCTTTTTAAATTAAAACTATGTCCAATTCTGGAAAATGTTCATTTAAAATGTAACTCTATATAAAAGTACACGTTTATAAAAAAGTTACATATATAAAATGTTACATTGTCATATCCTCATCAGCATTTACAAATTATATCAAATTATTATTCTCATCTATGTTATAAAATAATTTTGTTGACAATGTATTTATAAAAATCATCGGAGAACATATTGTTTAAATAACTCACCTCATAGGAGTTATTTATGAGGTGAGTTATTTAAACAATATGTTCTCCGATGATTTTAATGATTATACCTCATAATGTTTACTTCCCAACATTAATTAAATATAATGTATTTATATTTCAGTGCCATTAAGGATTCAGCTCCAGTTATTTTAGCTGTATTCCTGTTGCATATAATTCCATCAAAACTTAATTTTCTTACAGGTAGAAGTAAGTATAATTTCAATATATTTTATAAAGATAAGAACATATATTTTATAAAGATAGAACATCATAAAATTGGAAGAGAAACTAAACTTTTAAAACAAGTAGAGAAACCTTTGGAATTGACAGTTTGGGAAAAAATATACATTCAGAAAAACAAAAATAGATCAATGAATTTTGATATCCCTAACGAAATTACATTGATTTCGAAGTTCATAAATTCAACCATAGATGGCAGCACTGAAGATGGTGACAATAGAATAGTTGACGGCCGAAGAATTTCATCAGTCGGAGTTATGGCTGACGATGAACATGACTATGTTTGAAATCGCGATTTCATGGAAGCATGAATCCTATGAGGTGAGTTGTTTAAACAATATGTTCTCCGATGAATTTTAACATATATTGAATTTTAGATTTTTTAAATTCTTTTGACACTATTTTTTAGCTAGTAAAGCATATATTTTTGATGTTTTTAAATTTGTCACTTACACTGAAGGACAGTCCGGCTTACTTTGTGAATGACTCTGTGAGTAATGAAAAATTTTACATCTGGACATGAGTTTTTCTTTGATGGGTATATCTTTTAGCCTGGACCATCTTCCATGATCTGCCAGACAAGGGAGGCCCTGCTGGTAGTTACACTACTGCCTGTATAGCTCCAAGAGTCATTAGGACTCACAAGCCCCACCATCATGTTAAGGTAGGAATACCATTGGTGGGGTAAATTTAAATATTTAGGAATAGAAATTAACAGCAGCAACAGAATAACAGATGAAATCCTCCATCAAGCAAATAATCCAAACAAAATATTGGAATGTTCAAACAATACTGTTTGGAAAAATAAAAATTTAAGAATAGATACAAAAGTAAGAATTTACAAATCTGTCATAAGACCAGTTCTAACATACAGTTGCAAATGTCAAACAGAAACTCAAAAAACAAAACAAATTAATAAAACAATCAAAATGAAAGTTTTAAGGAAAATCATAGGAAATTGTTGAGAGAAAATTTGCAGCTCTGTTATTAGAGAAGAATGTGAATATTGAATCTATAAACTCTGGATAAATGATAGAAGAGTAAATTGGGATGATCACATAGATAGAATGGAGAACTGTAGATTAGTGAGGAAAGTACATGACTGGACACCTCAGCAGAAAAGGTCACTAGGAAGACCACAATCACAGCGGAAGGATGTCACCATATCTGGACCTGAAGTAAATTAACATGCAACAAACGCCAGCTTTCATGCATAGAGGAAGAAGAACATTGAAGGACAATTTGAAGAGAAAAATGTACACCTAAACTGGGATTTGAACCTAAAGTCTATGGTTTTCTGTACTGGCACTCTAATCCACTGATCTTTTCGGCATCTCAATTTAAAAGGAAAATTTTCTCTATCTTATACAATCCCATGCACTTGAAGTTGAGAATCTTCGTTCTACTCGTACATATCTTCTAGCTGCTTCTTATTTAAGAAGTGATTTTAGTGGGATTCTAACACTACTTTTGTAGCTAGTAAAGCTTATATATTTTATTTTTTAAACATTTTTTAGCTAGTAAAGCTTTTATATTCAATGTTTTTATTAAATTTGTCACTTATATTAAAGGACAAATTAATATTTGAAGAGAAAAATGTACTATTAAATTAATATTGAGAAGCTAAAGCTATTACTATTATAGAAATAAGTAAATTAATAAACACAATTAAATTATTGTAATCAATAGTAAAGAGAAAAAATTTTGCCTGAACTGGGAATCGAACCCTGAACCTTAGCTTTCCGTGCTGGACAGAATGTTAGCACAGAAAGCTAAAGGTTCGGGGTTCGATTCCCAGTTCAGGCAAACATTTTTCTAATTATATTTGAAAAGAAAAATATACGCCTAGACTGGGGTTTGAACCCAGGACCTTTGACTCTCTATGTCAATGCTCTTCCAAGTGAGCTATCTAGGCCTCCAATCTAAACTATGTAGAAGAGAAAAATACGCGTTTAGATTGGAGGCCTAGGTAGCTCACTTGGAAGAGCATTGACTTAGAGAGTCAAAGGTCCTGGGTTCAAACCCCAGTCTAGGCGCATATTTTTCTTTTCAATATAATTGTCCATCATTAAGATGTTTAAAAACGAATAATATTAACATTGAAAGAAGCACTACTGGCTTTATAAGTAATGTTTAAATTCCCAATAAAATGTCTTCTTAATAAAGAAGCCGCCATTTGCAGAAATCGTAGCAATGGCTCGTAGCATTTGGGGTTAGGGAGTTAACTATGTAGAAGAGAAAAATATGCATTTAGATTGGAGGCCTAGGTAGCTCACTTGGAAGAGCATTGACATAGAGAGTCAAAGGACCTGGGTTCAAACCCCAGTCTAGGCGTATATTTTTCTTTTCAAATATAATTTGTCTATCATTAAGATGTTTAAAAACGAATAATATTAACATTAACAATTTTTCTCTTTATCATTGATTAGAAAAATGTACACCTTGATGTTTTTATTTTTGAGTTAACACTTCTCGCTGAAGGATAAATTATATTTGAAGAGAAAATATTTGCCTAGACTGAGACTCGAACCCGGACCTTTGGTTTTCCGGGCCAAATGCTCTATCAACTGAGCTACCAATGCAAGTTGTGATCTAGATGCAAATTTTCCTCATATACGTTGTAATTCCCTCGTGCCAAATGCTATGAAGCCTTTGCTTCTATCTTTGCAAATGACGGCTTCTTAGTTAAGAAGACATTTTTATTGAGAATTTAAACACTACTGGGCAAGATGATGATGATGATTATGATATAATTGAAACATGTTCAAGACAAATCAACATTAATTGAGGTAAGATGAACAGACTAAAATAATTTAATTAAAATAACCTCAAAATATTACTTTCTAAAATAAAATATGTTGTTGTTTTCAAATGCTGGGCCTTGGCACCGAAGCCATTAGCGTTCTTGCTCTCCAATATTTCTCTATTGTGGATCCAACAGGTAATACTTCACAGGTTTGTAGGTGTTCTTCATTCATTTCTTCGTCTTTATTGCATAGAGGACAATTTGGATTCATGTAGATTCCTATTTTATATAAATGTTTGGCTAAATAGTCATGTTCTGTAAGCAGTCTAAATGTTGCTACTGTAGTTTTACGTGGAAATTCTGGAATAATATCTGGCTTCTTTACTAAAATATTCCATTTTTGTCTTTGGCTTTATTACATAGGTCTTGGTTTTGTTTGATTTTATATTTGTTTTTAACTATTCTTTTTATAAAAATTTTTATAAAATATTAATGTACACCTAAACTGGGATTTGAACTCAAGATCTCTGGTTTTTCGTACCAGCATTCTAAATCACTGAGATATTTAGGGATCTCAATTTAAATGGAGAATGTTCTCTCTCTTATACAATCCCGTGTGCTCAAAACTGAGATCCTTCGTTCTACACTCCTTCTAGCTGATTCTTATTCAAGAAGACTTTGTAGTGGATTTTTAACACTCTTTTTAAAGCTAGTAAAGCTTAAATTTTCTATTTAATCAAAGTTAAAGTGGGAGGTAACACTATGAGTTATTTACATTAATGAATGAGTTGGAGAAAATACTTTAAAATCTCACCTCATAAAGTTGCATGTCTTCACAATACCGGTTTCAAAAGTTTTACTTCCATCTTCAGTCAAAGTCCAAGTACTTGAAGATGGAAGTAAAACTATACTTTTGAAAGCTGATATCATGAAGACACGCAACTTTATGAGGTGAGATGTTAAAGCATTTTCTCCAACTCATTCATTAACTTTTTTTTTCCTATATTGTTTCCTTCTTCAATGCAAGTGACAAATTAAACAAAAACATTAAAATATATATTGAATTTATTTAACTTTCACGGGGAAAAAACACTATGAGGTTTAATTTAAGAATTAAATTAACATTTTTATTACCTCACCTCATATCCTTTTTCATCTAGACTGCAGTTTCGGAGCTAATCTCCATCATCAGTAGCCTCTGGTCGACTGGAGTTATGTTGTTTCTTGGCGGTTTCTTCTTCCTTCTATTGGTGGACTGATGAACCTCTGGATCAGGTCAAAATTTGCGGGAGTTTCGAAATTCATGAGTTTATCTTTCTTGTTTTTTTGGATGTGGATTTTTCCCAGACCATGAGTTCTTTCTGTTTATCTGTGTGTTTGATTAGGCTAGCTTTTGTATCAATTAAATTTTTTTCAGACCAAGCATGGGCTGCTACAGCTGACTTGTCCACTTCACCCTTTTGACATTTCTAAGATGTTCTTTCAATCAAATGTCAAAAACAGTGAAGTGAACAAGTCAGCAGTAGCAGCCCATGCTTAGTCTGAAAAACATTTAATTGATACAAAAGCTAGCCTAATTAAACACACAGATAAACAGAAAGAACTTATGGTCTGGGAAAAATTCACATCCAAAAAAAACAAGAAAGATAAACTCATGAATTTCGAAACTCCCATAAATTTTGACCTGATCCAGAGGTTCATCAGTCCACCGATAGAAGGAAGAAGAAAACTGCCAAGAAATGACATAACACCAGTCGACAGGCTACTGCTGTGGAGATAAGCTCCGAAACTGCAGTCTAGAAGAAAAAAGGGTATGAGGTGAGGTAATAAAAACATTAATTTAATTCTTATATATTGAATTATTGAAAAAAGTTATCTGACAGTGGCTATTTCTATGTTTATTTTTAATGACTATATTTTAAACATGTTTATTATTTTATGTTTTCCCCTGGTAAAATATATTAATTAAATTATTATTCAATATTAAGATAAACCAATAAAAATTACAAGTTTTCTCATTAGTGATTACCATATTTATTCTTAATTTAAATGAAGAAACAAGAAGCATTGTACTAGTAAATCCCTTATAAATCTTCCTATATGCTCAAAGGAAATTAAGTTTATTTATTTAAATCCTGTATATTCGATAGAAAAATTATATTTTCTTTTAGATAACTATTTTTTTCAAATGTTAATTATAATTTAAGAGAAAAAGTGAGAAGCATAAAATTTTACACACCAACTCCATTTACCAAATCTCTTACTATAACACCTGCATTCTTATATTATCAGTATGAACTTTTTCATATTTTTATTGCTTAAGTTAGCACCATATTCTAAGAACTGGGCAAGCTTAAGAAAATTTAATGATAATGCATAACTTTTAACAAAATCTGTTGTTAAAAGTTGTGCATTATCATTAAATTCCATCCAGAGCTTTTTTTGACTTCCCAGTGATCTTTTGCCTTGAGGACAATAACGAAGCATAGCTTTCAGAATTCTGTGAGATGGCATTCATTGAAGATGTACTTTCCAATTGTTCTGGTAGTTTTGTATGTGATGGAGAATGGATTCTACACCCAACTCTTCCATAATTTCCTCATTTCTTTTATGGTCCAACTTTGTATTTGTTTTATTTATAGCAAAGAAGACCATGGTGAGTGCACCAAGCCTTCTCACATGGAAAGTTGTTCATGAAAAGACTCCATGGGGTGTACTTCTTCTATGGTGTGAGTCATTCTATCTTAAATAATGAGATGCAACTGTTATGATAATTTTTTTTAGTTTAAGTATTTTGGTTTGTTATTAAATCTTACCAATTGTGTAGATATTCCTTAATGTATATAAATAAAAATACAAATTAATAGTGAGTGAAAAACATATTTTTAACGACTCATCTCATACAATTTCAAATTTCTTTGATACCGACGGTTTCAGATGACATCTCATCCCTCTTCAGTCATGACTTCCACCTCATAATGTTTACTTCCCAACATTAATTTAAATATAAATATGGTTGGTTGGTTGGTATCTAATGTCGAGCACTTGATAACAAAATCATTCACTCTCTTGCACTCCAATATTTAGCAGAAAGGCTGGTCTCTTCTACAAAAGCTGGACAATGGAGGAGATGGTTTCTTTCCATATCTTCATTTAAATTGCAAAAAGGGCATTTAGGTGAATCTGTTATGCCAATTCTGTGTAGGTGTTTATTCAAACAGTCATGTCCCGTTAGCAGTCTGAATGTTGCTACTGCAGATTTTCTTTGTAATGTAGTAATGTCATAAGCTTGTAGATTTTCCCATTCCTTTCCAGATGTTTTGGTGGTGTATTCTTCTCTAAGTTTATTGATGTATTTATTTGAGATAATTCTTTTGATAGAGTGAAAGGAAACTGGAGTAGAAGTTGGGTTTGAAACAATTTTACTACCCTTCTTGGCTAGAAAATCGGCTATTCATTGCCTGTCACTCCACAATGGGCCGGAATCCATTGAAGTACAACTTCTTTATGTAGACGGGATAACTGTTTTATCATTTTGTGACATTCGATAATTTTGATGCTTTTGAGTGTTGTGTCTTGTGTTATAGCGAGAATGGCTGCTTTGGAGTCACATAGAATTACAACTTTTGTAAATTTTTGGATGTGATATAAAAGATTTTGTAAACTTAAGAAAATTGCTAGAATTTCGCCATCAAAGTTTGTTGAATTTGTGTTTAGTTTACAATAAAAGGAAAAAAGTGGACATACTGCACCAGCAACAGTGCCACCATCATTTGGTAGGCAGGAGCCATCTGTAAAAATATGCATCCATTCAGAAGCTGGGTATCTTAGATTTATTATTTCCAGTGACATTTGTTTTAAAATATATGGAGGAGTTTCAGATTTCTTGATGTCTTCTGTTAAATGAAGGTTATATTCAATTTCCAAAAATTCTAGAGGGTTGTTTCTCATCTGCATATTTTCTTTTGAATGTGGAAGTTGCAATTTCTGTTTGATTTCTTGTACAATGCTTAAGAAGCTTTGCTGAGATTTTAAACATACTTGTGGTTTTCTTTGGGTCCAGTTATTTTAGGGTAGCCTTAAAAATTTTGTTCAAAGTATTAAATATCCAAAAGTTCTTCACCGATCTTCATGAAGATTTATACATACAGACACAGGTTTTCAGATACAGCAAGTGTTCTTCTCTAAAACAATTAGGTATAGGAGTTCACAATTGTTTATGTTTTTCAGTATATACTATTGAAATAAACATGAGGTTGATATATTGACTTCAGCTTTCATGGCCGGAGTTATTATGATGATCTTGTAGAAGATATCCAGGCTGTTGGCCGTGGTCTTGAGGCTTGCAGTTCTCCGATGTTTCGCCAGAGACTGCGTCCGGCATCTTCAAGGGTTGTCTTGAGACAAGACAAGTCTCAAGACAACCCTTGAGGATGTCGGATGCAGTTTCTGGCAAAACATTGGGGAACTACAAGCCTCAAGACCATGACCAACAGCCCGGAAATCTTCTACAAGATCATCATAAACTGAGGTTGGTTGCTCCAAAATAAAAGATTTACTCTAGCAACAGCATGTTTGGTCTATTTCATTTTCAGATTCACAGGGGTATCTAAAAAGAATTACGATATAAATTTATAATTATATTTATTTTTACTTATAAAACTAATAATAAAAACACCTTAAATTTATTTCAGCTTAGCAGCAGATGCCAGATATTAGCTAATGATTAATAAAATAAATTATCAACTCGTGTCCAACTCAGGATCGGGTTGAGAGATGAGATGAGATGAAGCCCCTATATAGAAGTCTGTGAATAACAAGGGTGCCTGCCGACTACACCTGATCCACCAACATGGAGGCAGATCAATTAAATTAAACAAAATGGATGAGATGAGTAAGGAGAAATGGTGAAATGAAATTGTGGCTGGGGAAAATGGGAGGAAATCTCCAGAAAAACCTGCCCAAGCTCTGTTTCGTCCATTACAAAATCCACATAAAATGACCAAGACTCGTTCTCGGGACCCCCAGTGGTGAGAGGTAAGCGTCTAACTGCTTGCACCACAGAGCCGCCATCCATAGATTATACAATGGAAATTGACAGTTTATAACAAATTATGCATTACAGGGACTTTTGTCGTCTCAACTCCTTTAAAAAAATGTTAAACTGAAAATATATAAAACTGTTATTCTCCTAGTTAAATTATACATAATGCAAAACATGGACTATTACTTTAAGGGAGGAAAGAAGATTACGAGATTTGAGAATAAAGTTCTTGGGAAAATTTTTGGACCAAAGAGAGATGAACAGACAGGCAAATGGAGAAGACTATATAACAGTGATCTACATGATTTTTATAGGACATCAGATATAATAAGAACTGCTCAGTATTTTAGACTATGATGTGCAGGACATGTGGCAACAATGGGAAAAGAAAGAAGTGCAAAGGGCATGGAAGCTTGCTTGTAGGAAAAACCAGAGAGAAAACATCCACTTGGTAGACCAAAAACGAGATGGGAGAATAATATTAACCATGATTTGAGTGAAGTAAATTATACAGGGAATGGTTGGAAAACATTGGCTCAGGATAGGGATATATGTAGAGCTTATGTCTGCATGGTCATGAACCTTTGGGTTCAATAGTGCACTATCGAACGTTAGTTATGTTTATAGAACTTTTTTTTGCATACTACTTCTTCTGTAAATACTGAAGCCTTTTTACAGAGCATTATGTGTAATAAAGTAGTGGAATGGTTTTTCTAATATAAAGTAAAGTAAAGTGATCCCATTACAGGCCTCAGGAGGCCCTTGGGGTAGTAGGAGGTTAAGGCTCCCACTGTTTCTGGACAATTGACACTTGATGCCAGCCGGGTGTCAGCCCTGCATGACGGCCGCCTTTACCCCCAGAAAAAGTGTCTGGTACTCATTTCCATTAGAGGCTGAGTCGACCCCAGGGCCATAGTGTCGCCAGAAGGTTTGGGTCAGTTTAAAAATCCTGACCCCACCGGGACTTGAACCCTCGACCTTCCAGCTTGTAGCACAGTGCCTTAACCACTACGCTATGGCATGCCCCAGTTTTCTAATATATGTTGTTTTCTATGCAGGTGGTGGTTTGCAATTGCAGCTGGTTGTGAAGCATCTGGACTGTCATTTCTTCTAGGTGATTCATTAAAGAATTTAAAAGTGTTACCCGCACCTGTAATTCTGATGATTGTCATATTAATCATAAAATGCCTCACTGAAGTTGGATCTAACACAGCTGTGGCTAATATTGTCTTACCTGTATTAGGTGAAATGGTAAATTAATATAGTAATAATATAAAATGTTGCAATACTTTTAATTATAGATAGGATAATTTTAGATCCTTATCAGTCAATTAAAATTCATCGGAGAACATATTGTTTAAACAACTCACCTCATAGGATTCATGCTTCCATGATATCGTGATTTCAAACATAGTCATGTTCATCGTCAGCCATAACTCCGACTCAGTTATGAGGTGAGTTGTTTAAACAATATGTTCTCCGATGAATTTTAATGATTATACCTCATAATGTTTACTTCCCAACATTAATTAAATATCCTTATCAGTCCTTTGTCCACCACTGTGGTCTCGAGGTAGCATGCTGCCTTGTCACACAGCGGGCCCGGGTTCGATCCCCGGTCGGGGCAGTTTTTCTTGGAGAGTTTTTATCGGGGTTTTTCCTTACTTGTAAGACAAATGTCAGGAAAACTTTAAGGCCCAAACGGTCCCCAAAATCATATGGCCATCACCATCATCCTTATCATATCATCATCATCATTCTTCACCGGTGTGGAAAGCAACAGGAAGTTACCACACCTACAATTCCCTAGTAAAGCTGCAAGCATAGCATTTTAAATGCTATGATTGCAGTGAAGGACCTGCCAATTACTATGGATGGATGGATCAGTCCTTTTGGATACTATACTAAAGTTTGTATAGATATTGAATATATGTGGGAAACAACACTATGAGGTTTATTTTAATTATATTTGAGTTGTGTTTTCTGACTTACCTCAAATTTCTTGATTTTTATGCAGACCAGTTTTGTTGCTATCTGTGCAACATTCTTGATGCATCACAACTGTTTTACGATCAGAAAACACAGAATCGAAATTAAGGCAACATTACTTAAACAGTTAGAAAAATCTAAGGAACTCACAATTTGGGAGAAAATTTACATATGCAAGAATAAAAAGAAAACCATGAATTTTAAAATTCCCAGTGAAAAGGAAAAAAAAAATTGGAAGTTCATCGGTCAGCCAACAGAGGGTGCAGAAATCAATTTGCAGGAGGGACAACTGCATGAAAACAGTTGTGATGCATCGAGAATGTTGCACAAATAGCAACGAAACCGATCTGCATAAAAATCAAGAAATATGAGATGAGTCGAAAAACACAACTGAAATATAATTGTATAGATATCCCTGTAAATATATAAAATATGGTACTATTTATCATAAGTAATGTCACGAGTGATTTCCAAATCATCTGTGACTCGTGAATTTATCTAGATGATAGATGATTTGGAAATCAAGAGTGGCATTTGTTAGGACTATTTAACGAATAAAATTAACAATTTTATTATTAATTTAACACTTCTCATAGAAGGATAAATATATTTGAAGAGAAAAATTTTCGCCTAGACCGGGACTCGAACCCGGGACCCTTGGCTTTCCGGGCCAAGTGCTCTACCAACTGAGCTACCGAGGCGAGTTACGATCTAGACGCAAATTTTTCTCTTATGTATGTTGTAATTCCCTAGTGCCAAATGCTTGAAACCATAGCTTCTATCTTTGCAAATGGCGGCTTCTTAGTTAAGAAGATATTTATTGGGAATTTAACACTACTTTATAGCCAGTAGGGCTTCTATTGACGATTTTATTATTAATTTATAAATTTCTCTTCAAATATAATTTATCCTTCTATGAGAAGTGTTAAATTAATAATAAAATCGTCAATAGAAGCCCTACTGGCTATAAAGTAGTGTTAAATTCCCAATAAATGTCTTCTTAACTAAGAAGCCGCCATTTGCAAAGATAGAAGCTATGGTTTCAAGCATTTGGCGCGAGGGAATTACAACGTACATAAGAGAAAATTTGCATCTAGATCGTAACTCGCCTCGGTAGCTCAGTTGGTAGAGCACTTGGCCCGGAAAGCCAAGGGTCCCGGGTCGAGTCCCGGTCTAGGCGAAAATTTTCTCTTCAAATAGAATAAAATTAAGCTGTTTACTCACAAATCTTTATTTAAATATACTTATTTTAAAATATTTATATATTTTAATGTAAATGATGATGTTTGAAAACAAATCAGATGTGTATGGTTATTGATGTTTTTATTAAAATGTCCCGGGTTCGGGTACCGGTCTGGGCAAAATTTTCTCTTCAAATTTAATTTATCTTTCTATGAGAAGTGTTAAATTAATAATAAAACATCAATAGAAGCCCTACTGGCTTTTAAAAGTAGTGTCTAAATTCTCAATAAAAGTCTTCTTGACCAAGAAGCCGCCATTTACAATGATAGAAGCCAAGGCTTCAAGCATTTGGGGCGCGGGAATTACAACATATATAAGAGAAAAATTTGCATCTAGATTGGAACTCGCCCCGTAGCTCAGTTGGTAAGAGCATTGGTACGGTAATCCAAAGATCCCAGGTTCGGGTCCCAGTCTGGGACAAATTTTTCTCTTCAAATGTATGGTTATATTTCTCTTGTTTATTCATACAACTTGATCATATTATTTATTGCCAAACAGGATTGCAATATTATAAGAATGCACCTAGTGGAGAAAAAATTAAACACATCAAACTGTATATTATAACCAACATTACAGGTTATTAAATTATTTTTTTAGTAAACATCTCAATAAAATCATTATTTAAAAACACAATTATTAAACACACAATTATCAAATGTGTAATTATATTATTTTTAGTCTGATCATCTTACCTCAATATTAATGTTGATTTGTTCTTGAACATGTTTCAAAACAATTCTGTTTTATCGTCAGCTTGTCCAGACTGGTTTGATTTATGTTGGCATTATGTTGCACAACCTGGATGTTGATGTTAGCTCCATCCTGTGGTTGGCCAAAGAACCTCCAAACAAGGTCACGCTCTGTCGGTATTCAAAATGGAGCGTGACCTTGTTTGGAGGTTCTATGGCCAACCACAAGATGGAGCTGGCATCAACATCCATGTTGTGCAACATAAATCAAACCAGTCTGACAAGATGACGATAAAACAGAATTGTTTTGAAACATGTTCAAGAACAAATCAACATTAATAATGAGGTAAGATGATCAGACTAAAAATAATATAATTAAAATAACCTCAAAATATCACTTCCTAAAATTAAATATCAAATGTGTAGTTCGATGGAATCTGTTCATTATTTGCTATATTCAAGTATTTGTGGAAGTGAGTCTCTACAAAATAATGCTCTGACCTGTTCAAAATATTAAAAAGGAGGAGCTTTCTTTATCACAAGAGCAGGAGCTGATAAAGAGAATTCGATAAAGAGCAAGATAAAACATGACTGCCATTGGTTTAAAACAAAATTCATTGAAACATGATTGGTCATTGACTCCCATTTGGGGCATGAGTTAAATATAGTCCAACTAACTGAATTGTTTCTTATATAACGGTACTTAATACATTTTTTCATGGAATATTTGTAGTTGAACAATTAATACTCCTGCAATGTAAATTTTCAAAAACATAGTGCAAAACATTATATAAATCAGTCATCACCAACTGGTGCTACAAATTCTTTAATTTATATTTTATAATATGCATCAATCTTGTTCTATAATGAAATATGTTTTTTCCCTTAAATGTTGGTGTTGATGAGCCATTGTCTTCCATGGCATCTGATTGATTATACTGAACATTAACTATGAACACAAATTACCACTTTCCTGTCAATGGAGGAAAGGTTTTTATGATGTCAACATTTCCCCTTAACTCCCAATCAGGTGCTCTCTCACCCTGCAACTATACAGGAAACATGCTCCAAATCAAGTGGCTCACTGCTGAATTGGTGATTGGTGATCCTGTAGGTTGTTTCTTACTCCCTTTGGTGGCTGACTGATGTAATATTAATAAAAGAGAAATCATGAATTTTTAAATTCCCAGAGAAAAAGATTTAATTTCGAAGTTCATCAGTCAGCCACCAGAGAGAGTAAAAAACCACCTATATGGTCGACAACTACCAATTCAGCACTTAGATAGAATTGAAGATGATACACAGAAGTATCAAAACTAATCTTGGAGAAAAATTTGTGTTTAGATCGGTACTTGCTCAGGTAGCTCAGATGGTAGAGCACTTGGTCTAGAGAACCAAGGGTCCCGGGTTCAAGTCCTGGTCTGAGCGTATAATTTTTCTCTTCAAATATAATCTTGGAGAAACCTACAATTATGATATGAGGTGTTAAATTCTAGTTCAATATTAATTAATTTTATTAGTTTATGTTTAGTTGCTTTTGACTCACCTCATACTTCTTAACTCCCTCGCAGACTCGAGTTTCGTCACTGTATTTGTGACATTCTCAATGCTACATCACGATCACAACTGGCATCCAACGGTTTCCTCTCTCGTAGATTGATTTCTGCGCCCGCTGATGGCTTAGTGACCGATGAACCTCCAAATTAATCCCCTCTCCTTTTCACTGGGTATTTCAAAATACACAGTTATGTTTTTATTCTTGCATATGTAAATTTTCTCCCAAATTGTGAGTTCCTTTGGTTTTTCCAACTGTTTAAGTAATTTTGCTTTGGTTTCTATTCTGTGTTTTTCTGACCAAGCATGTGCAGCTATTGCAGATTTTTCTGTTTCTCCATTTTTAACATTTCTAAGGTGTTCTTTTAATCTTGAATTTAAATTCCTTTTTGTTTTTCCTATGTATATCCTTTCACAATCTTTACAATCAGTTTGATAAATTCCTGATTACAGTTTGGGTAATTTAATAAAAACAATTAAAAATGAAAAGACTGAAGACTGCAACAAATCAGGAATTTATCAAATTGATTGTAAATATTGTGAAAGGATATACATTGGAAAAACAAAAAAGAATTTAAATACAAGATTAAAAGAACACATTAAAAATGTTAAAAATGGAGAAACAGAAAAATCTGCAATAGCTGCACATGCTTGGTCAGAAAAACACAAAATAGAAATCAAAGCAAAATTACTTAAACAGTTGGAAAAACCGAAGGAACTCACATTTTGGGAAAAAATTTACATATGCAAGTATAAAAGCATAATTATGAATTTAGAAATACCTGGTGAGAAAGAGAGGGGATTGATTTGGAGGTTCATCGGTCGGCCATCAGAGGGTGCAGAAATCAATCTACAGGAGAGGAATCTACAGGACGTCAGTTTGTGATCGTGATGTAGCATTGAGAATGTCACAAATGCAGTGACAAAACTCGAGTATGCGAGGAAGTATGAGGTGAGTCAAAAACAACTCAACATAAATTAAAATAAACCTCATAGTGTTATTTCCTACCTGCATAACTTAATAATTTATTAGATTTATTTATAGAGAATTTTGATAACTACCGGTACCATTTAAGTCCACCGCTGTGTTCTCGAGGTAGCACACTGCCTTGTCACGCAGTGGGCCCAGGTTCGATTCTGGTAGCTTTAAGGCCCAAAGGTCCTGAACATTATCTGGCCATCATCATCATCATCATCATCCTTCACTGGTGTGGAAAGCAAAGGGAAGCTACCACACCTGTAATTCCCTAGTAAAATTGCAAAGCATAACATGAACATGCTATGACTGCAGTGAAAGACTTGCCCTAGGACAGAACACTATAGAATAGTACCATTTGTAAATATTTCTAAATTTGATCCTGTTAACATTCTATTTAGTCAATACTAATAACAAAAACCATGACAGTAAATAATGTTACTTTTTTAGAAATAATATGTTCACTAATGGATTACTTTAATTCCTTTTCATTTTAGTCAGTAGGAATGGACATGCATCCAATGTACTTTATGTTACCAGCAACTTTGACTTGTTCCTTTGCATTCATGCTACCTGTAGCAACACCTCCTAATGCAATCGTCCAAGCAGCATGTAATATGAAGACAACAGAAATGGTAAGTTATATTTGCAATTTTATTTATTATAGAATCGGCCGCGGTGGACTAGTGGTTATGCTCCTTGCCTCTGGTTCCGAGAGTCGTGGGGTCGATGGATTTTTTGGAAAAATCCAAGGAGCAAGTCCTCCGGGAGGGACTTTAAGACATGGGTCCTGAGTCCGAAGATTTTCAGGCTCGTAAAAGATCCTTAAGCCTGAATGAAAAGACCTCTAAGCAAAATTTACCATATTTTCCCATCCTAGTACTACCTTGGTTTCCTAGATGTCTGTATGAGGCAGAACGCTGACCACAGACCACTCAAATGACATCTATACGAAAACAAGTGTAACTAAATTAGTATGGTTCAAATTCTTCCCTGTAGGGGGAGAGCACCTAAATCTCTGTTAAGGGAAATATGGGCTTACAAGACAAGAAGATTTATTATAGAAGTACTGTAAAAATTGTTCAAAGTGGAATCGCACGGGACCAATTTTTTTCCCCATATTACACAATATTCTTCATTATAAAAAAACAAAAAATTATTAATCAATATTAGAATATAGAGCACCATATATGTACCTTGGATTAATTGTAGTTCCACTGCCATTGAAAAGTGAGGTATAGCATGTACGAGTGGCTTCAAAGGTAATGCACAAAAACACAGTCCCATTTCGTCAGAGTTAAAAATGTCTCTTAGGCGCATATGTTGAAATTAAAGTATGCAGTTTCGGTTTCCACTCACTAACTATACTTTCGTCCACATCCTTTGATTCCTCACAAATTTCATTCCACACTACATTGTGTCATCTTTTAAAACTGTCCAGCCAACCCTGAAGATGCCTTGAAATCGTTATTCTCTAGGGATATAACAACAGCTAGAACTTGACTTTGGAGCATCGGTCCCGAAATTTGGAGATTTTTTTATCTTGCCCTTGTCACTTGTAAAATACTCCAACACTACTTCGTTAATTTCTTCATTTTCTTTTTTTTTTTTCTCTTGATTCGATCATTTCCTTGTGACCATTCCATTCATTCATTATTTTTCCCTTGTGTTTTAAAATATCATAAACTTGGGTTTTTCCACATTTAAACTTAGTCATTGCTTCACGTACTGAGAGTTTGTTTTTCTTTGTCTTCAATCACTTTCACTTTTTCATTTAATGACAATGATACATACCATTTAGCCATCTTTATTCCAGAAATTCAGAACTTTACCTGTGAAACATACGTACACAATTGGTCTCAGATCTTAAACTAATTTAAGATTTTACGGTACACTGGTTATTTGTAAGACAGATGTCACACACCAAATATTTGTTAAACGAACCTGTATTTAGCATAATGGGTGTGCAGTGAGCCCGAAAGAAAATTTCAGATACAGGTAGAAACTCTACTTCATCCGGCGGCAGGAATCATCCCTTATTGTTATTTTTGCCTAATGGGAATTCAATGAAGTGGAAACTAATTTATATCTCTCTCAGCCTCAACAATTAACTCCATCTAGTTTCGTTTCTACAGCAGTGTTGCCACTATTTTTGTTACAGCCCATGTATTAAACTGTTATACTACCAATTAAATTATATGAATGTGAAACATGGACTCTTACTATAAGGGAGGAAAGAAGATTACAAGTATTTGAGAATAAAGTTCTTAGGAAAATTTTTTAACCAAAGAGAGATTGAAATTAGAACAGATAGAGGAATGGAGAAAACTACATAAATTGAGCTACATGATCTGTATAGGAAGCTGGATATAATAAGAACAGTTAAGTCTCATAGACTGCAATGGGCAGGGCATGTGGCAAGAATGCAGAATGAAAGAGGTGCATGGAAGTTTCTCGTGGGAAAACCAGAGGGAAAATGCCCAGTTGGTAGACCAAGAATGATGTGGGAGAATAACATTAATCATGATTTGAGGGATGTAAATTATAAGGACATGATTGGACAACATTCACTCAGGATAGGGATGTGTGGAGAGCTTATGTCCACATGGACATGAACCTAGGGTTCAATAGAGCCAGTGAGTTAGTTATATAATTGAATCAGAAATTTTTACACATCATATCATAAAAAAAAATTCAGTTATATAATATTAATAATTTGTCTCAAAATATTACTACCCATTAGAATTTTATTAAATTCAATTTATTCAAATTATCATCAATTTTATATATTACAGTATTGCTAGCTATTTAACTTTTTCATCCTGTATAATTAATTGAAATCATTATACTTGTAATTGTCCACCACTGTGGTCTCAAGGTAGCATGCTGCCTTGTCATGCAGTGGGCCCGGGTTTGATTCCCAGTCGGAACAGGCTCTGGGGTGAGGTTTTTTTTGGGGTTTTTCCTCACCTGTAAGACAAATGTCAGGAAGCTTAAGGCCCAACGGTCCCCAAAAATCATCCAACCATCATCATCACCCTTATCATTATCATCATCATCACCACCATACTTCACCGGTGTGGAAAGCAACGGGAAGCTACCACACCTATAATTCCCTAGTAAAGCTGCAAAGCATAGCATGAAAATGCTATGGTTGCAGTGAAAGACCTGCCCTCTGGCAGAATTACTATGAGGTGAGTCAAAAAACACAACTCACAATATAAGTAGGTAGTTATAGTTTAATATTTTATTACTTAAAATTTATTTATATCTTAATATATAAAATGAATATTTGTTTGTTTGTTTGTTTGTACTTTATGTGTGGCCATACCGTTGATCTGATTTTGATGGAGCTTTGCAAAATGTTCAGGAAATTCCCGGGATGAACATAGGTTATAAGAGAGTTGTGATACTCAACTCTTACACCCTTAAAAATCGCCCTTTGTAGTGGAAAACATGAAAAAAGTAGCTTTTTGGATGCTTAAATGGCTTATGCTACCCAAACCATAACAAATACACAACATTAATGTACACAGAATTCAATATCTCAGAAAGCTCTACAAAAAAGTCTGTGACAGCATATGTTTATCTCTCACAGATAACTCACAATAACCATTTTTGTCTTTCATTGATGACAGAAGATTGAGACAAGTATGTAGATTCCTGTGCAAGCATATCAGCATTGGTAATCAGCACGGGGAATCTTAAAATAATTATGATATACATCTATAATTATTTTTCCTTTTACTTATTCAACTAAACATAAAAGCACATTATTTTCATTTATTTAGGTGTAACAGCGCATGCTGAGTATTAGCTAGTAGTTTAATATTTTATTATTTAAAATTTATTTAATTTTGATACATATATTCTTCTCTTACAGATGAAAGCTGGTGCTATGATGCATGTGTTAAGCTTTGCAGTTTTATTTGCATGTTTCTTCAGCTTCGGAATACCTATTTATAATCTATCTGAATACAATAGGAGTGATTTCCAAAAAAATACATCAAAAGGAGCGACACCCAGGCAATCATTTTTTTTTGACATAGACTACTGGTAAGAATTACAAGTACCGGTATATAATATTAATTTCAATCTCTCTTGATTGGAGAATGTGTTATAAATAGTTAAGGTACAGTACACAATTGTTTCATTGAATATGGAAATATTTTGAGGTTATCTGAAGTGTAATTTATCATTATTAATAAATATTTTGCACAACAGTTTATAAACCATTTACTTTAAAGATAGTGATAAATTACTTTTGATAAAAAATTGAATAACAGGTACTTACTTTTTTTAGGAATTAACACTACGAGGTATTAAATTAATATTAAGAAGCTAAAGCTTCTGCAAAAATATCTAAATTTTTACGATTTTTAGGGTTAATAAATTCTATCTTCAAGCCACAGTTAGTCCAAAAACATTCAAGGCTAAAGTGTATAAAACACTGGCCTTCCAACTCTTTGTATGGTAGCAAAGCATGGACGTTGAAACAGAAGGATATACAGAGACTTAGATCTGCTGAAATGAGATACCTTCGGAGGACTGCAGGATACATACTACTAGATCACAAAAAAAAATGAAGACATCTTAGAAGAATTACACATGGAACCTTTAGAAAACAAAATTTCTGATTATAAGTCAAGATGGATGCAACATATTCATCGAATGGAAGATCACAGGATACCCAAACAAATGTTAAGATATGAACCTGCAGGCAGAAGAAAACTAGGACATCCATTCAAAAGACTTCTGGATGTGTTTCTCTTGAGGCTGAAACAGGTCAACAAATGGCCTAAATTTGTGAATGTACTATGAAGATGATGATGAGCTAAAGTTATACTATGATTGGAAAAAGTAAATTAATGTACACAACCAAACTATTGTAATCAAGGTAAAGAGAAAAATCCCCACCTGGGTTCATTCTCCGGTTCAGGCGGGGATTTTTCTCTTTATTATTAATTACTATGAGATATTATTTATCTAAGTAAAATTTTATATAGATGCTTATGAGGTGAGGTATTAAAATTTAACTTAAACATGTACTTATTAATTAGCTTTAAGCAATTTAATCTACAATGCTTAGCCCTCTAGCTTGCATTACTGTCTTCATGTTTTCCTTCCATGTTAACTTTGGTCTCCCTCTTTTCTTCTTTCTGGTTGTCATGGTTACATCTGAAAGAGAGAAGAAAATCACACTGTCTAATTCTCTTATTTAAGATCCTACATACCTCGATTCCCAATTATTTATCATCTCGTTTCCAGTATCTATCCTGAAACCATAACTTAAACACAAGATCACAACATAGTCTCTTGCTTAATATACTGCAACATAGGACATCACATCACTCCATGTCATATACTATCTTCACTTCTCACAACTGGAATTTCCTACTACAAAAAATAAGGGGCTGCCAGACCTTGGCATCTTTTAAAAGAAATTTAAATTTATATTTGCTCTAACCTCGACTTCATTATTACCCAGTGTAAGGTATATATATTAATTGGTGTTTCTTGTATAATTTATTATATTTATATTATTATTATTATTATATTATTATCGTAAGTATTATTATTGTTATTATCATATAAATGTTGTTTGTACATGAAATTTACATTGCTACATTTAATGTATATTTAAATGTTTATAATTAGTATAGTGTATATCTATATTTGTCAAATATTTATTTGTATTTGTGCTGGTTGAGTGAAAGAGAAGGCCTTATGGTCTTAACTCTGCCAGAATAAATAAAACATTATTAGTATTATTAATTGGCTATTAGGAATCGGACGATGTCTAAGACATTAACCCATCAGTGAGGAGTGACGTGCACTGCCCCATGATTTCTTTACTGGAACTAGTTCTTATTTTTCGGAAAAGGTTCACTAAATAAATGATTAAATAATATAATTTTGTAGAGGAAAGATTATCCTTTTATTAATAACGTAACTCATTTTCAATTGTGTAATTTTGTTTTCTAACTTACAAATTTAAATGCCATTCCAAGGAATCCTGCAGCTGAGAACCATCAGGGGATTTAAATCCTCCCATGCTGATGGGTTAATCAACCGATGATCTATCTATTATACTATTATTATTATGCCATTGATATAGTTGCTTCGGCCATCCCTCATCTTCCATTCTTAAAAATGTCCTAACCACTTTCTCCTCAATTCTTTCAATTATAGTTTTTTCTGCTTCCATTATGTTTCTAATTTCTTTATTTGTGACATGTTCTAATTTTAACTTTCTGGCACTTCTGCATAAATAATCCATTTCTAGAGCTATTAGTCTATTCTTGTAGTACTTATTGATTGTCCATACCTCACTTCCATACATTGCAACAGATTCCACCAATGTTTTACCAATATATTTTTTTTGTGTCTTTCCAAATATGCTTATCCCACCATATGGAATTTAACAATGATATTATTTTGCTACTCAATTTAATTCTATGTTTTATGTTCTCTTTGCCTATACCTTCAATGTTATACATAATTATTCCCAAATATTTTAGTTTGTTTCACTTGCTTTATTTGGATTCCTTCTTCCAATATAAATATTTTGATAAAATTGCTAAAACACTTAACAGGCAATCTTTAAGGGTCCAGAAAATGACAAAGTTGCTCAAGACACATCTGTAGTACTAGTATTCATTCGGACGCTGTAAATTTGGATATAAAACTCTGTTCAAAAATAGTATTATGTGATATGAGTGAGTTTTATGGAAAGGAGAAAAGTTTGATAAGGACTTCTGAGTTGTTATATGGCTAATAATCCATATGCTGTTTAACGTATTTGCTTTAGTTTAAATGTCTTCAACTGTCATATGAGTGAATTGTGTACAGAACTGTCAACAATAGAAACATTTAACATTTTCCAATACTGTTATTTTATTAAGGTAGAATATTTTTATCACTCACCTCATATTGTTCTTCTTATTTGATTATAAACTAGTTTCGGAACATAGTTTCTGTTCCATCCTCAGTATCGTCACGACCGTTGTTCTGTCGTCTTGAAGAGCTGTCCTTCTCTCCTTCCATTGGCTGACTGAAAAACCTCAAAACCAGGTCATTTTCACCGGGAATTTCAAAGTTCATTAATTTCTTCTTTTCGCTCTTTTGAATGTAGATCTTTTCCCAAACAGTAAGTTCTTTAGGTTTTTCTATTTTTTTTAATAATTTAGCTTCTTTCTCGATAAGATGTTTTTCAGACCACGCATGGGCAGCCACTGCAGATTTTTCTACTTCCCCTTTCTTGGCATTCCTGAGATGTTCTTTCACTCTAGTTTTCAAATTTCTTTTTAGTTTTTCCTATGTAGAATTTCTCACATTCTTCACATTTAATTTGATAAATCCCTGATTTGTTTTCTTCTTTAATTTTCTCATTCTTATTAGGTCTAATCAGTCTACTGATGCTGTAGTCATTTTTGGGTGCTAACCTTATGTTGAAATCTTTAAAATTTTTTTGAAACTTGCGGTGTTTTAATGGATGATATGTGAATTTTATAAATTTTACATTATCTTCTTTAACTTTTAGAAGAGTGCTTTGATTAATAAATTTTTGTCTTTTGAACTTGTTTATTTTTTTGAGTATCATTTTTATTGCAAACCCATTTTTCGTGGCTACGTTGATTATGTGTTCTTTTTCTTTTTCATAATTTTCTTTGCTCATTGGTATGTTCACTAATCTATGTGTCAAACTATTGAAGACTGCTTCTTTGTGAGCTATGTGATTGAAACCTAAAGCTTTTATGTAGTTATCTATATGTGTCTTCTTTCTGTAAATTCCAAATTCTATCTTATTTTCTTCATTCCTTTTTAAGTTGAGATCTAAAAATGGTATTTCTCCATTGATTTCCTTTTCCATAGTAAACTTTATAGTTTGACTTTGAATGTTCAATAATTTTAATGCATCATCTATCTGTTTATGATTAACTATTGCAATTATGTCATCCACATATCTGCACCAGAACTTGAAAATTAAACTATGTTCATTAATTATCTTGTGTTCAAAATTCCTCATGAATAGATTAGGTAAGAATGGAGATAAAGGGTTTCCCATCGAAAGTCCTGAATTTTGTTTATAAAATCTTCCATTGTAGGTGAAAAACATATTATCGATACATAATTTCGTTAAAGTTTTATATTCGACTATCTTAACTTTTTCAATTTTATTATTTTTCATCCAAATCTCTAAAATTTCCATAGTTTGGTCTTTTGGAATGCTTGGAAATAAGGAAACAACATCAAATGAAACTAATCTGTGTGAAGATTGTAGTTGTATGTTTTCTAGTTTATCTACCAATTCATAAGAGTTTTCAAATCCATTCATTTTATTAAATTCCTTACATAACCATTTAGATAAATGATATGTAGGAGACCCTATGTTGTTAATTATCGGCCTCATTTTCTTCCCTTCTTTGTGCACTTTCGGGAGTCCGTAGATGTTTGGGAATTTTTGGATTTGAAACCTTCAGATGAAACTTGTCTTTCTTAGTTAAAATGTGATTGATATTCTTGAGAGTGTTGTCTACTTCTTTAATGGCTGTTATTTTAACACAGTTCCAATAATGGTTCATATTATAATGATATTGTGAAAAGAAAAATTAATGTCTGAACCAGAAATTGAACCTTGGACCTCTCCTTCTCCTTAGGAGTGTGCAGCCCACTGCCCTATGTACAATAGTGTAGTGGGCTGCACACTCCTATGGAGAAGGAGAGGTCCAAGGTTCGATTCCTGGTCAGACTTTAATTTTTCTTTTCACAATATCATTATAATATTATAATAGAAACATTGTTCTTAGAAAACACATCATATTTACGGGAAATAAGACAATACTAGATAAGATGGTACTAATAACTAGTAACTTCTCCATTTCTTATTTATTTATGACAAAAATTATATATGAACTTACCTAACCAGACCTGTAAATTCTACTATTTTCATCACATCCTCAATGGCTAATGTCAAATATTTTTCATTAAACTGTTTGAACATTCAAACTAATTTGTTTCTCTACATATTCAAATGCTTTGCCTTTCCAATGTTTTAGAAATGGCCATTTTGAAAGAATTGAAATTCCAACGTATTCTGCATTGTGCTTGTGTAAGAAGAAAACAATGCTTATTTAATATATTAAAATTGTAATTATATATTTTAAGATTCTCCCATATAACTTCTATTGACATGTGCTAGATATAGATAATACAAAATTTTATTTTCTCTATTTTTGAGTGTTAGAGAGTGAACTACATTTTCTCACACACTTAAAGAAAAACCATTATTCGACCAATGAAAATGCAATCATACATCTGGTATGTTCACATTACAACTGGAACTTAGCTCAGAATTTGTATAGTTGTACAGTGTGATTCAGAAATATAGCTATATGTTTGATCGCATTTTGTGATGAAAATATTATTATTAAAGGAAATATGATGTTATCATTGGAAAGGGAATCCTTCAAATTACAACAATAGAACAAAACAAATCACTTACAACAACAATAAGCAAGTCATTTATAGCTTCAAACTGTTCGCTGTTTACATCCAAGCATAATTGGCAATGCTTTGGGAAGTCATTCATTGCATAATGATACATGTTTAGAGGAATAGCTCTAATTTCCCATTTCCAGCAGTCGTTTTCTCCACTTCCCCACAGTCGATGGCTGCAATGCTAAGTTAAACTCATGTTTTTCCTGTCTTGCGGCCTCACGATCATTAGCATACGTTATTGCCCATGCAGCAATTGTAATTTTCTGTTGCATATTCAACGCCATTTTGACTAATGACGTAAGTTCTACACTGTTTTGTGTTTATTCTATTTTTTTAATTTGAATAATTGCCTTTCCAACGGTAATTTCATATTTCCTATAATGGTAATACTTTCATCACACAATGTGATCAAATGTATAGCCATATTTATAATTCACCCTGTAAATGTCAAGTGATGCATTATATATCAGAGTAAGAATTGAGTGAATTTAGTTCACTAAAATAGATGTAAGCAGAACTTATCATCCAAGGCAAATGGTTAATTTTGCCATTTTACTCATTTAATAATGTGTTACAGATCCAATATTTTGGTGTGTAAAACTGAGAATCCTGAACAACCTCCCAATATCAATGATCCCTTTTAGAATAATCCTGAAACTGGGGTTCAATACAAATATTGACAAAAAAGAAAAATTCCATGAATGTATTATAGAGACAGAGAATTCCTCTATTATCTCCTCCATCTATTTTCTCACTTAGATTAATGATATTTACATGATTAATTGGTGCTAAATTCATAAATAAATTATTACTACATATCTCATAAAAATTGAAGAATTAAACATTTTTTTTATTTATGAACTTAGCAAATTCTGTATGTTCTGAAAAATGGCAGTTTTCTTCAAAGTATATATCCATCCATAGTAATTCTGCCCCAAGGCAATCATAGCATTTTAATGCTATGCTTGCAGCTTTACTAGGGAATTGTAGATGTGGTAGCTTCCCGTTGCTTTCCACACCAGTGAAGGATGATGATAATGATGGCCATATGATTTCGGGGACTGATTGGGCCTTAAAGTTTTCCTGACATTTGTCTTACAGGTGAGGAAACCCCCGATAAAAACCTCACCCAGAAAAACTGCCCCGATCGGGGATCGAACCTGGGCCCAATGCGTGACAAGGCAGCATGCTACCTCGAGACCACAGCGGTGGACAAAGTATATATAATGCTTTATTTATACACCACATTTTTTGACAAAATAAATAGTTCACAGAGGTATAAAATTTCACAGATAGAACAAATATTTTTCTTGACTCTTTAGGAGTTAACATTATGAGGTATTTTATTTAAGAAAAATTGAAAATTGTATAACCTCACCTCATCCTTCTTTGTATTAGACTAGTTTCGGCACTAATTAGGTTCCATCCTCAGTACTTTCACGACCGTTGTTATGTTATCTTGAAGAGCCATCTTCAATATAAGGTGAGGTGATACAATTTTTCTTCTTGAAATTTAAAAGGCGATTGTTACATTTATATACTAAGGCATTCAATTAGTACCATGAAAATCTGGTAGTCATAATATTAGTTAAAAATGAGAGAGATGTCCTTTTGAAAACTGCAGTTCTCAAGTTTAATAAAACATAGACTATGAGGTTAGATAAAAAGTGACTCGTAAATTAATGAGTCATTTTTTAACATCTTACCACATATTTTATGTTTCTTCAAACAAGAGAAATAGTTTTCAAGAGAAGGATCTCTGAGTCATAATGTCGGTTGAAAATGAGAGAGATCCTTCTCTCGAAAACTAGTTTCCCGTGTTTGAAGAAACATAAAATATGAGGTAAGATGTTTGAAAAATTATTTACGAATTAAGAACCTCATAATGTTATTTCCCATATTTAACTATGAATAAAAAGTGACTCATTCATTCATTCATTGATATAATTACTGTAATTAATTAATTAAAAATATAATATCAACATACAACAAATTTATTTGTTTTAAAGAAAAATTAATGTTAAACTAAATATAACATCAAAACCTACTACAAGATTACAATGGTCACCACTAGGATAGCTGATTTAAAACTGTGTTACCATTAGTTATTGATGCCCTAGTATACTCCTTTTTGAGAGATTCTAATAGTTTTTAAATAATTCATTTTTGAGATGTACATATAGTTTTTAAATAAAACATTCCTGTATTCAAAATAAAAATTATTCATACACTTTATCAACTTTATGTAAAGTATATGAAGCATGGACACTAAACGGACAACATGAAAGCAAAATAACGGCTTGTGAAATGAGATTAATGTGCAGGAAAGCAAGTCACACCAGATGGGATCGCAAAAGGAACACTGATATCTTAAAAGAATTGAAGACTACGCCAATTTTGGAATATATTAAACAGTACCAACTAAGGTAGAATATGTTTATCACTCACCTCATATTGTTCTTCTTATTTGATTATAGACTAGTTTCGGAACATAGTTTCTGTTCCATCCTCAGTAACATCACGACCGTTGTTCTGTCGTCTTGAAGAGTTGTCCTTCTCTCCTTCCATTGGCTGACTGAAAAACCTCGAAACCAGGTCATTCTCACCGGGAATTTCGAAGTTCATTAATTTCTTCTTTTTCGCTCTTTTGAATGTAGATCTTTTCCCAAACAGTAAGTTCTTTTGGTTTTTCTATTTGTTTTAATAATTTTGCTTCTTTCTCGATAAGATGTTTTTCAGACCATGCATGGGCAGCCACTGCAGATTTTCTACTTCCCCTTTCTTGACATTCCTGAGATGTTCTTTAACTCTAGTTTTCAAATTTCTTTTAGTTTTTCCTATGTAGAATTTCTCACATTCTTCACATTTAATTTGATAAATCCCTGATTTGTTTTCTTCTTTAATTTTCTCATTCTTATTAGGTCTAATCAGTCTGCTGATGCTGTAGTCATTTTTGGGTGCTAACCTTATGTTGAAATCTTTAAAAATTTTTTGAAACTTGTGGTGTTTTAATGGATGATATGTGAATTTTCTAAATTTTACATTATCTTCTTTTACTTTTAGAGAGTGCTTTGATTAATAAATTTTTGTCTTTTGAACTTGTTTATTTTTTTGAGTATCATTTTTATAGCAAAACCATTTTCGTGGCTACGTAGATTATGTGTTCTTTTTCTTTTTCATAATTTTCTTTGTTCATTGGTATGTTCACTAATCTATGTGTCAAACTATTGAAAACTGCTTCTTTGTGAGCTATGTGATTGAAACCTAAAGCTTTTATGTAGTTATCTATATGTGTCTTTTTTCTGTAAATTCCAAATTCTATCTTATTTTCTTCATTCCTTTTTAAGTTGAGATCTAAAAATGGATATTCTCCATTGATTTCCTTTTCCATAGTGAACTTTATAGTTTGACTTTGAATGTTCAATAATTTTAATGCGTCATCTATCTGTTTATGATTAACTATTGCAATTATGTCATCCACATATCTGCACCAGAACTTGAAAATTAAACGATGTCCGTTAATTATCTTGTGTTCAAAATTCCCCCATGAATAGATTAGCTAAGAATGGAGATAAAGGGTTTCCCATCGAAAGTCCTGAATTTTGTTTATAAAATCTTCCATTGTAGGTGAAAAACATATTATCGATACATAATTTAGTAGTACCAACTAAATTGGAAACACCATCTTGAAAGAATGAGTTCAAATCGGATCTCCAAAGCTGTTTATAATTATATACCAAGAGGACGAAGATCAATGGGCAGTTCTATGAAACGCTGGAGGGAAAATTTTCTATAGGATCGTAACAGGCCTTTGCCTAATACTTGGAAGGAAGAAAAGATGTAAAGTAATATTAAAATGTTAAATTATAACCCAAATAATTAAATTTGTTTACTCGTTCCAAAATTTCATTGTCCAAAAAAGTGATGGATGGAAAATTCCTCTTTGAGACTGTAACAGGTCACACGGCCTAATACTTGCATGGATGATGATGTAAAGTAAGCATGATTAATATTCAGTTGTTGATTTGCATTGTTTAAACCACATTTTTAATTACTTTGGAGATAATTTTATCCTATTCTTCTGAGAGTGGTAATCTTTGTATAAAAGTGCATTGTACTAATTTATGTATCAAGATAAACCCTGTAGGTGCTCTAAGGGATTGACAACTGGAGATTGTTTAGGAGCTTGAAGATATATACGAATAGTATGGAGGCTCCAAATAAAGCTGTATATTTTAGATATAATTTCTTTTTGTGAATAAAAAAATATTTCCGATACCAATGTTCTTTTTTTGCTGATGCATGTAGGCCAAAGACCTTCTAGCCTACAGTACCATGGAGTAGTTAGTATGGAGATTGGACTTAAGTATGGTATATCAATATATTGGAAAAAAGTATAAGACTGCACTAGGAGGATAAATGTTAAATCTGGATCTAAGCATGATTTCTTCAAAACTTTTCCCTAATGCTAGTAGACCAATATTAGATGACCCAGATAGTGGGTATAGAATTACAATTATGGCAGTAACATGCCCAAAAAGATGAACACCTGAAAAAACATTGAACATTTGGAATTTTAAGTAAGCTAAATGGCAAAATAAAAAAAAACTTACAGATACTGAATTATCAACAGCAAAACCAATGTTAATATTATTAATTTTTAAACACCTTAATGATGGAAAAATTATATTTGAAAAGAAAAATATATGCCTAGACTAGTGTTTGAACCCAGGACCTTTGACTCTCTATGTCAATGATCTTCCAGTGAGCTACCTATGCCTCCAATCTAAACTCGTATTTTTCTCTTCTATATAATTAACTCCCTAACCCCAAATGATAAGATTTTTGCAAATGGCGGCTTCTTTATTAAGAAGACATTTTATTAGGAATTTAAACACTACATATAAAGCCAGTAGTGCTTCTTTCAATGTTAATATTATTCATTTTTAAACATCTTAATGATGGACAAATTATATTTGAAAAGAAAAATATAAGCCTAGACTGGGGTTTGAACCCAGGACCTTTGACTCTCTATGTCAATGCTCTTGCAAGTGAGCTACCTAGGCCTCCAAACTAAATGCGTATTTTTCTCTTCTACATAGTTAACTCCCTAACCCCAAATGCTACGAGCCATTGCTACGATTTTTGCAAATGGCAGCTTCTTTATTAAGACGACATTTTATTGGGAATTTAAACATTACTTATAAAGCCAGTAGTGCTTCTTTCAATGTTAATATTATCGTTTTTAAACATCATAATGAAAGACAAACTATATTTGAAAAGAAAAATATAAGCCTAGACTGGGGTTTGAACCCAGGACCTTTGACTCTCTATGTCAATGCTCTTCCAAGTGAGCTACCTAGGCCTCCAATCTAAATGCATATTTTTCTCTTCGACAGTGTCAACGTAAATACAAATATCTGAAAGAAGCTTTAAGAAGTGCAAAACTGAATATCCCTAGAAGTAGAAAAAAAAAACATCGAAAATAGCCGTACTGGCATTTATAATGTAATGTATAATTCCCAAATATGTCTTCTTAATATAGGAGCTGCCATTTGCAAAGATAGAAGCAAAGGCTTCAAAGCATTTGGTGGGCGGGAATTTCAACGTATATAGAGAAAGATTTGCGTTTAGATCGGTACTTGCTCAGGTAGCTCAAATGGTAGAGCACTTGGACTAGAAAACCAAGGGTCCCGGGTCCCGGGTCCAAGTCCCGGTCTGAGCGTATAATTTTTCTCTTTAAATAAGATGTAAGCTATTCAAATCATTTATATAAATTAATCAGAAATTAATTTTAAATCTCATAGATTTCCATGATTGTCATATGACTAGCTTCTGAAGGCATCCCTTCTATCCTCAGCCAAAAATCTGTCAAACTTCTGCATCGCCACCAACTTTCAACTGCTATCTGGTGCTGGTTTGATGAACTTTAAGATCAAATCTTGCTCGCCAAGATCTCTAAATTTCATGGATCTATATTTGTTTTTCTTTGTCTGCTGTGCTGGCTCTGATGGTAGTATGCCTGCTTTCTGACTAGTGGGCCAGGTTTGAAAATTTTAAATTAATTGCAAATTTTTTAATCTAGGAGTCACGAGAGGTGATTGTGTAAAATTTTTAATTGCTAGATTATTCACCATATTCCTGCATTAAAATGCAACCTCTCCACAATACATAAGTTGAAAATGCATGTAGTACTGCTGAGTGATTTTTTTGTCAGATGGGAAAGTTAAGCCTGGCGGCCCCTTGGTGCTCTTATGAGGTAAGATGCAACAGATTTCCTTATTTATTAAGAATAACCTCATATTATTTCCTATTGTAATCTTATAACCAAAAAACAAATTCATTCTGGGTAATCTTCTAATAACTAATAAAAAAGTTTTTTTTTTTTTTTTGCAAATGCCCCAAGTTATCTTTCGACATTCCAGGCTTCTCTCCTGGCATGGATTTCTTGTAACCCACTTCTGAGGTTGGGGCGCCTGGAAGGTGGGGTTACGTTGCCCCGATGATATGATAGTGGTGCGCCAGGCGAGTCCCTAATCCTAAACTTAATCTAAGATGAATGTGAATGATGATGATTGTGTTGGCCATATGATTTCGGGGACCGTTTGGGCCTTAACCCTTAATTTAATATCCCAAATTATAGTATTGGAATATTTATATTTATTGTTAGTTTAATTTTATTAATTTGTGTTTTAGTGGGCGTAAAAAACAAAGTGTAATTTATCAAATTAGTTGCAATGACTGCAATAGAAAAACTAAAAGGAATTTAGAAACTCGTACAAAGAAAAAAAAAACACTTCAGAAATATAAAAAATGGCAAAATTGAAAAATCGGCAATTGCAGCTCATGGTTTGCCAGAGATTCACAAAATTAGAAAAGAAACTAAGCTTTTGAAACATTTAGAGAAGCCTTTGGGATTAACAGTTTTAAAAAAAATATACATTTAAAAAACAAATATAGGTACATGAAATTTGAAGTTCCTGGCAAGCAAGATTTGATCTCAAGGTTCATCAAACTGGCACCAGATGGCAATTGAAAGTTGGTAAGAGAATTATATTTGAAAAGAAAAATATACGCCTAGACTGGGGTTTGAACCCAGGACCTTTGACTTTCTATGTCAATGCTCTTCCATCTGAGCCACCTAGGCCTCCAATCCAAACGCGTATTTTTCTCTTACATGTAGTTAATTCCCTAACCCCAAATGCTACGAGCCGTTGCTACGATTTTTGCAAATGGCGGCTTCTTTGTTAAGAAGACTTTTTATTGGGAATTTAAACATTACTTATAAAGCCAGTAGTGCTTCTTTCAATGTTATTATTATTCGTTTTTAAACACCTTAATGATGGACAAATTATATTTGAAAAGAAAAATATACGCCTAGACTGGGGTTTGAACCCAGGACCTTTGACTTTCTATGTCAATGCTCTTCCATCTGAGCAACCTAGGCCTCCAATCCAAACGCGTATTTTTCTCTTACATGTAGTTAATTCCCTAACCCCAAATGCTACGAGCCGTTGCTACGATTTTTGCAAATGGCGGCTTCTTTGTTAAGAAGACTTTTTATTGGGAATTTAAACATTACTTATAAAGCCAGTAGTGCTTCTTTCAATGTTATTATTATTCGTTTTTAAACACCTTAATGATGGACAAATTATATTTGAAAAGAAAAATATACGCCTAGACTGGGGTTTGAACCCAGGACCTTTGACTTTCTATGTCAATGCTCTTCCATCTGAGCCACCTAGGCCTCCAATCCAAACGCGTATTTTTCTCTTACATGTAGTTAATTCCCTAACCCCAAATGCTACGAGCCGTTGCTACGATTTTTGCAAATGGCGGCTTCTTTGTTAAGAAGACTTTTTATTGGGAATTTAAACATTACTTATAAAGCCAGTAGTGCTTCTTTCAATGTTATTATTATTCGTTTTTAAACACCTTAATGATGGACAAATTATATTTGAAAAGAAAAATATACGCCTAGACTGGGGTTTGAACCCAGGACCTTTGACTTTCTATGTCAATGCTCTTCCATCTGAGCACCTAGGCCTCCAATCCAAACGCGTATTTTTCTCTTACATGTAGTTAATTCCCTAACCCCAAATGCTACGAGCCGTTGCTACGATTTTTGCAAATGGCGGCTTCTTTGTTAAGAAGACTTTTTATTGGGAATTTAAACATTACTTATAAAGCCAGTAGTGCTTCTTTCAATGTTATTATTATTCGGTACTTTATGCACAAGGAATTCCAGTGGTTAAGGTTGAGTAAAAGACGCAGCTGAATTTTGGAGGCAATTTTTCAAAGAAAAAATGCGTCTGATAGTCCACAAAATAAATTAATTGCAAATTTTTTAATCTAGGAGTGAACAAAAAAGAATGGGGTTATTGTATCACAAATGTCTTGTTATGCATGTTATAATGAATCATAGGTTACAAATTTTGGAAAAAAGTCCAGTATTTGGCGGAACATGAATTCTTCTAAGTTCCACAGAATCGCAGTGCGCATGCACGAGTTGCTGTAATGGTTAATGTAGCCTTCGGTAGATGGCTCTGCAGTCGGCATCACCAAATTTGGGAATAAATTCCCAAATGCTAACAAAAAAATGGACGTAAACCAACTTCCCATTTCCTAACCTAACAAAACAATTTACATGCGTATTATTTAATAAACTATAAACTAATTTTATGTACACTAACACTAAATATGGTTTGAAATTATTTTCAAATGTTGGTAACTCCGATTTGAGAGCCACCTAACGGATGTTACATGAAGCAATCCTGCGTCTCTAGAACCCAATGCACAAATTTTACATAATTTATAAATATTTAAAAATCATAAGAAATGTTTATAAAAAGTTCCAAAATGTTTAAAATAGTACGAAACTTGTTTACTAGTGTTTAGTGTATCAGTGGCATACAAATGTAAGTGTAGAATTGTGTCCGCCAAATAATGGACCTCAGCCCAAATTTTCCCATTCTTATCAATTATCTTCCATTACATATTTGATAACGTGATTATTGGAACATATTATTTCATCAATTAACATTCAGGCTACATCATTATAGCTGTGTTACCTTAAGTTAGAATAAAGTTATTGGATTAACTTTACATTACAAAAGTTATCTCAAGTTATGGATCCACTATCCCTATGGAATTAATGATAAGACTGATAGCAACTGTGGGAGCTTTGCCAGCAGAGGCTGATGTTTCCATTAAGCTCAGTGAGAAATTTTTATAAATCCGAGGCAGACACCACCGCATGCACCAACAGGGTTTTATTTTCAAATTATTTCCCATTTATTATCACCATTTACAACAAATTTTACATTTTCCCTTCTAACGATTATTTGAACATATTTTTCTATGATATTTAACATGAAGACGGTGCAGCCATATTGATTTTAAAGAATAATCTATACAACAACAGTACATCCTACATAGGTTATGTACTTCAGAATTTAAGAACTTACTATTTATTTTTTGGCGTTGCATTCTTTCACAGGTTAAAATGCTTAAATTGCATTAGGTTAGCTTTTAGGTTGGTCTTTCATCGGTTAGAGTACTTAAATTGCATTAGATTAGCATTTAGGTTTGTTAAATAGCCTGCATCACGATATTCCATAGAGTAAACTGCTTCGCGTTTGTTGGTACATGCACCTGGTGTCTGCCTGGGACTTATTCTCACTGCGCTTAATGGAAACATTATCCACCAGCAGACTTCTTTAAATTAGGAATCCCACCATTCTGATCGTAATCATTATACAATCCATAATGTTTATATAATTTTAAGTTATTTCTATCTCAACTTATAATTAATCTTTATAGGTATTTCACATACTTTCTTCTGACCAAAAGCTATAGATGTGTATATAAATATATATATAAGTTGCTGATTACATTTTAATTATTTTTTTTGTCGGTATTTCACATACTTTCTTCTAACCAAAATCTATATATATATATTTCTCAAGTTGCTAATTATTTTCTACTTACTTTTAAAACATGGGAATCAAGACATTTGTGGTACAAACTCCATTTTTTTATTTACAGTATGTTTATAAATAAATTCTGTACAACCTCCAATGGTAAATAATATTTTAAAGTGTTAAGTACTCTAATACTTTGGTTTTTTAAATTCTGATTCTGATTGAGCTGGAATTTTACGCTTTTGTATAATATTTTGAATTTTCTGCCATTCTCTGTCAAGTTCTGCTTTTTCATTCTTCTCTTTGTGGTATTTCCTCGTACGTCTCCCATCAGCCATTTTAACTCCATACTGGAAAGCTGCTTTTGGTAATGCTTCTTTATTATTCATGTAGTCACTGTATTCTTCCTGCGTATCAAAATCCCATCTTCCAATTGGTCCCTTTTTATTGCCAAGGTCCATCTTTGTGTAATCAACTTCATCATCTGAGTCATCGATTGCATCTTGCATTTCTTCCAGTCCTGGGTAACATTCTGCATATCCTTCTGGTTCGGCTGCAAGTCGTGTCAACAACTGCTGTGCACGGCTCTGGTTTGGTCCTAATTCTCTCTTCGGCATCGGTGGAGCCTTCTCAACAGGTTCTAATTTAGTGCTGGCCCGAGCTTCTTGTTTTGTTTTTGCACTTGGAGGAGCAATACCTTCATCCCAAGCAGCTGATTCTTCTGATGGTTTCTCAAAATATGGAGCTCTTCTCTTCTCACGTTCTTTCTCTCCCGTCATTTCAACATCTCTTCTAGTCACCGATGGCACATAATCTCCAATGTCACCATATATGCTTTCATCGATAACACCTTTACCTCCCTTAATGTCAGGGATGGCTCTTCCTTTGTCCTTCTTCCTTGACTTCTTACTATGACGACCTCCTTGACGAAGATAAGAAAGAATCTGGGCCAATTTATTAATAACAATATCATTTGTTGTTAGCGTAGCTGTTGCTTCAAGACTTGGAACATCTGCACGACTTCTAATTAAAGTTGTTGGAATATCACTCTCTGCCAATTCATCCTCTAGATCAATTACATATGCCATCCTGCCTGGTGCAAACAACTCATTTTTCTCTGCCGTCTTTGATTTGAAAAGAGCTCTGTAGACATTTCTACCTAATTTTGTTTTAAATTGCATTTCCTCTTCTTCGTCTTTTTTCTCTTCTTCTTTTTTGTTTTTACTATCTTCTCCATTTCTTCTTCTTGTTCTTGCTCTTTTGCTTGAATCTCACTACGAACTTTTTGTAGAAGGGCATAATCAAGACCTTTTACCAAGTGAGTATGCTCCATGTCACCACCTAAGAATTTTGATTCCTGAATCATCTGGCGTCGCCTTTCTGCAGCATCCATACCCGACTTAATATCAGGTGCAACAGCTCGATAACCACTTGCTGTGGAAAGAGGGTCTTCTGCCTGATAATCTGGATTAGCACCATCTCGTCTCTCACCTGCACGATCCCTGTATTTTTTAGCAAGTTCTGCCATTTTATCATCCTCTTGCTTTTTAAGTTTAGCATAAAAACTTTTTTTCTTACGTCTTCTTTCAGCTCTGTCATCACCTTCATGATCTGGTGTAGGTGGCACAGCATCTCTATTTTGTGTTAACGAAGGCAGAGAAGATGGCACTGAAGCCCTTGGAGTCATTAACAATCTTCTGAAATCATCATTTTGTCAATCTTTCGGATTTATCCGAAGGATCTTCTCTACTGTCAGCTGTGCCTCCACTTGTTGCATACTCGTTTTCAGGCATTATTTCACTAAAAGGCAAATATTAAACACTTTACGAAATGTTCACCTTTGCAAATAATATACAACTTCGTTCTCTATGATATACAATGCTACACATCAGGGATTAGACGGCTGCACATTAGCATTTCATAAATACACAATTTAGGCAACGTACTTTACCTAAATTTCCTCTACCCAATGTTTAAAAAACAATTTCACCAACTGAAAAAATGAAATATAATAATGAAAGGGATTGCGCACAATGTGCATATTTAAAAAGTGAAATATGGCAGCCGACGTTCTCGGAAGAGGTGCTATGGTTTATTTACAACGCTACGCGCCAGCGCAAAAAGGCTCCCCATGTAATTTATGCTACGGTATATGCTGTGGTTTATCTACTACGCAACGCGCCAGCGCAAAAATTGCTCACCATGTATTTAAATGGAGGTGGTTTATCTACAACGCAAATTGCTAGCGCAAAAAAATTTGCGCTGACATGTCGCGTCGTGTTTTGGAATCTCTTGAATCCAGGACGCAATTTGCCAGCGCAAACAAAGAATATAGAAAATATGGTTGGTTGGTATCTAATGTCGAGCACTTGATAATGAAATCATTCGCTCTCTTGCACTCCAATATTTAGCAGAAAGGCTGGTCTCTTCTACAAAAGCTGGACAACGGAGGAGATGGTTTCTTTCCATATCTTCATTTAAATTGCAAAAAGGGCATTTAGGTGAATCTGTTATGCCAATTCTGTGTAGGTGTTTATTCAAACAGTCATGTCCCGTTAGCAGTCTGAATGTTGCTACTGCAGATTTTCTTTGTAATGTAGTAATGTCATAAGCTTGTAGATTTTCCCATTCCTTTCCAGATGTTTTGGTGGTGTATTCTTCTCTAAGTTTATTGATGTATTTATTTGAGATAATTCTTTTGATAGAGTGAAAGGAAACTGGAGCAGAAGTTGGGTTTGAAACAATTTTGCTACCCTTCTTGGCTAGAAAATCGGCTATTTCATTGCCTGTCACTCCACAATGGGCCGGAATCCATTGAAGTACAACTTTTTTATGTAGACGGGATAAATGTTTTATCATTTTGTGACATTCGATATAATTTTGATGCTTTTGGCTGTTGTGTCTCGTGTTATAGCAAGAAATATTACCCGTACTCATTGGTGTAATTGCTAAAAACAAACTAAGATTTTACAACAAAATGTCGCAAATACAGTACTTGTTTTATAACTTTCCAATTTTAACGACGAAAGTTAGATAGTTTTGTTGCAAATCATCGAGTTCTATACATGTTTTATACAATATAAGCATGAAGGAGTACAGAGATGTACAGAAAAAAGTTATTGTGGCTTGAACTTAGTCAAGAGATAAATAAAAGCTGTAAATATTGTATCTCGGGGATATGGATGTGCATAAATTTCGTCTTCTATTAAATTCAAAACCTGATAAAACTGCTCAGACGAAAATCTGAAGAATTCTAAAATTTGGTATATTCATCAACGATATGTTTATTTAATGCTACGGTTTATTATACAGCGTGTCGCGCCCGACGTGACGCGAATTCGCGTTTCGCTCGGCGTGATGCTGGTTCCACATGGAGCGCTTACGCTACAGCGCATATGTTTATGGAATTGTCGCCAGATGGCACCACATATATGGAAAATCAAAATGACCAACGTTCATAATAAATTTCCAAATGTGTTTACAAAAACTAATGTATACAAACCTGTCCCTGCATAACCTAATAAAATAAATTACTTACATACTATTTAGTAAACTGTAAACTAATCTGATGTACACTAAACTGACCCATCGGAATCTAATAAAATGAAGTGATTGAATATTTATTTCTTAAAATATGGTTTGGAATTAAATGCAAATGTTGGTAATTCACACATATGTCCTGCCATCTGGTGGATTTAATATTATGAGCGTTCACGTATGCCAACTTCAATTCTAATAAAGAACTTTGAAAATAAATTGAGAGGAAAAGTCATAATTTGTGTACATAGATAAACATATTAAAATTCTTCATTAAAAAAGTTTCAAGTGTCGTTGCAAAACGATTAAAATAGTTCGAAATATTAGTAAAGACAGAAAAAGTAACAGCTTTTATTTATCTCTTGACTAAGTTCAAGCCACAATAACTTTTTTCTGTACATCTCTGTACTCCTTCATGCTCATATTGTATAAAACATATATAGAACTCGATGATTTGCAACAAAACTATCTAACTTTCGTTGTTAAAATTGGAAAGTTATAAAACAAGTACTGTATTTCCGACATTTTGTTATAACATATTAGTTTGTTTTTAGCAATTACACCAATGAGTACGGGTAATATCTTCTATATTCTTTGTTTGCGCTGGCAAATTGCGTCCTGGATTCAAGAGATTCCAAAACACGACGCGACATGTCAGCGCAAATTTTTTTGCGCCAGCAATTTGCGTTGTAGATAAACCACCTCCATTTAAATACATGGGGAGCAATTTTTGCGCTGGCGCGTTGCGTCGTAGATAAACCACAGCATAAGAACTAAAGAATCATTTATTCTATAATTTTCCATACAACATTCATATGATGCTGTTGCTCTAGCAACTTTTTCTGTCTTTACTAATAATTCGAACTATTTTAATCGTTTTGCAACGACTCGTGAAACTTTTTTTATGAAGAATTTTAATATGTTTATCTATGTAGACAAATTATGACTTTTCCTCTCAATTTATTTTCAAAGTTCTTTATTAGAATTGAAGTTGGCATACGTGAACGCTCATAATGTTAAATCTACCAGATGGCAGGACATATGTGTGAATGACCAACATTTGCATTTAATTCCAAACCATACTTTAAGAAATAAATGTTCAATCACCTCATTTTGTTAGATTCCGATGGGTCAGTTTAGTGTACACCAGATTAATTTATAGTTTACTAAATAGTATGTATGTAATTTATTTTATTAGGTTATGCAGGGACAGGTTTGTATACATAGTTTTTGTAAACACATTTGGAAATTTATTATGAACGTTGGTCATTTTGATTTTCCATATATGTGGTGCCGTCTGGCGACAATTCCATAAACATATGCGCTCCATGCTGAACCAGCATCACGCCGAGCGAAACGCGAATTCGCGTCACGTCGGGCGCGACACGCTGTATAATAAACCGTAGCATTAGGTCGTCGGCTGCCATATTTCACTTTTTAAATATGCAAATTGTGCGCAATTCCTTTTATTATTATATTTCACTTTTTCAGTTGGTGAAATTGTTTTTTAAACATTTTTTAAACGGAAGAAGAAGAAGAAGAAGAACATTGAGTACAGGAAATTTAGGTAAAGTACGTTGCCTAAATTGTGTATTTCTGAAATTGCTAAGGTAAATAGTATAAATATACATTTCGTAGTGTTGTTAATATTCGTATTTTAGGGAAATATTAAAATAAATAAATAATGCCTGAAAACGAATATGGTACTAATGGAGGCACAGCTGACAGTAGAGAAGATCCTTCGGATAAATCCGAAAGATTGACAAATGATGATTTCAGAAGATTGTTAATGACTCCAAGGGCTTCAGTGCCATCTTCTCTGCCTTCGTTAACACAAAATAGAGATGCTGTGCCAACCTACACCAGATCATGAAGGTGATGACAGAGCTGAAAGAAGACGTAAGAAAAAAAGTTTTTATGCTAAACTTAAAAAGCAAGAGGATGATAAAATGGCAGAACTTGCTAAAAAATACAGGGATCGTGCAGGTGAGAGACGAGATGGTGCTAATCCAGATTATCAGGCAGAAGACCCTCTTTCCACAGCAAGTGGTTATCGAGCTGTTGCACCTGATATTAAGTCGGGTATGGATGCTGCAGAAAGGCGACGCCAGATGATTCAGGAATCAAAATTCTTAGGTGGTGACATGGAGCATACTCACTTGGTAAAAGGTCTTGATTATGCCCTTCTACAAAAAGTTCGTAGTGAGATTCAAGCAAAAGAGCAAGAACAAGAAGAAGAAATGGAGAAGATAGTAAAAACAAAGAAAGAGAAAAAAGACGAAGAAGAGGAAATGCAATTTAAAACAAAATTAGGTAGAAATGTCTACAGAGCTCTTTTCAAATCAAAGACGGCAGAGAAAAATGAGTTGTTTGCACCAGGCAGGATGGCATATGTAATTGATCTAGAGGATGAATTGGCAGAGAGTGATATTCCAACAACTTTAATTAGAAGTCGTGCAGATGTTCCAAGTCTTGAAGCAACAGCTACGCTAACAACAAATGATATTGTTATTAATAAATTGGCCCAGATTCTTTCTTATCTTCGTCAAGGAGGTCGTCATAGTAAGAAGTCAAGGAAGAAGGACAAAGGAAGAGCCATCCCTGACATTAAGGGAGGTAAAGGTGTTATCGATGAAAGCATATATGGTGACATTGGAGATTATGTGCCATCGGTGACTAGAAGAGATGTTGAAATGACGGGAGAGAGAAGAACGTGAGAAGAGAAGAGCTCCATATTTTGAGAAACCATCAGAAGAATCAGCTGCTTGGGATGAAGGTATTGCTCCTCCAAGTGCAAAAACAAAACAAGAAGCTCGGGCCAGCACTAAATTAGAACCTGTTGAGAAGGCTCCACCGATGCCGAAGAGAGAATTAGGACCAAACCAGAGCCGTGCACAGCAGTTGTTGACACGACTTGCAGCCGAACCAGAAGGATATGCAGAATGTTACCCAGGACTGGAAGAAATGCAAGATGCAATCGATGACTCAGATGATGAAGTTGATTACACAAAGATGGACCTTGGCAATAAAAAGGGACCAATTGGAAGATGGGATTTTGATACGCAGGAAGAATACAGTGACTACATGAATAATAAAGAAGCATTACCAAAAGCAGCTTTCCAGTATGGAGTTAAAATGGCTGATGGGAGACGTACGAGGAAATACCACAAAGAGAAGAATGAAAAAGCAGAACTTGACAGAGAATGGCAGAAAATTCAAAATATTATACAAAAGCGTAAAATTCCAGCTCAATCAGAATCAGAATTTAAAAAACCAAAGTATTAGAGTACTTAACACTTTAAAATATTATTTACCATTGGAGGTTGTACAGAATTTATTTATAAACATACTGTAAATAAAAAAATGGAGTTTGTTACCACAAATGTCTTGATTCCCATGTTTTAAAAGTAAGTAGGAAATAATTAGCAACTTGAGAAATATATATATATAGATTTTGGTTAGAAGAAAGTATGTGAAATACCGACAAAAAAAAATAATTAAAATGTAATCAGCAACTTATATATATATTTATATACACATCTATAGCTTTTGGTCAGAAGAAAGTATGTGAAATACCTATAAAGATTAATTATAAGTTGAGATAGAAATAACTTAAAATTATATAAACATTATGGATTGTATAATGATTACGATCAGAATGGTGGGATTCCTAATTTAAAGAAGTCTGCTGGTGGATAATGTTTCCATTAAGCGCAGTGAGAATAAGTCCCAGGCAGACACCAGGTGCATGCACCAACAAACGCGAAGCAGTTTACTCTATGGAATATCGTGATGCAGGCTATTTAACAAACCTAAATGCTAATCTACTGCAATTTAAGTACTCTAACCGATGAAAGACCAACCTAAAAGCTAACCTAATGCAATTTAAGCATTCTAACCTGTGAAAGAATGCAACGCCAAAAAATAAATAGTAAGTTCTTAAATTATGAAGTACATAACCTATGTAGGATGTACTGTTGTTGTATAGATTATTCTTTAAAATCAATATGGCTGCACCGTCTTCATGTTAAATATCATAGAAAAATATGTTCAAATAATCGTTAGAAGGGAAAATGTAAAATTTGTTGTAAATGATGATAATAAATGGGAAATAATTTGAAAATAAAACCCTGTTGGTGCATGCGGTGGTGTCTGCCTCGGATTTATAAAAATTTCTCACTGAGCTTAATGGAAACATCAGCCTCTGCTGGCAAAGCTCCCACAGTTGCTATCAGTCTTATCATTAATTCCACAGGGATAGTGGATCCATAACTTGAGATAACTTTTGTAATGTAAAGTTAATCCAATAACTTTATTCTAACTTAAGGTAACACAGCTATAATGATGCAGTCTGAATGTTAATTGATGAAATAATATGTTCCAATAATCACGTTATCAAATATGTAATGGAAGATAATTGATAAGAATGGGAAAATTTGGGCTGAGGTCCATTATTTGGCAGACACAATTCTACACTTACATTCGTATGCCACTGATGCACTAAACACTTGTAAACAAGTTTTGTACTATTTTAAACATTTTGGAACTATTTTATAAACATTTCTTATGATTTTTAAATATTTATAAATTACGCAAAATTTGTTCATTGGGTTCTAGAGACGCAGAGTAATGCTTCATGTAACATCCATTAGGTGGCTCTCAAATTAGAGTTACCAACATTTGAAAATAATTTCAAACCATATTTAGTGTTAGTGTACATAAAATTAGTTTATAGTTTATTAAATAATACGCATGTAAATTGTTTTGTTAGGTTAGGAAATGGAAAGTTGGTTTATGTCCATTTTTTTGTTAGCATTTGGAAATTTATTCCCAAAGTTGGTGATGCCGACTGCAGAGCCATCTACCGGAGGCTACATTAACCATTACAGCAACTCGTGCATGCACACTGCGATTCTGTGGAACTTAGAAGAATTCGTGTTCTGCCAAATACTGAACTTTTTCCGAAATTTGTAACCTATGATTCTATAACATGCATAACAAGACATTTGTGATACAATAACCCCATTCTTTTTTGTTCACTAATAGTTCAATAATATATGGTATTAACTTAAGTTTATAAACTATGTCTATTCACAGTAATTGTAAGAAACTATTCATACACTTATGTTTTTTTTTTTAAATTGCTTGATATTTCCTTTGCAAAGAAATTTTAATAAAACACCATAGTAAATATCATAAAGGACTATTTTTATTTCAAAATTTGTTTTGAAACCCGTTCAACCTTACCCACTGGAATTCCTTGTGCATAAAGTACCGTATTTTGTGGACTATCAGACGCATTTTTCCTTTGAAAAATTGCCTCCAAAATTCAGCTGCGTCTTTTACTCAAAATTAATATAAAAATGTCCAGTGTTTGATTTGATTCCTGCCAGTTTGAAAAAATGGCTATATATTCAATGCTGGCAGAAAACTTGTCTGTATCTGGCACATTGGATTCAACTGGGAACAGCAGTACACCAATGTGACGAACATGAGTTGCAGGGATTCACAAGCTTATATATTAAGTTTGGGAATTTTTAACATTATGAGGTTCAATTCATAAGAATTGAAAAAAAAATTGACAGTTGTGAAAACAGCTGATGATGGTGACAATATGGGTCGCTGATACTGCAGTGCTGTGTTTAAAAAAAACATGGAACTATGAGGTAAGAAGGAATCACGATTCATTTAATTCTTATTCACAAGCTTGTTAACACTGTCTCCCACCCCCCACCATCTCAAACCCAGAACACTGTCTAGCCTATAATGAAGTCAGTGAACTTGAATAAGTGGATGATGGATGAAACTCAGCATGAATTCACGCCGAAGGGAGCTTTAAAAGACATACAATCGAACAAGTGTGTCAGTGGGTAAAAAAAAGTCTTGGTCTAGTGTGAGAGAAGACATTATTGTTAAATCTTTCAAGAAATGAAGTAACGTTCACGATGGCAGTGAAGACCATCTTATATATTGAAGAGGACAATAAATAGGAAGAAGAAGAAAGTTCAGATAATTTCCAGGGATTTTAAAGATCAGAACAGTTATATAAACTAGGATTTTTTTTGGTCTTGCTTTGCAATCTAATAATAAAAAAATGGCAAAAATGTTATTTTTTTAAAAACTAAGGTGCGTCTTATAGTCCATAAAATACAGTATTCATACAAAAATAAAAGTTTCAACAAATTAGCCAAAACACCACCACAAGTAGAATGTGGGAGAATGTAGTAGTGTCAAATGACGAGCGTTCAGCATTTAAGATATTAGATTTTCCTTTCAGCTCCCCAATATATATAGTTCCTGTCTGTTTTGATTTAACTAATGGCACTATTGGAGATGATGTTTCTCAAATTTTGCTGCATTACGTAGTGTGCAAGTATCAGAATCAATTAAAGTTTTGCCAGGTGTGTGGCAGGCAATCATGTCCACTGGCAAATCTGGTTCCTTCCTTTTGCTGTTAACTTTATTTTAAAGATTTTCTATATTATATAATTTCTTATCTTTTGCTACGGTTTGTGCTGTATGGAGAAAAAATTTTGTTTATTGTATACTTCGTTTTTTATTTTATTCTTTTGCAATTTTTCTTAATTTCTTTTTACATATTCTGGGAATATCCTGATTGTTTTGACCTTCAGTTTTCACCAACGCTTCTTCTAGTTCTTTGATGCTGAAATTCCTATTGCTTGTACATGATATGTAATCTAGAATTGCTATTGTTTTTCTTTGCATATTCGTTAAACTGATTTTCTTTAGCGTAATGGGTACACATTTCTCACAAATTTCACCATTGTTATTAATGAGTTTGGTGTTAAAATTTAGAGGCTGTTTTTCTTGTTAAAACGGCATACAATCGAACAAGTGTGTCAGTGGATAAAAAAGTCGTGGTCTAGTGTGAGAGAATACATTATTGTTAAATCTTTCAAGAAATGAAGTAACGTTCGCGATGGCAGCGAAGACCATCTTATATATGAAGAGGACAATGATTACGGAGAAGAAGAAGAAAGTTCAGATAATTTCCAGGGATTTTAAAGATCAGAAGTTATATAAACTAAGATTTTTTTTGGTCTTGCTTTGCAATCTAATAATAAAAATGGCAAAATGTTATTTTTTTTTTAATTAAGGCGCGTCTTATAGTCCATAAAATACAGTATTCATACAGAAATAAAAGTTTCAACAAATTAGCCAAAACACCACCACAAGTAGAATGTGGGAGAATGTAGTAGTGTCAAATGACGAGCGTTCAGCATTTATGATATTAGATTTTCCTTTCAGCTCCCCAATATATTTCCTGTCTGTTTTGATTTAACTAATGGCACTATTGGAGATGATTTTTTTCTCAAATTTTGCTGCATTACGTAGTGTGTAAGTATCAGAATCAATTAAAGTTTTGCCAGGTGTGAGGCAGGTAATCATGTTCACTGGCCAATCTGGTTCCTTCCTTTTGCTGTTAACTCTTTTATTATAAAGATTTTCTATATTATATAATTTCTTATCTTTTGCTATGATTTGTGCTGTATTGAGAAAAATTTTGTTTATTGTATACTTCGTTTGTTATTTTATGCTTTTGTAATTTTTCTTAATTTCTTTTTACATAATCTTCAGTTTTCACCAAGGCTTCTTCTAGTTCTTTGATGCTGAAATTCCTATTGCTTGTACATGATCTGTAATCTAGAATTGCTATTGTTTTTCTTTGCATATTCGTTAAACTGATTTTCTTTAGCGTAATGGGTACACATTTCTTGGAAATTTCACCATTGTTGTTAATGAGTTTGGTGTTAAAATTTAGAGGCTGTTTTTCTTGTTTATTAGTGATATTATTTAGCCAGCTGATAAATTGATATAATTTTCAGGTTTTAGATTGCAATTGAAGAGAATATTTTCATAAGCTTCTCTTACCAACTTTCAATTGCCTTTTGGTGCCAGTTTGATGAACCTTGAGATCAAATCTTGCTTGCCAGGAACTTCAAATTTCATGTACCTATATTGGTTTTTTTTTTAAATGTATAAATTTTTTAAAACTGTTAATCCCAAAGGCTTCTCTAAATGTTTCAAAAGCTTAGTTTCTTTTCCAATTTGTGAATCTCTGGCAAACCGTGAGCTGCAATTGCCGATTTTTCAATTTTTATATTTCTGAAGTGTTCTTTTGTACGAGTTTCTAAATTCCTTTTAGTTTTTCTATTGCAGTCATTGCAACTAATTTGATAAATTGCAGTTTTTTTACGCCTATTAAAACACAAATTAATAAAGTAAACTAATAAATATAAATAATTCCAATACTATAATTTGGGGTATTAAATTAAGGGTTAAGGCCCAAACGGTCCCCGAAATCATATGGCCATCACAATCATCATCATTCATATTCATCTTAGATTAAGTTTAGGATTAGGGACTCTCCCGGTGCACCACTATCATATCATCAGGGCAACGTAACCCAGCCTTCCAGGCGCCCCAACCTCAGAAGTGGGTTACAAGAATGCCATGCCAGGAGAGAAGCCTGGAATGTCGAAAGACAACCTGGGGCATTTGCAAAAAAAAAACTTTTTTATTAGTTATTAGAAGATTACCCAGAATGAATTTGTTTTTTGGTTATAAAATTACAATAGGAAATAATATGAGGTTATTCTTAATAAATAAGGAAATCTGTTGTATCTTACCTCATAAGAGCACCAAGGGGCCGCCAGGCTTAACTTTCCCATCTGACAGAAAAAAATCACTCAGCAGTACTACATGCATTATCAACGTATGTATTGTGGAGAGGTTGCAATACAATGCAGGAATATGGTGCACGATCTAGCAATTAAAAATTTTACACAATCACCTCTCGTGACTCCTAGATTAAAAATTTTGCAATTAATTTAATATTTAAAATTTTCAAACCTGGCCTACTAGTCAGAAAGCAGGCATACTACCATCAGAGCCAGCACAGCAGACAAAGAACCAAATTTATTTAATATAGATCCATGAAATTTAGAGATCTTGGCGAGCAAGATTTGATCTTAAAGTTCATCAAACCAGCACCAGATAGCAGTTGAAAGTTGGTGGCGATGCAGAAGTTTGACAGATTTTTGGCTGAGGATAGAAGGGATGCCTTCAGAAACTAGTCATATGACAATCACGGAAATCTATGAGATTTAAAAATAATTTCTGATTAATTTATATAAATGATTTGAATAGCTTACATCTACTTCTAGGGATATTCAGTTTTGCACTTCTTAAAGCTTCTTTCGGATATTTGTATTTACTTTGACACTGTCGAAGAGAAAAATATGCATTTAGATTGGCGGCCTAGGTAGCTCACTTGGAAGAGCATTGACATAGAGAGTCAAAGGTCCTGGGTTCAAACCCCAGTCTAGGCTTTTATTTTTCTTTTCAAATATAGTTTGTCTTTCATTATGATGTTTAAAAACGAATAATATTAACCTTGAAAGAAGCACTACTGGCTTTATAAGTAATGTTCAAATTCCCAATAAAATGTCTTCTTAATAAAGAAGCTGCCATTTGCAAAAATCTTATCATTTGGGGTTAGGGAGTTAATTATGTAGAAGAGAAAAATACGAGTTAAGATTGGAGGCCTAGGTAGCTCACTGGAAGAGCATTGACATAGAGAGTCAAAGGTCCTGGGTTCAAACCCCAGTCCAGGCTTATATTTTTCTTTTCAAATATAATTTGTCCATCATTAAGATGTTTAAAAATGAATAATATTTACATTGAAAGAAGCACTACTGGCTTTATAAGTAATGTTTAAATTCCCAATAAAATGTCTTCTTAATAAAGAAGCTGCCATTTGCAAAAATCTTATCATTTGGGGTTAGGGAGTTAATTATGTAGAAGAGAAAAATACGAGTTAAGATTGGAGGCATAGGTAGCTCACTGGAAGAGCATTGACATAGAGAGTCAAAGGTCCTGGGTTCAAACATTAGTGTAGGCGTATATTTTTCTTTTCAAATATAATTTTTCCATCATTAAGGTGTTTAAAAATGTATAGTATTAACATTGGTTTTGCTGTTGATAATTCAGTATCTGTAAGTTTTTATTTTTCCATTTAGTTTACTTAAAATTCCAAATGTTCAATGTTTTTTCAGGTGTTCATCATCTTTTTGGGCATGTTACTGCCATAATTGTAATTCTATACCCACTATCTGGGTCATCTAATATTGGTCTACTAGCATTAGGAAAAAGTTTTGAAGAAATCATGCTTAGATCCAGATTTAACATTTATCCTCCTAGTGCAGTCTTATACTTTTTTCCAATATATTGATATACCATACTTAAGTCCATTCTCCATACTAACTACTCCATGGTACTGCAGGATAGAAGGTCTTTGGCCTACATGCATCAGCAAAAAAAGAACATTGGTATCGGAAATATTTTTTTATTCACAAAAAGAAATTATATCTAAAATATACAGCTTTATTTGGAGCCTCCATACTATTCGTATATATCTTCAAGCTCCTAAACAATCTCCAGTTGTCAATCCCTTAGAGCACCTACAGGGTTTATCTTGATACATAAATTAGTACAAGGCACTTTTATACAAAGATTACCACTCTCAGAAGAATAGGATAAAATTACCTCCAAAGTAATTAAAAATGTGGTTTAAGCAATGCAAATCGACAACTGAATATTAATCATGCTTACTTTACATCATCATCCATGCAAGTATTAGGCTGTGTGACCTGTTACAGTCTCAAAGAGGAATTTTCCATCCAGCACTTTTTTGGACAATGAAATTTTGGAACGAGTAAACAAATTTAATTATTTGGGTTATAATTTAACATTTTAATATTACTTTACATCTTCTTCTTCCTTCCAAGTATTAGGCCAAGGCCTGTTACGATCCCATAGAAAATTTTTCTTCCAGCGTTTCATAGGACGGCCCAGTGATCTTCGTCCTCTTGGTATATAATTATAAACAGCTTTGGAGATCCGATTTGAACTCATTCTTTCTATATGGTGTTTCCAATTTAGTTGGTACTGTTTAATATATTCCAAAATTGGCGTAGTCTTCAATTCTTTTAAGATATCAGTGTTCCTTTTGCGATCCCATCTGGTGTGACTCGCTGTTCTGCGCATTAATCTCATTTCACAAGCCGTTATTCTGCTTTCATGTTGTCCGTTTAGTGTCCATGCTTCATATACTTTACATAAAGTTGATAAAGTGTATGAATAATTTTTATTTTGAATACAGGAATGTTTTATTTAAAAACTATATGTACATCTCAAAAATGAATTATAAATAAAGACTTTTTACTGCATACAAAATATTTTATTTAAAAACTATTAGAATCTCTCAAAAAGGAGTATACTAGGGCATCAATAACTAATGGTAACACAGTTTTAAATCAGCTATCCTAGTGGTGACCATTGTAATCTTGTAGTATGTTCTGATGTTATATTTAGTTTAACATTAATTTTTCTTTAAAACAAATAAATTTGTTGTATGTTGATATTATATTTTTAATTAATTAATTACAGTAATTATATCAATGAATGAATGAATGAGTCACTTTTTATTCATAGTTAAATATGGGAAATAACATTATGAGGTTCTTAATTCGTAAATAATTTTTCAACATCTTACCTCATATTTTATGTTTCTTCAAACACGGGAACTAGTTTTCGAGAGAAGGATCTCTCTCATTTTCAACCGACATTATGACTCAGAGATCCTTCTCTTGAAAACTATTTCTCTTGTTTGAAGAAACATAAAATATGTGGTAAGATGTTAAAAAATGACTCATTAATTTACGAGTCACTTTTTATCTAACCTCATAGTCTATGTTTTATTAAACTTGAGAACTGCAGTTTTCAAAAGGATATCTCTCTCATTTTTAACTAATATTATGAATACCAGATTTTCATGGTACTAATTGAATGCCTTAGTATATAAATGTAACAATCGCCTTTTAATTTCAAGAAGAAAAATTGTATCACCTCACCTTATATTGAAGATGGCTCTTCAAGATAACATAACAACGGTCGTGAAAGTACTGAGGATGTAACCTAATTAGTGCCGAAACTAGTCTAATACAAAGAAGGATATGAGGTTAGGTGATACAATTTTTCTTAAATAAAATACCTCATAATGTTAACTCCTAAAGAGTCAAGAAAAATATTTGTTCTATCTGTGAAATTTTATACCTCTGTGAACTATTATTTTGTCAAAAAATGTTGTGTATAAATAAAGCATTATATATATGCTATGATTGCAGTGAATGACCTGTCTTGGGGCAGAATTACTATGGATGGATATATACTTTGAAGAAAACTGCCATTTTTCAGAACATACAGAATTTGCTAAGTTTATAAATAAAAAAAATGTTTAATTCTTCAATTTTTATGAGATATGTAGTAATAATTTATTTATGAATTTAGCACCAATTAATCATGTAAATATGATTAATCTAAGTGAGAAAATAGATGGAGGAGATAATAGAGGAATTCTGTCTCTATAATACATTCATGGAATTTTTGTTTTTTGTCAATATTTGTATTGAACCCCAGTTTCAGGATTATTCTAAAAGGGATAATTGATATTGGGAGGTTGTTCAGGATTCTCACTTTTACACACCAAAATATTGGATCTGTAACACATTATTAAATGAGTAAAATGGCAAAATTAACCATTTGCCTTAGATGATAAGTTCTGCTTACATCTTTTTTTGTGAACTAAATTCACTCAATTCTTACTCTGATATATAATGCATCACTTGACATTTACAAGGTGAATCATAAATATGGCTATACATTTGATCACATTGTGTGATGAAAATATTACCATTATAGGAAATATGAAATTACCGTTGGAAAGGCAATTATTCAAATTAATAAAATAGAATAAAACAAAACAGTGTAGAACTTACGTCATTAGTCAAAATGGCATTGAATATGCAACAGCAAATTACAATTGCTGCATGGGCAATAACGTATGCTAATGATCGTGAGGCCGCAAGACAGGAAAAACATGAGTTTAACTTAGCATTGCAGCCATTGACTGTGGGGAAGTGAAGAAAACGACTGCTGGAAATGGGAAATTAGAGCTATTCCTCTAAACACGTATCATTATGCAATGAATAACTTCCCAAAGCGTTGCCAATTATGCTTGGATGTAAACGGCGAACAGTTTGAAGCAATAAATGACTTGCTTATTGTTGTTGTAAGTGATTTGTTTTGTTCTATTGTTGTAATTTGAAGGATTTCCTTTCCAATGATAACATCATATTTCCTTTAATAATAATATTTTCGTCACAAAATGCAATCAAACATATAGCTATATTTCTGAATCACACTGTATAACTATACAAATTCTGAGCTAAGTTCCAGTTGTAATGTGAACATACCAGATGTATGACTGCATTTTCATTGGTCGAATAATGGTTTTTCTTTAAGTGTGTGAGAAAATGTAGTTCACTCTCTAATACTCAAAATAGAGAAAATAAAATTTTGTATCATCTATATCTAGCACATGTCAATATAAGTTATATGGGAGAATCTTAAAATATACAATTACAATTTTAATATATTAAATAAGCATTGTTTTCTTCTTACACAAGCACAATGCAGAATACGTTGGAATTTCAATTCTTTCAAAATGGCCATTTCTAAAACATTGGAAAGGCAAAGCATTTGAAATATGGAGAGAAACAAATTAGTTTGAATGTTCAAACAGTTTAATGAAAAATATTTGACATTAGCCATTGAGGATGTGATGAAAATAGTAGAATTTACAGGTCTGGTTAGGTAAGTTCATATATAATTTTTTGCCATAAATAAATAAGAAATGGAGGAAGTTACTAGTTATTGGTACCATCTTATCTAGTATTGTCTTATTTCCCGTAAAATATGATGTTTTCTAAGAACAATGTTTCTATTATAATATTAAAACGATATTGTGAAAAGAAAAATTAATGTCTGAACCAGGAATCGAACCTTGGCCCTCTCCTTCTCCGTAGGAGTGTGCAGCCCACTACACTGTTGTACATAGGGCAGTGGGCTGCACACTCCTATGGAGAAGGAGAGGTCCAAGGTTCAATTCCTGTTTCAGACATTAATTTTTCTTTTCACAATATCATTATAATATGATCCAATATTGGAACTGTGTTAAAATAACAGTATTGGAAAATGTTAAATGTTTCTATTGTTGACAGTTCTGTACACAATTCACTCGTATGACAGTTGAAGTAGTACCTAGGTTTCCCCAATAGATGGAGTCAACAGAGTAATATCTTGTGCAAGTTTGTTTATATTACAAATGGAACTTAGCTCAGAATTAGTACAATAGATAAATATGACTTGCCTTTCACTCTGTAATCTCTCTTCTCATTTTGGGTGCCTGAAAATAGAGGAATATTCAACACGAACATACTTTTCAGTTTTCTGAAAGAAAAGACATTTAAACTTAAGCAAATACGTTAAACAGCATATGGATTATTAGCCATGTAACAACTCAGAAGTCCTTATCAAACTTTTCTCCTTACCATAAAACTCACTCATATCACATAATACTATTTTTGAACAGAGTTTTATATCCAAATTTACAGCGTATGAATACTAGTACTACAGATGTGTCTTGAGCAACTTTGTCATTTTCTGGACCCTTAAAGATTGCCTGTCAAGTGTTTTAGCAATTTTATCAAAATATTTATATTGGAAGAAGGAATCCAAATAAAGCAAGTGAAACAAAGTGAAATATTTGGGAATAATTATGTATAACATTGAAGGTATAGGCAAAGAGAATATAAAACATAGAATTAAATTGAGTAGCAAAATAATATCATTGTTAAATTCCATATGGTGGGATAAGCATATTTGGAAAGACACAAAAAAAATATATTGGTAAAACATTGGTGGAATCTGTTGCAATGTATGGAAGTGAGGTATGGACAATCAATAAGTACTAGAAGAATAGACTAATAGCTCTAGAAATGGATTATTTACGCAGAAGTGCCAGAAAGTTAAAATTAGAACAAGTCACAAATAAAGAAATTAGAAACATAATGGAAGCAGAAGAAACTATAATTGAAAGAATTGAGGAGAAAGTGGTTAGGACATTTTTAAGAATGGAAGATGAGGGATGGCCGAAGCAACTATATCAATGGCATAATAATAATAGTAATAATAGATAGATCATCGGTTGATTAACCCATCAGCATGGGAGGATTTAAATCCCCTGATGGTTCTCAGCTGCAGGAAGATTCCTCGGAATGGCATTTAAATTGTAAGTTAGAAAACAAAATTACACAATTTGAAAATGAGTTACGTTATTAATAAAAGGATAATCTTTCCTCTACAAAATTATATTATTTAATCATTTATTTAGTGAACCTTTTCCGAAAAATAAGAACTAGTTCCAGTAAAGAAATCATGCGGGCAGTGCACGTCACTCCTCGCTGATGGGTTAATGTCTTAGACATCGTCCGATTCCTAATAGCCAATTAATAATAATAATGTTTTATTTATTCTGGCAGAGTTAAGGCCATAAGGCCTTCTCTTTCACTCAACAGCACAAATACAAAAATATTTGACAAATATAGATATACACTATACTAATTATAAACATTTAAATATACATTAAATGTAGCAATGTAAATTTCATGTACAAACAACATTTTATAGGATAATAACAATAATATTTATGATAATAATTTAATAACCCACTTTAGTTAGTTAAGTTGGTTTTCTCTGGTTGGTTATTGCTTTAAGAAAATTAATAGATACTTGTTCTCTATGTCTATTGGGGTTATCTCTGGTAGATACCATAGGTCAAAGGACGTAGATACATGAAGAAGGAGCATAGAGAAGATAGAGAACTGATAGAGAACAAGAGAGTTCTCTATGAAGAGGAGTGAGTTAAAATGGCTGCCGGTAGACAAAATTGGTTAAATAATGATACAGGAATTCTTCGTAAAAAGGAAGAGATGATGAAGAACTTCTTGTGTTTGGATATTCATGCAAACTTTTTCGAGATGATGAAAAAGCACTCTTTATTGATCAGGGAAAGCATTTGATTCCATGGATGGGAGATGAAACACTAAAAATTGACAGGTCCGTTTTGTGATATTTTATGTTAAATGTTAAAGTGATTAATTTACTGGATTTTTATGTATAGATGTTCAGAATATTCACCATTTTAATCATATTTCCTACCATACTTAAATATGTACCTCTGTAGAACAGCAGTTTAAGTTAACATGAATATTATGGTGTAATTTTTAGAAAGAAATGCTAGTTTAATCGCTTTGTACTCTTATATCTAATAGTTTAGTTAATGAGCCTTTAGGACTATTTTTGTATAATTGACTTGTATTTGTAGCGAAATTCATTCAACATATTTTTTATACGATTCTTACTTAGGGTTCATTGTGAAATTTTCGTATGTGTAACAAACTAACTTTTGAGGTTAATAAAAATCGGGAAAAAGTCTACTATTTGTCGCTCATGGATTCTACAGAATCGCAGTATATATGCGCGAGATGCTCGAATGCTTAACGTAGTTTCCGCAAGATGGCAGTGGAATCGGTGTTACCAACTTTTCCAATAAATTTCCAAATGTTTGTAATAAATGGACATAGGCTGTTGTACACTTCAGGTCGCAAAAATTTTTCAATTTAATATCTTATTCCACTGATGCACTAAACACTTTTAAACACGTTTAAAACATTTTGCAACACTTTTAAACACATTTTAAACATCTTCCAATGTTGCAACGAGTTTTTTTCATATTTATATATTTGCGTAAAACACGGTCGTGCTACATTGCTTACTTCCTACTCTTTGTTATTTTCCCTCCACTTCCTATGTTGTTCCAGCGTTGCCACCATCAACAACCCAAACGTTCCCTGGATTTCACCTACGTTAGAGTAATTGATTTATGTTTAGTTAGCTTTTAGGTTCCTTGCTTTTTAAATGTGATTCCACGTTCCCTGGATTTCACCTACGTTAGAGTAATTGATTTGTGTTACAGTAATTGATTTAGGTTTGGTTAGCTTTTAGGTTCCTTGCTTTTTAAACGTGATTTGATACGTAAAATAAATTACCTCTTCATATCTGTTATTCTATGAAAAATTCAAAATATCGGACGGTTACCACGTAAAATCATATTTCCACTAGTTCATTTCGTGTTAATTATACATTTTAGACAAGTTCTGGGAATTTTGTGTCAATGTTGGTCATACTGATTTCACATACATATACCGCCAACTGCTGGAGGTTGCATTTATCTACCTGGGATAATTGGAGCACTAGCGCATGCGCACTGCGATTCTACAGAACTTAGAAAAATTTTCGTGCGACCCGAAGTGTAGCATATCCTGGACATATACCAACTTCCCTCTTCCTAACCTAACAAAATTAATTAATCCGTATTATTTAATAAACTATAAATTAATCTGTCCTGCGCCATAGCCGAGTGGTTGAGGCAAGAAGCCTTGGCGCAGAGCTACGGGACTTGCGCTGGTTTGAGTCTCCATGGGGGAAGAAATTTTCTCATGGTATTTCGGCCAGTATCCGTAGCGTAGTGGTTAAGGCACTGAGCTACAAGCCGGAGGGTCGAGGGTTCAAGTCCCGTTGGGGGTCAGGATTTTTAAACTGACCCAAACCCTCTGATGGCACCATGGCCCTGGGGTCGACTCAGCCTCTAACGGAAATGAGTACCAGACGCTTGTTCTGGGGGTAAAGGCGGCCGTCACGCAGGGCTGACAACCCGACTGACATAAAGTGCCGGTTGTCTAGAAAAAGTGGGAAGCTTAACCTCCTACTACCCCAAGGGCCTCCGGGCCTGTTGTGGGATCACTTTAATTTATTTTGGCCAGTATGGGACTGGTGACCACCCAGCATCGTGAGGCATTTGGGTAGCTACAATAAGTAGCAGCTCCAGGTTGAGAAAAACCAGCTATAACGACTGGAGGACTCGACATGTTGACCACGTGTCACCCCTGCATTGGCTGATGATTATCTACCTCTTTGATTGACACTTGTGGATGTGAGGCCTGCAGTCTGGTAGGCTAAGGGCCTTCTAGGCCTGTCGTGCCAGGAGTATATATATAAATTAATCTTGTGTACAGTAACTTGTTTGATAACAAAGCGTTGATTTCTTGAAATATGTTTTGGAATTAATTGCAAATGTTGGTAACGCTGCGCTGATTTCACTACTATCTAGCAGAAGTTACATTTAACATTTGCACATCTCACGCATGTGCACTGCAAGTCTGTAGAACTTCATTCACAATATATCCTAATTTTATAAATATTTAAAAAGGAGAGAGTCCGCTATTTGACTGCCATGAATTCTTTTAAGTTTTACAGAATCACAGTGCACATGCGCGAGTTGCTGTAATGGTTAATGTAGCTTCTGTTAGATGGCTCTGAATTCGGCAAAACCAACTTTCGGAATATATTCCCAAATGTTAAAAAATGGACGTAACCCAACTTCCCATTTTCTAGCCTAACAAAGCAAATTATGTGCATCATCATCCTGCCAGGTATTAGCCCTAGAAGAACTGTTACGGCCTGTGAAAGCGGTTTTCGTGCCATCTTTTCATAGGTCGACCAAGTGACCGTTTCCCATTTGGACAGTAGTTCATTATTGCCTTGAGGATCCTGGATCTAGCCATTCTTGAGACATGTTCCTTCCAGTTTAGCTGATATCTGGAGATGTAGTCCAGTATTGGTGACACATTAAGTTCTTGAAGGATTTCTACATTTTTCTTTCGATCCCATTTGGTGTAGCCAGCTGTTCAGCGCATAAATTTCATCTCACAAGCTGCTTTCATCTCTCGTCCTTATAGACCACGCTTCACTCCCATAACATAGGACTGGTCGAGCCATTATTTGATAAAGACGAGTACGAGTTGATTTTTGCACTAATGAAGGGTTTTAAAACTCTATTAAAGATTCCCATTGATTTGTTGAATTTCACAATTTTCTCTGGTAAATCCAAATTTTCAACAAAAGAGAGTTTATATCCTAAATAAGTAAACTCATTAACTCTTTCTAAAATTTTGTTATTTAACCTTTTGACTGCCGAGTTTCCCTTTTGCCAGCTGGGCTGTGGGTGCCAGGTTTTTTAAATTTAAAGTACTACACCATACTATATAATATAAACCTATATAAAGTATATTTAACTGTCTACATGCCATGCTAAATTTAATTTAAACTCACTATTATACTAAGTTATGTAGATAGGAAATAACACTATGAGGTTCTTTAATATTGTTTATTTTTTATTATTTCACTCACCTCATACTTTATACATTTATTTGAAGGTTAGGCAGTGTTGCTTCCACTTGTAAAGATCCCAGGTTCGAATTCAGCACGGTGTCTTTATTGAAATTTGTTATCACTATCACTAAAACATTTATTCTACTGAATAATGTTGATGGTATTATCACTAAACACAAATTTTTCAAATGCTGGGCCTTGGCACCGAAGCCATTAGCGAAGAAGCCACTAAACACTTATAATATTAAATATTGTTGAACATTTTTTATGGTCCTGGGTTCGAATCAGTTCCACTCAAACAGCTGTTCTATGCCACGTGTTTCGTCTGTCGCGACACGCCCACGACTGTCAGTCACACACTGTTCATTTAGGTCTACATCACTTGCTTTACTATTTACAGGCTTAGATTGTAATAATATTCTCTTAGATACAGGACTACTATCACATTCGTCAAAAGAATAACCATTTGATGAACTGTTACTGTCATCTTCTGATAAACTGACACATTAAACTCGCGTATTGTATTTTCGTCAACTTCGAGACATGAATCACTGTATTCACAGCACGAACTACCCCTTGGCCAGGTATCTTTTCAACTAAAAATAAAATAAATAAAGAGAAAATTCTGAAATTGCAATATTCCATAGCAAAAAAAAAAAAGGCCTTGAAACATGAATGTACACCCTCCTTTAGAAAACCGATTTACAACCAGCCTGTACCGTTATTCTGTAAGGGATGTGCAAAGTATTGCTAAGAAAGGATGTACAAACACAGAAAGAAAAATAATTTTAGTTTTATTGAAGTAAAAACTTCGGGAAAAAAATATTTAAAGTAATAAGATTGAAAACCGGAGCCTGCCGGGCGTGGCGTACCGCTGTACATGCACTTTCACCGGCGTACGCCGGGCATGGCATTCAAAAGGTTAAACAAATTTTGCTTGGTATTGGGGATTTTCCACAAAAGGCTATTATTTTAGTTTTATTGGTAGATATTTCCATTGAATATTTCTGGGCTATCGAATTTAAATTATGTACTGACCATTGTAAATCATCTTCAGATGTTGCTAGTAAAACAAGATCATCTGCAAACATTATTATGTCTAATTTTAAATTTCTATTGATGTGATAATTCCATGTTTTGTTTCTCTAAAGTCTTTTACAATGGCATTCATATATATGTTAAAAAGTAGAGGGGAGAGGACACAACCTTGTCTTACTCCTGAGTTTATTTTTTTCCACTGAGTTATTTTTTCTTTTATTTTTAATAAATGTTATAAATATTATATATGATCTGCTTTGGGATCTGATCTTTCATCAAAATTTCAAATAACAGACTTCTGTTCACTTTATCAAAGGTTTTTTTAAAGTCAATAAATGCCAAGTGTGTTTCTATATTAAATTCATGATGTTTCTCAATCAAAATTTGCATTGTGAAATATCCATCAGAGCATGATCTAACCTTCTGGAAGCCATTTTGTTCTTCTCCAAGTATATCTTCATAATATTTATATAATTTATTCTTAATAATAGTGGAATAAATTTTGTAACCAGAGTTTAATAAGCTGATCCCTCTGTAATCATCACAATTGGTCTTATCTCCTTTTTTAAATATTGGAATTACTAATGATTTTGACCAATCTTGAGATGGATTTTCTCCTTGCCATGTGATATTCAAGAAGTTTAAATATCTTTTGAGAAATAGTTGACTGGAATGTTTAAATAGATCAGTGGGTATTTCATCTTCACCAGGTGCTTTGTTACTCTTTATATTTTTTAAAGCTATTTGAAATTCTTCCAAGGAAATAAAGTCTCTTTGTAAATTATCTGGCTCGTGTATCTGTAAAGAGGGACAGTTGTTTGTCCATCAATTTTGATAATAATTAATCTATTTATCATGAGGAATTATATTTATTCTAGCAATACCTTTGTTTTCACTATTTAAATTTTTCAAAATTTTATATATTGATGGTTGGGGCCTTGTTACATCATTCTCCAAGAAGGATACAAATTGTTCCCAACTTTTCCTGTGGTGCTTGCGGACTTCACGTTTGGCAATGGCTCTTTTTCTGTGGTATTCTATTTTATCTTCATCTTTTTTATATATGCAATCTGTTTTTCTTATATAATCTTTTTAATTTCATCATCAAAGTTTCTTAGGCCTTTAGCTCGTTGACATTTTCGTTTTTTGCCAACACTTTCATTAGCTACTTGTTTTAAAATTGTTTTTATATGTTTCCATTCTTTTTCTACAGCAGTGCCTAAAGGTGTTGTTTCTATTAGATTGTCTAATTTTCTTTGATAAAACCATTTTATGCTAGTATCTTGAAGTAAATTAACTTTAAATGAGAATTCTTCCTTCCGGTTTATTTTTTGGTTCTTTTTATACCAACAACGTTTTAATCTTACTGGGAAAACTAGTAGATAATGGTCAGTTTCAATTTCAGGGCCTCTGTAACTCTTGTGTCTAGTACAAGGTTAGCTAATTTTTTATTGCAAATTGCATAGTCAATCAATGATTTCAAACCTCTGGCCTCCCATGTGAATTATGACTATCTTTGTGATAGAAAAATGTATTCATGACTTTCAATTTGTTGTAGGTGAGGAAATCTATTAGTCTAATTCCATTGTTATTGCATTTCTGTTCTCCAAAAGTTCCTATGGATTGTTCTATTTTACAGTTTCCAATTCTTGCATTAAAATCTCCTAATAAGATAATATAGTCACTTTAATTTATTTCGTTGAAAATATGATGTAATTCATTATAAAATTTATTGCTTTCTTCTTCATCTCCGTCCACTGGTGCATAAACTCCTATAACAGAAAGATATCCCCTCGAAAGTTTTAGCCGAATTTGAATGAGAAGTTCATTCCAAAATTTATAATCAGATGTGGTGGATCTGAAACGTTTATGTATCATTAACATAATCCCAGCTCATGCTCTTATTTCTGAGGGTACGCCTGAATAAAACTGAATATAATTTTGGGTTTCTTTTGTCCCTTTTAGTTTTTTCTTTGTTTCAGAAATAGCACTGATATGTATTCCTTTTTTTGTCAAAATATCATCTAGTTGTTCTTATGAGCAATTCCCTGAACGTTCCATGTAGCAAATTAATTTTTTTTTTTTCCCATTCATTAGCCTTATTTGTTCGTAAGTCGTCATCATGGTGATCCGTCTGGCTTTTCCTTTTATCAGGCTTGAAAGCAATAGAATGTCCCACCAACTAGTTGCTAGCAAAGAGATGGTAAGTCCAGCGATGGGGTTGCCATCTTTAAGCATCTGGACCTGCTTCAATACTGCATTTACTCAGTATTAGTTGGAATGGTTATACCGCCATGACTTGGTCCCCAGAACCTCGTTTGTTAAAACAGGTTGCACCACGAGAAGGTGAGGTTGAGAATTGAGTAGGAGAGGAGGTATGAGACACTTCACTACTCCTTGCAACCCAAATTATATGCATATTATTTAATAAACTATAATTTCATTTACACTAACTTGTCTCATCGGAACCTAACAAAATGAAGTTCATTTCTTGAAATATGGTTTGCAATTATTTGTGAATGTTGGTAACACCGATTTGAGAGCCATCTAGCAGATGTTACATTGAGCATTTGCGCATCTATAGAACTCGATTCACAATATTTGCTTAATTATATAATTTTTTTTTAAATTGTAAGAAGTGTTTATAAAGTGGTTCCAAAATGTTTAATGTAGTACAACAATTTTTTTATAAATGGTCGAAAAGTGTTTAGTGCAACAGTGGCATAAGAATGTTGTATGGAAAATCATGGCAGACAAATAGAAGACCTTTGCCTTTAAAAATCCTAAGAATGTTTAAAGAATCGGCTGTTGTAGGGTTCAGGTCGCAAAAAATTTTCAATTTAATATCTTATTCCACTGATGCACTAAACACTTTTAAACACGTTTAAAACATTTTGCAAGACTTTTAAACACATTTTAAACATCTTCCAATGTTGCAACGATCTTTTTTTTATATTTATATATTTACGTAAAACATGGTCGTGCTACATTGCTTACTGCTATTTTCCCTCCTCTTCCTATGTTGTTCCAACATTGCCACCATCAACAACCCAAAATACTCCAGATGTTGCCAACCATTTCCACGTTCCCTGGATTTCACCTATGTTAAAGTAATTGATTTGTGTTACAGTAATTGATTTAGGTTTGGTTAGCTTTTAGGTTCCTTGCTTTTTAAATGCGATTCCACATTCCCTGGATTTCACCTATGTTAGAGTAATTGATTTAGGTTTGGTTAGCTTTTAGGTTCCTTGCTTTTTAAATGTGATTTGATACGTAAAATAAATTACCTCTTCATATCTGTTATTCTGTGAAAAATTCAAAATATCAGACGGTTACCACGTAAAATCATATTTCCACTAGTTCATTTCGTGTTAATTATACATTTTTAGACAAGTTCTGGGAATTTTGTGTCAGTTTTGATCATACCGATTTCACATACATATACCGCCAACTGCTGGAGGTTGCATTTATCTACCTGGAATAATTGGAGCACTAGTGCATGCGCACTGCGATTCTATAGAACTTAGAAGAATTTTCTTGCGACCCGAAGTGTAGCATATCCAAAGAATCATTGCAAAATGTTAAAACAGTACAAAATGTTATTACAAATTGTAAAAGTGTATAGTGCAACAGTGACATAAAAATGTATGGGAAATTGTGAGTGAGAAATACTAGACTTGAGCCAAAAAATCTAAACATATGTTATCTGTTGACATACCCTATTAAAAAAATAATGACTGCATTACACTTAGAACACAAGATGCTATATGTCTCATTTTTTTCCAAAATGATAGCTACTATGTTTTACATTTAAGCCTTTAAAATCTTATATGAAGAATGAAAACCTAGACTTACACTTAAGTTTTGTGTATATCTAAAATTTTTATGAGGATGTGCTCTGCCACAAAACATTTCCAAATTGTGACTCAGCCAGCGTTGATCACCTATAGCTGTCGGCATGAAAGAAGGTGGGTCCGGTGCATCAGAGAAGTACAAATTCCACTTTGTTTAACATACAATAGTTGTAGGCGATTGGCTCTCTGGAAGCATTATGCCATAGAAGCACAGAACTTACATAAACACAACCACCTTCTTTCATGCATTTTACTATAGATGAATCTTGAAACCCAGACTACTAGTTATAACTATGCTATAGTTTTTGCATGTTGCCAACAGTCTATTTACAGGCTCAACTATTGAATTGGTCTCATTGTGGTACATCTTGCAATATTCATATTACACTGTTGCACTGTTTACTTTATCCATTTCTACTGACATTTCCTATTATTTTAACATTTTATAATGATTCTTAAAATGCTTTTTGCAGTTATTAAGTATTTATTTATGTTCGCGAAATTTCTCAATTTCTTCTAAGTTCTACATAATAATCATCAACAGATGGCAGTCTGGTATGACCAACCTTCAAATATGAAATTCCATTACTACTTTTTTATTTTGTTAGGTTGAGAAGGTGTATGGTAGTAGATTGAATTAGTTTATAGTTTATAAGTTAAATACGGGAAATAACATTATGTTAGGTCGAGAAGGAGTATGGTTAGTGTAGATCGAATTAGTTAAATATGGGAAATAACATTATGGGGTTCTTAATTCAATGAATGAATGAGTCAGTTCTTATCTTACCTCATATTTCATGTTTTTTAAACGCGAGAACTGCAGTTTCCAAGAGGAGTCCCTTTCATCCTCAGCCAATATGAATTTGGTGTCATAATATTTTGTTAGAGTCCCGCGCCATAGCCGAGTGGTTAAGGCAGGAAGCCTTGGTGCAGAGCTACAGGACTTGCGCTGGTTAGAGTCTCCATGGGGGAAGAAATTTTCTCATGGTATTTCGGCTAGTATGGGACTGGTGCCCACCCAGCATCATGAGGCATTTGGGTAGCTACAATAAGTAGCGTCTCCAGGTTGAGAAAATTGCTATAATGGCTGGGGACTCGACATGCTGACCACATGTACACTGGCTGGATGATCATCTACCTCTGTGATTGCACATGTAGATGTGAGGCCAGCAGCCGGATGGTAGGCTAAGGACCTTCTAGGCCTGTTGTGCCAGGAGTTTTTTTTATTTTGTTAGGTTATATGAGGAGCAAGTCAGTGTACATCAGATTAGTTTACAATGTAAAGATATAGTATTTAATTGATTTTGTTAGGTTAAATGAGAGTAAGTTAAAATGCACATAGGTTATTTAAAATGCCTTTTAATATCATAAGACATAAATTCATAGAAATCCTGCACAATTTAAATGTAGAAGAATCAAACTTCAAAACAGTTGTAATGTATATACCAGAAAAACAAGCAGGATTTTGCTTTTTGAGCTTTATTCTTGCTCTGGAGATTACAAGAGAAGGAGATATTGCTCTCGAATTTAATGTTCAGATGAGAAATTGTGATGCTGTATAGTATGTGAGGATTTAGTTGTCCAGTCGTTTTAAGAGAGAATAGTAGTCAGTCAATTTAAGAAAGAGACGGGTACTAACCTTTCCCTCTCATTCGGTCTTCCCCCAGGCATATTATGGCAACTGATAATACATGCTGGAATGTGTTGGTTGAAAACACCCAAGTATTTCCAAGAATTTTTAGACAAGGACACTACTCATGGTTAGAAGAGGATAGTAGAAATCATGACAGCTAAATGCTCATTGACTGTAATAGACTAGCACCATCAGTAAATTGGTAGCAAAGTAATAATTGAATTGAATTAAATTGTTTGTTTCCAACATTTCCTTAATGTTTTAAAATCTACATTATACTAACGCACTGTACAGTATTTGGTCTATGTTTTCTTTCCTCTTATGGTAAGAACAGACAGACCAAATATCTTAATTATTAAAGTCTTAATTTATTCATGTCAATGAAAATACACAAGCATCAAATTTTATAACTGACTTGGTAATGATGATATTTTGTCTTTTTTAAATTTGTAATAAAACAATTCTTTATTTCTGTTATTAGGATTTTAATTAAATAGTTGGTTAATGTAATAAAATTACGTAACTATAATTTAAAAATAACGGCTGAGGTTGATAAACTGACACACACAATTTCCATCTAACATACTTATTTCACTGATGCACTAAACACTTTTCAACCATTTATAATAACGTTTGGTACTATTTAAAACATTTTGGAACCATTTTATAAACATTTCTTACGATTTTTAAATATTTATAAATTATGCAAATATTGTGCATCGGGTTCTAGAGACGAGGAAATGCTTCATGTAACATCTGCTAGGTGACTCTCAAATCAGAGTTACCAACATTTGAAAATAATTCCAAACCATATTTAGTGTTAGTGTACGTAAAATTAGTTTATAATTTATTAAATAATATGCATGTAAATTGTTTTGTTAGGTTAGGAAATGGGAAGTTGGTTTATGTCCATTTTTTTTAGCATTTGGGAATAAATAATATGCATGTAAATTTTTTGTTAGGTTAGGAAATGGGGAAGTTAGTTTACGTCCATTTTTTAGCATTTGGGAATTTATTCCCAAAGTTGGTATCGCCAACTTCAGAGCCATCTACCAGAAGCTACATTAACCATTACAGCAACTCACGCATGTGCACTGTGATTCTGTAGAATTTAGAAGAATTTGTGTGCGTCGGTTTCTCAACCTTATCCAAAATACTATACATATCTTAATGAAATTTGGTATTTTTCAAAGTCTACATGGATGGTGTACCTATGCCAGATTTCAATTAAATCTCATAGGAAAATATAAATTATCTTTTACAATTGCATTTGTTTGACCTGGAATGTTCTGACTATAGTCATTATGCTATAATAGAAATGTGCAAGAAGGGAAATTTCGTGGTATTGAAGAAGGGGATTGGTTCATTATTAAATAAAAAGGAAAATCCCACATAGGATTAATTGCAAAGAGCAAGAACAGGCAAGCATGTGACCCACAACAAGCCGGACTCCATAGGTGGTGAAGAAGGTTAGGCCATTCATTTTTCTTTTGGGGCTAAGCCCTGAAGCCCCGAAGAACAAGACTGCCACTGGTTTATTGGCGTTCAATAAAATCATAAAAACCAAGTGAGTTGGGTCAGAAAATAGCATGTGAGACTTTTATTTGACAAGTCCTGGATTCAAAATTCAATGCTGGTCAACCTGACAGTTTTTCTTCTTCTGATTTTCTTAAGTTTTCAAGGCAAATGCTAAGTACCAAACTAAAATTGCATTACCAGAACCCATTTCATTACAATTACCATTTCAAAATATAATTAAAATCAGTGATGTTCTAATATGATAATAGAAATTTACTGCATATTAGATACAATAAAAAATTCTAAATATGATGTAAATATAGATAATGAAGCATCTATAAATAAGAATTAAATGCATTATAAAATAATAGGGAATGGAATATTGCTAAAAGAAACAAAAGTAACAGCATTAAGAGAAATCAATGCAATATTGGAAATAAAATTGTTGACAAAAACTTGATTTTAGAATGAGTAAATTCTTTTTTATTTATATTAATATAAATGATATTATATATATATATATATATATATATATATTTCTTATGAGAGAACATTGTAATATTTCTTATGAGAGAAAGATGTAAGTAAAACAAAATAACACAAATTCTGCAAATATTAGATCTACTAAATTCAACTTTAAAATCAATCTGGTATAAAAATATTCCAGTACTCTTGCAATACCAACTTTCCTGTCATGTTAGTGGGTGCTGAAGTAAGAAACTCCAAGATGTGCACATCTTGACTTTAAGAGGAGCAACAACAACATATTACATGAACTCGATATCAAGTAGTGGAGGAGAAAAATCTTTATCTGTAATAATCTGTCATGGAATCTGTAGAGAAACTGTTCGAAATAAGCCATCTGCGCAGGAGGCAGGCAAAAATGCATGGCCCATGAGGCTGTGTAAGAAAGTGCAGGAGGGAGAACAGATCACATGACATTACTCACTTTGCTGTACATTTTCAAGCGAGAAAGATGTCTAATCTGAAAGCTGGCATGGTTCAATGTTTGCAACAGAATGGTTGTACAGAACTCGGAGGGATAACTGTACAGTATTCACTTTCAGACTGACTTGGAAAGGAAAGGGGCACATGCGCTCTTAGGCTCTGCCCTGTCTCCCACAAACACGATGCACAAATTTCTCTACAGATTCCATGGACTCAGTACAGAGATAATTAGTTTTAACATGCATCTGGAATAACACTCAAAGAAACATCTCAGTATCACCTTTAGGGAAGTATGTCCCTGGTCTTTGCTGGAACTGAAACTTGCCCAGAATGACTTTGTTGTTATGGAATATGACGATTAATGTAAAATCCACATAGAATATATTGTATTCATTATCTTGTCATGTTACTTGAGATGAATGATTGTGATTCTTATCAAAGTATCATAAATACAGAGTGAATTTCATTAATAACTTAATAATACTTGCAAATGCCAGATAAAATTCCTAGTTGGTGTTGTCAATAAAGATAGGTAATTAATTGGGGAAAAAAAAAAAATACATGGTTTCAGCATGGATATCCAATGGAATCATAATATCTTCTCAAGTTTTGTAAGTGTTGTACTATTATAATATATTAAATTTTTTAGTGTTTGTTTAGTTTTAAAATGTATTTTGTTTGATTAGTTTTAAGGAATTGAATAATTATACATTTTTAAGATACTGGTTTATGTCTTATGTATTTCTTGCATTAACTTGTTTAAGATTTTCACAGGTTGGACAGCTTTTGCGAGATTTTTGCTATAGCTTGTGTCTCAGCCATGGGTATCACCGTGGTGGCTAAGATGTTGACCACCTTTGCAAGTTTGCCATGAAGGTGAGAATGGAGAGACAACTTATTCTCCCCTGTCGTGGTAAGATTGAAGGAGCATACAGTCTTGCTCCTTCTGTATCCAGATTGATCAACTGAATATTCTATATTATATCTGTTTTCCTGTTTCCTATCTCCTTCATTACCATTGTTTTCAATCATTACTAAGATTAATCATTTAATTGCTTACAAATGTATGGAAATAGGCTAAAAAGATGATGGGTCTTTTGTGAATTTACTTTATAAGAAATGCAAATTATATACAGTGTGATTCAGAATTTCTCTTACACTTCTGAGGGTGTAGATAAAGATTTTGTTGAGAAACCCATGATGGAGATGTAATGTTTTAATGTTAAAATGAGGAAAAGAGCAAATCAAATCTCTCACTATACTGAAGCCAATGAACCACCTCAACCATTCCATCTTTTCACATCACATTCAGTACCAGGCACTGAGCAGGGCATTTAAACCTACAGGCCAGCCATTTAAATACCCCAGCTACCCTTTTCATGGCACTTCAGAAAATGGACCACTATTCACAAACTATTAGTCCTAGAAAATCAAATTATGTACATACCTAAAGGAGATATCCTAGTAGTATTTGATGGTGAAATAACTTGGGTGATTGACATCACATGGTACCGGCGTATCAATTTCAGGAAATGGAACTTCATCTTCACTTTCACTTTGTGAATCTTCTAATTCAGGAATCAGTTCATCACCTGAATCATCATTATACAAAATATTCACTAATTCTTTTCAGTGGGATATTTTTCTTTTGCCATGGTTTCACTCACGCACAAACAACAGCGCGATAACGAGAAAAATATACGACTGCATTGTAGCCTAAAGGCAAGTTTGGGTGAACGAATTCCATGTGTTGTTTGTTTTAAAAATAAAAGGGGATTCACCAAGGGAATAGAAAATGGGTTTGTTCGCACCCACTCGAAAACGAGTTAACTGACACGGCCGCATACAAGATAGTCACTTTAAATGCCTTAACTGGTTTAAGGTACTGAATGTGTTAAATATTCTGGCAAGATTTTGTAAAATTGTGCTGATGCAACTACATTAGCTTAAGAATATTCAGTGGGATATCTTTCAAGTACATCAGTATTACTATAAGAAAGTCATACACCTGAGAGCTGTTTAGTGGTCTGTCCTGATTGTATATAGAAGACACATGGCATAAGGTAATATCAGATGTGATTCTTCCTCAATGAGGGTTGTCAACTCTGAAATGGGAGATTTTAAATTCTGTTTCTTATCAAAGTGATGCACTTCCAGACATGGGTTCTAAAACAAAACTTTATCTACTAAGTCCTACAGACCCCAGAATTGTATTATAATAATTATGAAACACTCTGTATAGGAGTTGTCTTTTTGTTTCAATAATAACATGTATAAAATTTTGAAATATGTTCGATATTAGTTATTTCAAGTGTGCCAGTCCTTCGATCATGCTTTCCTTGGGTGCAACAGGACTCCCTGTTTTGTCATGTGTGCCGAGACCCACAACCATAAAGACTATCCAGTTAAAGCCGAGGCATAAAGGGATACTAGAGTGCTTAAGTGTGCTAAAACTGCAGGGAGAATGGTCTTCCTGCTTCCTATTGTGCTGCCCAGCTTTTGTTGCAGCCAAAGAATCTTACCTTCAGGCCAAGGAGTCCAATATCCCTAAATCTAAATCTATTCAACTACTGCCTCGTACCTTCACTTCAGTGAAAGTCATCCTTCTATCACTTATACCCAAGCTTTATAGTCTGGTACTTCTCTAAAACCAACTGTAAACAACCTTGTTCAAAACCAGGGTTGTATACTGCCATCAACTACCCTTAGCGATCATGTGCGAGCAATGATCCTGGAATCCAACTCATGTTGGCTGGATTACAAAGTCCCATGTAGCGTTTCTTGCACAATAAGTTCCAATCTTAATAATGTGGCTAGTAAATGTTTTCGGTTTGAAGAAAATACTCAAATTCCACAAAAAAAAAAACTATACATAAATAAAATCGTTAAGAATTTGAGTTGCATTCAGAAGGTATTGAATAGACAATCTATCTTACCAAAATTAGAATCATGAATCAGCTCGTTCATTTATTGTATTTAATTTTTTTTACTTCCCAACATTAATTTCAATTTATCATTAATTTATGTTTCATTGCATAAATAGTCCGCATATGGCCAACCAATTAAACTGTGCAAGGTTCCCTCACCTAGAATAGTGAGGCTTTCCGACTCTTGGCTCACCGACAGTGTAGTTTCTGATGCTTTGTTCTAATGTGTTAGCATCCACTTTTTACCCAACTATCAACTCATTAGGCAGAACACATCTTGCCACCAATTGGCTAGGGCTAAAAATCCACTACCGTATCTTGATAGCCACAAAGGAATTAGCTGCCAAGAAAACTATTACTCTCCAGCATGCAGCATATTGAAGGATCCCAGTCGTCACCACTCAGTCAATCAGGAATATTCCTTTTTTTTTCATTAATTTGAATTGTCCTATAGATTGTTCATCAGTATCAACATCATGTGAACCTTAATATAATAAATTTGGGAATTTTTACATTATGAGGTTTTCTTAATAAGAATCAAATGAATCGTGAATTCTTCTTCCATTAATTTTCTAAACTGCTTCTTCAAAAGTACACCAGATGGCACTTTAGAAAATTACCGGCAGAAGAAAAAATTGACAGTCGTGAAAACAGCTGAAGATGGAAAAGATGGTTTTTTTCCAATACTGCAGTTCTGTGTTTAAAAAAACATAGATGTATGAGGTAAGAAGAATTCACGATTCATTTGATTCTTATCATGTGAACCATATATCCAGATCCAGAATTTCTAGAATTATTTTAAATTACCAACAATTGGGTTTATCCATAGAAAAGATGGACAAAAATGTATTAAAAAATTTGTAGCAGTCCTTTTAGGACTATAATGTGAAATAAAGATAATTTAGTACAACATTTTTAATTTCCATGATTTTTATGCTTATGTTTGATTTTTTGTAAAGTTATATAATATTTCAAATTTTATTCATGTTGTTATGAACAAGATGACATTTATTGATGTGTGTGTAAAATAAATATTGATACTAATATGCAAAAACAAGATTTAATGATAAGCTGGATTTAAATCCATCTAAATAAATTGGTGTAAATATTGTCCAATGATTAAACACTGTTATTGCAATTGAACCTAAAAATCAACTGTAAGTGCAGTAGTTCATTGGATAGTATGTAAAACATATTTAATTACATAACATTAAACATTATATAATCTTACAGTTTGTCTTTACAATTATTTCCTAAATGCTCATGGTCAGTGACTTTACAGGATTAGATGATTATTTTATTGAATTTTATTTCAGGTTGTCACCTAGACATCACCATGTTCAAAAAGTACTTGTAAGAAATGTTTTATTTGTTATTTGCTGATATTTTGTTGTTTTTCATACAGATATGATGGGAGAGGAGCGTTGTATGATTTGAAACAATATGAAGCGCTGCCAGGAGGGCATGATGCAAACAAATGGGTAGGATTATCAGATTCAGAGCGACGTGTGGAACAACTCTGCGATGAAGAGAGGTATCGTGCTTTACATCACAATGAAGAAGAGGAAGCACTTTATCAAGGTAACATCAAATGTATCATATATGTAGTGGACTAGTGGTTATGCTCCTTGCCTCTGGTCCCAAGGGTCACGGTTCAAACCCGGCCATGGTCGATGGATTTTTAGGACGGAAAAATCCAAGGAGCAAGTCCTCCGGGAGGGACTTTAAGCCGTGGGTCCCGAGTCTGAAGATTTTCAGGCTCATAAAAAATCCTTAAGCCCGAATGAAAAGCCTCTAAGCAAAATTTACCGAATTTTCCCGTCCTAGTACTACTTTGGTTTCCTAGATGTCAGTATGAGGCGGAACGCTGACCACGGACCACTCAAGATGGATTTTTAGGACGGAAAAATCCAAGGAGCAAGTCCTCCGGGAGGGACTTTAAGCCGTGGGTCCCGCGTCTGAAGATTTTCAGGCTCATAAAAAATCCTTAAGCCCGAATGAAAAGGCCTCTAAGCAAAATTTACCGAATTTTCCCGTCCTAGTACTACCTTGGTTTCCTAGATGTCAGTATGAGGCGGAACGCTGACCACGGACCACTCAAGATGGATTTTTAGGACGGAAAAATCCAAGGAGCAAGTCCTCCGGGAGGGACTTTAAGCCGTGGGTCCCGCGTCTGAAGATTTTCAGGCTCATAAAAAATCCTTAAGCCTGAATGAAAAGGCCTCTAAGCAAAATTTACCGAATTTTCCCGTCCTAGTACTACCTTGGTTTCCTAGATGTCAGTATGAGGCGGAACGCTGACCACGGACCACTCAAGATGGATTTTTAGGACGGAAAAATCCAAGGAGCAAGTCCTCCGGGAGGGACTTTAAGCCGTGGGTCCCGCGTCTGAAGATTTTCAGGCTCATAAAAAATCCTTAAGCCCGAATGAAAGGCCTCTAAGCAAAATTTACCGAATTTTCCCGTCCTAGTACTACTTTGGTTTCCTAGATGTCAGTATGAGGCGGAACGCTGACCACGGACCACTCAAAATGACATCTATACGAAAACAAGTGTAACTAAATTAGTATGGTTCAAAATTCTTCCCTGTAGGGGAAGAGCGCCTAAATCTATGTAAAGGGAAAACATAGGCTTACAATACAAAAAAAGAAAAAAATGTAATTAGTAGGAAGCTACACTGTGAGATAATAACTAATTGAATTGGAAATATACACCTCATAAAATAAATATTTTTTACTTAGTTGGTTTGAGAATCTTCATCCTAATTCTCAATTAGATTCAACTTGGAATCATTTTATTATAAACATGGTGTATATCTAGAATTGTAGGCTTTCACGGCTGGTGTCTTGACTCTTAAGTTGGTCTTCCAGGCTGATTGGCCATGGTACAGTTTTATTTAATCTCGATGTTTCATCTACTACTGTGGTAGATATCTTCAGGAGATTCTGCTTGCCTTCTGTGTACTCCTCAACTGTTGGGATGGATGTGTTTCTTTCTTAAGTTATGTAGGTAGGAAATAACACTATGAAGTTTAAGAATTAAATTAATGTTTTATTACCTCACTTCATATCCTTTTTTCTTCTAGACTGCAGTTTCGGAGCTTATCTCCGTCATCAGTAATCTCTCGTCGACTGGTGTTATGTTGTTTCGTGGTGGTTTTCTTCTTCTATCAGTGGACCGATGAACCTCTGGATCAAGACAAAATTTGCGGAAGTTTCAAAATTCATGAGTTTATCTTTCTTGTTTTTTTTGGATGTGGATTTTTTCCTAGAGCGTGAGTTCTTTCTTTTTATCTATGTATTTGATTAGGCTAGCAGAAATCACGGTCTTAAGATTTTCAGGCTCATTTTAAGATCCATGGCTTAAGTCCCTCTAGAGGACTTGCACCTTGGATTTTTCCATCCTAAAAAAATCTATTGATCTCGGCTGGGTTTGAACCTGTGACCCTCGAAACCAGAGGCAAGGAGCAAATCACTAGACCACTGCGGCCGACATCTGACTCATTGATATTGTAATCTTATCAATAGTGCTCCCAAGCTTCAAGGCAGCTGGAAAAAGGCTTGAAGACAATTTCTACTATATAACTAATTAACTCACTGATAGTTTCATACCCATAAGTTCATATCCACATGGCATAAGCTCTCCATACATCCTGAGCTAATATTTTTCAATTCCCTGTATTATCCACTTTCCACAAATAATGGTTAATGTTATTTTCCCACCTCTTTCTTGGCCTGTCTACTGTGTGCTTTCCCTCTGGTTTTCCTACAAGCAGTTTCCATAGTCTTCTTTCATTTCCCCATTTGTGCTATATGTTCTGCCCAACGCAGTCTAATATATGTATAATTACTAGGAAATGACAGTGAGGTAAGAACAAATGAATTGAAAATATACATCTCGTGAAATATATATATATATATATATGAAAGTTTTCTTGGGTTTTCCGCGTCTTAGATTCAAGTTTGGCCTCTGGCCACTGATTCTGACGTTTCGGCATTATCCCACATGCCATTATCAAGGAATGAAAAGTTTGAGTCACAGGTTTAGGTCTTATCTAATAAAACATTGATTCCAATGTTTCGGCATGATCCCACATGCCACTGTCAAGGAATGATAAGTTTTGAGTTAATAAAACATTTATTATATAAGACCTAAACTTGTGACTCAACTTATCATTCCTTGATAATGACATGTGGGATCATGCCAAAAGTCAGAATTAGTGGCCGAACTTGATTCCAAGATGCAGAAAACCCAAGAAAACTTTCATATTCATACTTATATCCACAAAAATCTGCAATATAACATATATATATATATATATATATATATATGTACCGAAATGGACATTTTGATACAGGAATTACATCTTACTGCGCAAACTATACGTCATCGCGTCTCCATCTCGAGTGTCATCTTTATGAACAGTGCCAAACGCTTTCCTATCTATCCCTTCCCTTTCCTAGTGCGCACCCTGTGCTATCGCGCATTCCCCCTCTCCCGGTGAACTCTCATAAATAGCTGCGTTTTGTAACATCGAATCATCATCTACTTAGTCACCGTTGGAGTCTGGTCAGAGCAGCTCAGGAGAGCTGGTTTTGTTTTTTTGTTTAGTCCAGTAAGCCAGGGTGGGGACGCTAGGACAGTATTTCCCCCAACCCGAGGCTGGACTAGAGTCAGTGACAATGTATGTATGTATGTTAATTTATATCATATTTTCTTTTTGTATAGATGATCTACTATGATTTCTTTTTCTTTGTAAATTGAATATATATTTATTTATCTTTATATTATATCTGACTATTTTTGACTCACATTAAAAGCTTTAGTTGTGCTTTTTTACTTATGCCTATTCATTCAGTAGTTAGCATAAGACAGATATCAAATTCAAATTCCAAAAGCTTGCTCAAGCGTGTGTTAGTTCCTTTATCCCAAAGCTTCCACGATTGTATTTTATAACTCACAAAACATTACGTATTGGGAGAATTGAGTAAAGAAAGTTTGAATTCCTCTTTGCCTCTATGGGCCCGGGCAAAGATGTCACAATTTGAACAATCTATGCTTTCCAATCAAAATAGTTATCAACAATAACGGTTTGATCCAGCACCTATATGGTGCAATTTCTGGTAGCATTGAGCGTGGTTACGCCGGTGTATATATATATATATTTTTTTTTTCTGGATATTTTAGAGATGTTTATGTCATTCTTAACTAGATTCTAACTTGAATGCAGATTCTATAAATGTGCTAACTTTTATGTTGTAGAGGAAGAGCTAAAAAGACTGCACAAAGCCTTAAATTCTAAATCTTATGGAGAAGTTGCATTCAATTATGAAGAGGATTCATGTTCCAAGAAACTGGAAGAGAAAGGAGATGGAGAAGAGGTGGAAGAAGAAGTGGAAGGTGGAGATGAACCTTTTACAGCTCCACCAGAATTGGACATTCCTATTAACATGGTCTTGGTGAGTTTTGGATAAACTGATCATAAATCCTCACTTAAAAAGTGTAATTCAATGCCATAGACGAAAATGTCAGACAAAGAAGTAGGAAAGAATTTAGGGAACATTGAATTTTCTTCAATTAATGGAAAATATAATTAAAATTACAGCGGGAGGAAACACTATGAGTTATTTACATTAATAAATGAGTTGGAGAAAATGTTTTAACATCTCACCTCACTAAGTTGTGTCTTCACAATACCGGTTTCAAAAGTATAGTATTACTTCCATCTTCAGTCAAATTCCAACTCTAGAAATTTTGTCGTTAACATCATTTTTTGAACTGCCATCTGGTGTAGATTTTATGAACTTGGAGATTAAATTAGTCTCGTCAGCCTGATTCAAAGGAAAATAAACATTTCAAGAAAATTACTTACCATCCTGGAACACACAGAAAATTTAAAAAAAAAGTTTAACAAATTTGATATTACATTAACACCAATTAACAAATTTAGCTTGGATAATCCACTAGTGACTAATAAGAAAGTTAATTATATTTGAAGAGAAAAATTTTTGCCTAGACCGGGACTCGAACCCGGGACCCTTGGCTTTCCGGGCCAAGTGCTCTACCAACTGAGCTACCGAGGCGAGTTACGATCTAGACGCAAATTTTTCTCTTATGTACGTTGTAATTCCCTCGTGCCAAATGCTTGAAACCATAGCTTCTATCTTTGCAAATGGCGGCTTCTTAAGTTAAGAAGACATTTATTGGGAATTTAACACTACTTTATAGCCAGTAGGGCTTCTATTGACGATTTTATTATTAATTTAACACTTCTCATTGAAGGATAAATTATATTTGAAGAGAAAAATTTTCGCCTAGACCGGGACTCGAACCCGGGACCCTTGGCTTAAATTAATAATAAAATCGTCAATAGAAGCCCTACTGGCTATAAAGTAGTGTTAAATTCCCAATAAATGTCTTCTTAACTAAGAAGCCGCCATTTGCAAAGATAGAAGCTATGGTTTCAAGCATTTGGCACGAGGGAATTACAACGTACATAAGAGAAAAATTTGCGTCTAGATCGTAACTCGCCTCGGTAGCTCAGTTGGTAGAGCACTTGGCCCGGAAAGCCAAGGGTCCCGGGTTCGAGTCCCGGTCTAGGCGAAAATTTTTCTCTTCAAATATAATTTATCCTTCAATGAGAAGTGTTAAATTAATAATAAAATCGTCAAGAAAGTTAATGTTGCAGATAGTATGAAATCTGGAATTTACGAAATCAGTTGCAATGACTACAATAAAGTATATATAGGAAAAACTAAAAGGAATTTAGAAATTCATACAAAAGAACACTTTAGAAATATTAAAAATGGTGAAATTGAAAAATCGGCAATTGCAGCTTATAGTTTGCTAGAGAATCACATCTCTAAAAAAAGAAACTAAACTTTTGAAACATTTGGAGAAACCTTTAGAATTGACAATTTGGGAGAAGATATACATTCAGAAGAATAAATATAAAGCAATGAATTTCGATATACCTGACGAGAATAATTTAATCTCCAAGTTCATAAAATCTACACCAGATCGCCAGATGGCAGTTCAAAAGATGATGTTAACGACGAAATTTCGACAGTTGGAATTTGACTGAAGGAGGAAGAAATACTATACTTTTGAAACTGGTATCATGAAGACATGCAACTTTGTAAGGTGAGATGTTATAACATTTTCTCCAACTCATGTATTAATGAAAAATATAATTTAGGAAAATTAGCAGAAATTCACAGAATTTGAGAAACGTTGTAATAAATAAGATAAATTTATATAATAAATTTGGAAATTTTTAACATTATGAGGTTTTATTAATAAGAATTAAATGAATCGTGAATTCTTCTTACCTCATACTTCTATGTTTTTTAAACACAGCCCTGCAGTATCAGCGACCATTGTCACCACCTCAGGTGTTTTCACGACTGTCAATTTTTTCTTTTGCTGGTAATAATCCAAACTGCCATCTGGTGTTCTTTTGAAGGAATCATTTTCTAAACTGCCATCTGTTGTATTTATTATATTTTCTATTTATCTTAAAATTAAACCTCATAGTGATTTTTCGTATAAAAGTTTAAATGAAGAGATATATTTACTGCTTTATTTCAATTAAGTGAAGTTGTATATAGAGGTATTCTGGCTAATTATGTATGTTGTTTCTCTTCTTTTTTTTTACAGCCAGAAACAGTGAAATTAAATGCAATAATTGAGAAGACTGCACTGTTTATCAGTCAGCAAGGTGCACAAATGGAGATTTTATTAAAAATGAAACAAGCTAACAATCCTCAATTTCAATTTCTTTCGTTTGATTCACCACTTCACCCATATTACCGACATTTACTCATGGCTATAAAAACAGGAAGGTATAGACCACAATCTCAGGAGCAAGATAAGGATGGTGAGTGAAAATGCTTCTTTAATTCACACTTTTTACATTAATATGAAATATTATGAAAGTCTAAAACAGTAAATGATTTAACAATAGTATAATGTAAAAGTGTAAGTAAATACAATAACAGAATCAAGAGTTTCAGAGAAACTGTTTTGCACATATCACAAGAAATGTATTGAATATATATTTTGGACATTTGTCATATAAATAAATTTGTTTTTTATTTTGAATATTGCAAAAATTTGTTTAATATGCTAATATAACGGGCTTCCAATATAAAACCGGACCGGCCTTACGGAGTTTCACCCGGCACGCAGTGCTGTCTTTCCTCCTGCAATTCACACTGCCTGCCACCCGTCCTTGAACTGTTTCTTACCTTATAGAAAATGCTGGAAATGTTGTCCTCCCGCAGTTAAACAGACATTATACCGAGTAAACACATTTAGATTGACACGCTGTAGTTCGGGCACTGTCAAGTTTCTGATCACCTTGGTTTAGACAATGAACACGTGTACACTTGTAAGGTTTGAGTTTTAACAATTTTGTTGCTGTATGTGCAGAAGATACTGAAATCCCAACTTGTTGTGCTAATTTCGGTAATGATTTTTGTGGTGAACGTTCCAAATTTTCGCCAATTTCGTCTAATTTTTCTTCAGTGAGAACCGTACGCCTTCGCGAGTTTTTCTTATTTTGTACTGAACCAGTGGTCTCAAATTTAGTCACAAGATCGTGGATTGTCGATCTGGAAGGAGGTAATTGTCCAGGGAAGTTCTGAATAAATTCCTCGCGAACGCGACGAGCTGATTCGTATTTATAATAACATTTACACACATAAATGCGCTGCTCTAATGTCAGCTGACGTCTCATCTTGTCGAACGATAGTAAACTGACTGCTTCAAGGACGAGCGGCTGGGAGAGTGAAATGCGGACGAGGAGAGAGCGCTGCCTGACGGGTGAAACCCCGTGAGGCCGGTCCGGGTTTATATTGGAAGCCCGGATATATCCTATACGTAAGTTTTGAATGTTGTTGATAAAACTGTATTGTAGATTATATTGTTTCAAAAATGTAAAAAGTCATTATTATTTCTCGTAATGAAATTTTACTTAGGACAATTTTCTGGAAAATAAAACGAAGGATCCAAATTTTAAGTTGAAACAAATATGATTTTGTTATCTTTATTAGAATGAATGCACTTAAAATGGTCGTAATGTATAACAAGCACTGATATTTTTCATCTTTCTATTGGGGGAAAAATCTTTCTAAATTAGGTTTTCGTAAGAGAATTTAAAAAAAATCTAAACACCCACAAAATATATCTAATCAGTTAAACACTTTGTTATATTTAAATTAATGTTGGGAATAAACATTATGAGGTTATATCATTAATATTGAGTGGAGAACATATTTTTAATAACTCACCTCATACAATTTCAAATTTTCTGAGACCATTGATTTCAAATAAATTTTTCATTTGAATCCAGTGGTCTCAAAGAAATTTGAAATTGTATGTTGGAGTCATGACCCTTGTTGTTGTTTTCAAATGGCTGGAGGTTGGTTTACACCATTAGTCCTCTTGCTTCCCAATAAAGCCCTGCAATGTCTTTTTTTTTTTCGGGGTCAAGTCACCTGCAATTTAGCAAATGTTCCTTGCTTAGGAGAACATTTTCTCCACACAAGGAGCATCCCATAGTTCTAGGGACAATCCTCATTCTATGAAGGTGGTCATCCAGACAGTCATGGCCCGTTTCCAATCTGAAGAGAACTATTGAAGATGAGTGAAAAATTTGTTTGAAACCATTGGTCTCAAAGAAATTTGAAATTGTATGAGGTGAGTTATTAAAAATATGTTCTCCACTCAATATTAAACACTTTTAGCTTACATATTATAAAAGCTCAGAAAAAAATAATTTTATTTCATATTTGGCAGTCTCAAAAGCTATATTCTTACCACTATAACATTCAGTTTGATATTATCCTTACTCTAGTGTCCCTTACATCACAAGGTAGCTTGCTGCCTTGTCACGCAGCGGGCCCAGGTTCGATCCCCGGTCCGGGCAGTTTTTCTGGGTGAGGTTTTTATCGAGGTTTTTCCTCACCTGTAAGACAAATGTCAGGAAAACTTTAAGGCCCAAACGGTCCCCGAAATCATATGGCCATTATCATCATCCTTATCATTATCATCATCATAATCATCCTTCACTGGTGTGGAAAGCAACGGGAAGCTACCACACCTACAATTCCCTAGTAAAAGCTGCAAGCATAGCATGAAAATGCTATGATTGCAGTGAAGGACCTGCCTTTGGACAGAATTACTATGGATGGATTGCAAAGAGTACTTTCTCAAAATGTGCTGGATTTATAATTTATTTTAAAGTTTTCTCACATGTCATATAATCTACCTTGATTAGCAGGTATATCATATAAGAGGAGAACATTGCTGGGATGAAGCTTACAAAATGTAGAAATACCCTACTTCAGTTTTGTGGAATCGACCACAAACAACTGATACAGTCCTTTAAAAACACAACACTGCCAAATAATATTTTCTTTTTCTTATTTTCTTTCCATCCCTCCATAATACTATTTCATTTCTTCATTCCAGGAGCAAGTATATACAAGGTCAGTTTATAATATGATTGAATAATTTTTTCTTCTGAATCAGGTCTAGATGTAAAGTAAAGTAAAGTGATCCCACAACAGGCCTCAGGAGGCCCTTGGGGTAGTAGGAGGTTAAGGCTCCCACTTTTTCTAGACAATCGGCAATTTATGTCAGCTGGGTTGTTAGCCTTGCATGACGGCCACCTTTACTCCCAGAACAGGCATCTGGTACTCGTTTCCATTAGAAGCTGAGTCGACCCCATGGCCATAGTGCCACCAGAAGGTTTGGGTCAGTTTTAAAAACCCTGACCCCCAGTGGGACTTGAACCCTCGACCTTCCAGCTTGTAGTGCAGTGCCTTAACCACTACGCTATGGGGCCTGAGGTCTAGAACTAAGAGACAATTTTTGATTCATCAATATATTGACACTCGCTTCTTTCACCAGTTTAGCTACTATTTTAGAATACTGACAACTTAACTGAAAGCAAATTGTCTCATGCATCTTATGTCAACTTTTCTGTGCTTCACAAGATGGGAAAAACCCAATAGAAAATTTAATTATGAGTTAATCACGATTCTTTTCTGAAATTGTTTGTATGTTTTCACCTATCACTTATTAATAATGCTATGTATTCTCTGAGTCCCGCGCCATAGCCGAGTGGTTAAGGTAGGAAGCCTTGGCGCAGAGCTACGGGACTTGCACTGGTTCGAGTCTCCATGGGGGAAGAAATTTTCTCATGGATTTCGGCCAGTATGGGACCGGTGCCCACCCAGCATCGTGATGCATTTGGGTAGCTACAATAAGTAGCGGCTCCAGGTTGAGAAAACCAGCTATAACGGCTGGGGGACTCGACATGCTGACCACATGTCACCCCTACATTGGCTGATTATCATCTACCTCTGTGATTGACACATGTGGATGTGAGGCCAGCAGCCGGCTGGTAGGCTAAGGGCCTTGTAGGCCTGTCGTGCCAGGAGAGATGTATTCTCTGCATTCTGTGACATTCTTAAGAAAATATTCTTTTTCCTTTCATGGGTTACGCTAAAAGGCGTCATTCCATCTCAGTCTTGGTTGTCCAGGATCTCACCAATCTCTTGGTTTATAGGACCAAAATTATTTTTTGTATTCTTTCCTATTTTTGTAAATGAATGAGTCATTTTTTACGTCTTACCTCATATTTTATGTTTCTTTAAACACGGGAACTAGTTTTCAAAGAGAAAAATCTCTCACATTTCAACCGACATTATGACTACCGGAATTTCATTGGAATCTCCATCAATTATGTTGCCATCTGGTGTTGATTGATGAACATTGAGATGAGGTCACGTTCATCAGGGATCTCGAAATTCGTGGATCTAAATTTGTTCTTCTGAATATATATCTTCTCCCAAATTGTCATTTCTAAAGGTTTTTCCAAATGTTTTAAAAGTTGGGCTTCTTTTTCAATTTTATGATTCTCCAATAAACTATGTGCTGCAATAACTGATTCTTCAATTTCACCATTTTTAATATTTCTAGTGTTCCTTAGTGCGAGTGTCCAAATTCCTTTTTGTTTTTCCTATGTATACTTTATTGCAGTCCTTACAATTAATTTGATAAATTCAAGATTTTTGCTATCTGGGATGTTCAATTTCTTATTAGTTATTAATAGATTACCAAGGCTAAATTTATTTATTGGTGCCAATGTAATATTGAATTTCTTGAGAACATTTTTTGAAATTTGTTATGTATTTCAGGATGATAAGTAATTTTCTTAAATTGTTTTCCTTTCTTTGAATCAGATTGCAGAACCTCGTAATGTTATTTCCCATATTTAACTATGAATACTCTCCTATTGTCTATTCTTTCCAAATGTTCCTTCCATTTATGCCTGTGTTCATCTATTTTTCATTTATTACAAGTACATTTAACTTATATTAAATTAATGTTGGGAAGTAAACATTATGAGGTATTAAGTTATGTAGATAGGAAATAACACTATGAGGTTTTTTAATATTGTTTATTTTTTATTATTTCACTCACCTCATACTTCATAATTCATAGCAGACCCAGGGTTTCTTCACATCTTTTGTGACATTCTCAATGCTGTGTCACAAAAGATGTGAAGAAACCCTGGGTCTGCTATGAATTATGAAGTATGAGGTGAGTGAAATAATAAAAAATAAACAATATTATGAGGTATAATCATTAAAATTCATTGGAGAACATTTTGTTTAAACAACTCACCTCATAGGATTCATGCTTCCATGATACCGCGGTTTCAAACACAGTCGTTAGTTATGGCTGAAGATGAACACGACTATGTTTGAAACCGCGGTATCATGGAAGCATGATCCTATGAGGTGAGTTGTTTAAACAAAATGTTCTCCAATGAATTTTACATTTAACTTATTTATAATTTCTTGATTTTTCATCATCGTCATGAACAGTTAAGGTTTAAGCTTTCATTAACCTGTTCCTGTTTCCTCCAGATGAGTCTGCAGTCTCCATCTTGTCAGTGGTTGTCCAATGTCTCGTTTACCCCACGGTTTGTAGTTTAAAGCTTACCAAGGGATTCTTGATTTTTTCATTTTATCTAGTTTTTATATCATAATAATGATCTAAAAATCTCATTTCTGTTGCCTGAATATGTGTATAATCTTTTTTCTTTATTTTTTAAGACTCTTAAAGTGTGGAGACTATCTCATACTATACCATGACAAGGCATAAACTAATAATTGAATCACTTCTACTGATAGAGTGGAGAATAAAATTTACAATCACCAGCCCAGTACAAGTCACCCTGATTTGTTATTGAGAGGAAGTGTATACCTCTAACGACCTAAATTTGCATTTTCTTCAAAATATACAGAATCTGTCAAAATACAGTATAGTTATATTATTTTTAGTCTGATCATCTTACCTCAATATTAATGTTGATTTGTTCTTGGACATGTTTCAAAACAATTCTATCCAAGAACAAATCAACATTAATATTGAGGTAAGATGATCAGACTAAAAATAATAAAATTAAAATAACCTCAAAATATCACTTCCTAAAATTAAATATTACAGTATCCTTGTCCATTTTAGGGTACTGTTCTATACTTTATTAAATAAATAATAGTTTTAAAAACTAAAACAACACGCTTTATTAGAAAACCGAACTAAAAAAAATGAAATATAATATTAATTTCCATCACGCTTGGGATAAATAATTTTACCATCAAAAGCTTGGGGTGCTCTTTATCAATTAATATATTTGATAATGAACAGATATTGGTAAAAGTAAAGTCTCTAAGAAGAAAATGTAAAAATCATAAAAAGCACCCCCACGCTTTTGATGGTAAAATTATTTATCCCAAGCGTGATGGAAATTAAAATTATATTTCATTTTTTTAGTTCGGTTTTCTAATAAAGCATGTTGTTTTAGTTTTTTAAAACTATTATTTATTTTTATTTTTTAGTTTAATATTTTACAGAATAAGATCCGATTGAGGGTCTTTCCACTTTTCAGCGGTTGCCCTTTACCAGCCGGCTGCTGGCCCTTCACATCTACATGTGTCAATCACAGAGGTAGATGATCAACAGCCAGTGTAGGGGTGACATGTGGTTAGCATGTCGAGTCCCCCAGCCGTTATAGCTGATTCCTCAACCACAGAATAAGATAAAAATGTAAATACCTTTAAATTCGATACTATTGCAGTATGAGCCAAAAGTAATTCTCTTCTAAAAAAACCTCACAGCCGGATTCGAACCAGCGACCTATGGATTACTGAAATTATATACCACTAGAGTTCATCGCTCTACCAACAGAGCTCTTACAACGATTGACTAAAAAGTCGAAAAGTCCGCAATCTATTATATCAGTTTTCATTTCTTTGATTTTCTGATGATTCTGGCCAGGATTTTAGAAACAAAATATGAAATTATTTTATTGTCACGGGTCCTTTACAAGTATACAAAGTTTCAAGTCGATCCAATGTTTCTAAGTGGGTGGAAATCGTGTTCAAAAATTCCCTTACATAGATACAAAGACACTTTTTTTGATTTTCTGATGATTCTGGCCAGGATTTTAGAAAATAAATATGAGATTATTGTATTGTCACGGGTCCTTTACACGTATACAAAGTTTCAAGTCGATCCAATGTTCCTAAGTGGGTGAAAATCGTGTTAAAATATTCCGTTACATAGATACAAAGACATTTTTTTTGATTTTCTGATGATTCTGCCCATGATTTTAGAAATAAAATATGAAATTATTGTATTGTCATAGGTCTTTTACAAGTATACAAAGTTTCAAGTCGATCGAATGATTTTAAGTGGATGAAAATCGCGTTGAAAGATTCCGTTACATAGATAGATAGATAGATACATACAGGTCAAACTAATATAAAGCGTGTAAAAATAGAGTCCATAATGAATTACAGTGTGTTCGTCTTGAACAGAGACAGACACTTTTTGTTCCTGCATTGGACAGTCTCTATTTTATTTAGGTAAAATATTACACAAAATATAATTTTCATCAGGACAAAAAAACATTCTGAAAATAACAGCATTTTGGCTTATCTAGTGTCCATTTTGGGCAGGGTTTCACTGTAATAGCTTTACAGTCTAAAAAGCAGTCCTGGGTTTGAGCCCCAGTCTGACTGTATAATTTTTCTCTTAAAATATAGTTTAAATAGTGCACCAATATGTAAAACTGGAGATCTTGAGTTGAAATCCCAGTTCAGGCAAAACTTTTCTTTTCATAAAATAATTTAGATAACCAGCTTGAGTTTATCCGCTAGCTTAGCTCTCGTGATTATTTGACCATGCAAGTCCACTGCTATACTAATTCCGAGCTAAGTTCTAATTGTACTTTTAACAAACTTGCATAAAGTATTACTTCGCCGACACCATCTATTGGAGGAACCATGATGCTTACTTTTACTTGCTATATGACGAACTGTCATTGATAGAAACATTGTTCTTAGGCAACCTCTTACTTTAAGAGAAATAAGATTGAATACAAGGTAAGATGGTACCAATAATAGTTAGAAACTTCCTCCATAATTTATTTATATGGGCCTACCTAATCATAGTTTAGGTTTTTCTCATGATGATAAATATTCTTTATTTACAATTTTATTTGCGTGCAGAATATATGCTCCATGCTGGTTTACCTATAAATTCTCCTGTTATTTTCACGCCCTCAATGGCTAATGTAGGATATTTTTTACTAAACTGTTTGAAAACATTCAAAATAATTTGTTTCCCTCTGCTTTTCAAAGGTTTCTCTCTTTTGATGCTTTAAAAATTGTATAGGAGAAACAGCCATTTGAAACAATTGAAATTATAATGTATTTTACATTGTGCATGCATAAAAATTAAACAATGAATTTGTTTTTGTTATATTTAGTTTAACATCAGTATATTAAACTTTTCTGCTTAAAAGTAATAAAAAATTCTCGTTATAAATACTTCAAATAGAAGTCGTCGTCTGATGGCATTGCTAATAGCTCTAGCTATCTGCCTTCAGTCATATGAGAATTGTACAAGTGGAAAGAAATGTTAGCGTTTGTGCCATGTCTGGAATGGTGTAGTGGGCTACTCACCGACGTACAGAGTCAGAGGTCCATGGTTTGATTCCTGGTTCAGACATTAATTTTTCTTTTTTTATTTAACTTTTATAGGAATTAATCACTGTGAGGTTTAATTAATAAAAAAGTAAAGTGATCCCACAACAGACCCGGAGGCCCTTGGGATAGTAGGAGGTTAAGGCTCCCACTTTTTTCTAGACAATCGGCACTTTATGTCAGCCGGGTTGTCAGCCCTGCGTGACGGCCGTCTTTACCCCCAGAACAAGCGTCTGGTACTCATTTCCGTTAGAGGCTGAGTCGACCCCAGGGCCATAGTACCGCCAGAGGGTTTGGGTCAGTTTAAAAATCCTGACCCCAACGGGACTTGAACCCTGGACCCTCCGGCTTGTAGCTCAGTGCCTTAACCACTACGCTACGGCGTGCCCCGAGGTTTAATTAATGGTGAAATTAAATGTTTCTTACCTCTCCTCATATAAATCTTCTAAGTAGATCGCGATTTCGAGACCATAATGGTCTCATCTTCAGTACTACTTTGGCGACTGATGTTATGTCGATCGGAAGAAACTCTTCTTCTTCCCTCTGTTGGTGGACCGATGAACCTCTGGATCAGGTCAAAATTTGCGGGAATTTCAAAGTTTATAAGTTTTTCCTTTGTTTTTCTGAATGAATACAGCCTTAAAGGATAATTAAAACCAATAAAAATGAAAGAATTGAAAATGAAAACAAATCAGGAATTTATCAGATCAAATGCAGGGATTGTGACAAAATTTATATTGGAAAAACGAAAAGAAATTTGAAAACAAGGGTGAAAGAACATCTTAGATACATCAAAAATGGGGAAGTGGAAAAGTCAGCAGTAGCTGTTCATGCTTGGTCCGAAAAACATTTAATTGAATCAAAAGCTAATCTAATTAAACAAATAGACAAACAAAAGGAACTCACGGTTTGGGAAAAGATCCACATTCAGAAAAACAAAGGAAAACTTATGAACTTTTAAATTCCTGCAAATTTTGACCTGATCCAGAGGTTCATCGGTCCACCAACAGAGGGAAGAAGAAGAGTTTCTTCCGATCGACATAACATCAGTCACCAAAGAAGTACTGAAGATGAGACCGTTATGGTCTCGAAATCGCGATCTACTTAGAAGATTTATATGAGGAGAGGTAAGAAACATTTAATTTCACCATTAATTTTTCTTTTCAAAAAAATAAAAATGAAATATTTTTTTAATCTATTAAAATTGTAATTATATATTTTAAGTTTTTTCCACATAACTTATATAGACATGTGCTAGATAATATATATTTTTATTTCTTAATTTTGAGTATTAGAGAGCAAATTACATTTTCTTACACACTTAAAGGTGAAACCATTATTTGACCAATGAAAACACGGTCATACATGTGATTTGTTTACATTACGACTGGAACTTAGCTTGGAAGAGGTATAAATCAAAGTAGAGATTACCTTTAGGGGTTTATTTATTAATTTATAACATTAAAAAAATATTTATTTTTAGGGGAACAAGAGGATGGCAGTGATGACCACTATTTGCATCCAAGTCTGGCCCCAGGAGGTTCACGAGTTGAATCGGTAGGTTAAGTCTCTCGGAAGTTTCTTCTTACGAAAACTGACTGTGATATTTCTATTATAAATTGTGAATGAACTTTTTTATATTATATATTCCTAATGCATTTTATGGTGATATTTTATTTGTAAATATATTTAACCATCTAGTCACAACAGTACAAATGTGTGTGTGAGTTGAACTGGAGAATGTTTTTGTTATTCATATTCCTAAATTGTAATACTTGTAGTGATATACATGTCATGTTGAATTGGACTATACATTTTAATACATCTTGAAGTCTTAATTTTTTAAAATGATTTTATGAATAATCTAAATTAAGATGTTCATCGTCACAACTCTCAGGGAATAAATTTATATACAGTATTCAAAGTAAGTAGTTTTTTCTTCATATCAACCCATTCCTAATGGACTCAGTTAAAATTTGATTTTTTTTAATCTATAACTGATTCCATGTTTAATTACTAAGAAGTCATAGTTGTAGACTGAAATGCCTTTACAAAAGTATATTCCAGTTTTAATTATTTGACTTACAAAAGCATTTTATTTGGCAGTATTAAGTTACATTATGACTTGCTTCTATTTGACACAAATTTAATTATGAAGAAAATTAAGTTTTTTTTTTTTCCTCCTTCCAGGCACTAAAATATTATAATGTGATATTATAGGTAATGCATTAGAACACATGGATGCAATTTTGTTTAGTTGTTTCTTGACTCACCTCATACTTCTTAACTCCCTTGCATATCTAGATTTCGTCACTGTATTTGTGACATTCTCAATGCTGTTCACGTTCACAAGTTGAGAATGTCACAAATACAGTGACAAAATCTAGATATGCGAGGGAGTTAAGTAGTATGAGGTGAGTCAAGAAACAACTAAACAAAATTAAAATAAACCTCATAGTGTTATTTCCTACCTACATAAATTAACATGGATGCAAATTTGGTTTAGAGAGGCAAAAATGTATTAAAGTTATACACCTCAATAATTTATTAGCTGGATTATTGCTAGCTCCTAAATTATGATTCATATTCTAGTTTAAGCATTAAATTTTCTCCTAAAATATTTGTTATATCTGTAGAAAATTTGACTGGAAGAAATAATTATAGTATATGTTTGGATTTGTGTGTTTGGATGTAATTATAATAGGTTATTAGGATACGGGATAGGACTTTATTAACTGTTATTCTCACACTATTTTTCTCTTTTCCGTTACTACAGTTTAATTTCTGATGTATTTTTTCCCATCATTAAATTTTTTCTTATCTTTATTTTATTGATTCTTTCCATTGGGTTTCTATTTTAAATTCTTCCTTGATGAGTTGAAGTGAAAATGAAATATTTAAATGTGAAAAGATCCCTTAAAAAGTTGTTGTTTTGCTTTTTGAGTTTTGAAATCTTTTATTCATTTTCTTTATATATTAATTTTGATATTAGATATTAAATTTATCACTTTTCTCCAAAAGACTAATTTTATTTGAAGAAAAAATATTAATTTTTGTTTTCATTTTCCTTAATTTTTTATATTGATTACTGAATTTTTCCGATACATAAGATGCTTCTATGTATGATGCAGTCAATATTTTAATACAGTTTTCTAGAAAAAAATAAACTTGCATTGCATGAAATAGTGACACCATGACCTTTAACATCTTTAATGTTATGCTTAAAGGCTTCTTTGATTGCTTGTGTACAAATCATTTCTCTTGAAAAACCAATGGCATTTTTGGTGATTTTGTTGCACTCATTTCAAAACTTCACATTTTTCATTCCATGCACTTTTCTTTATGCAAATTGTACAATATTCCTTCTCATCACGACATGTTCTGATCATTTTCGGTTTCTTTATTCCCATCTTCTTCCGTATATTTTAAAATTTGCAATTTGCAACTTGTCGCTTTTTCTTTTCTTTTCTCCCATTATTATTATTATTATTATTATTATTATTATTATTATTATTAATTATCACTATCATCATCAGTCATCATCAATATTATTATTACTATTGAATCTCCAAATATTTTGAAACCCTATTTTGCCACAAAGGCATGTTAGGGTTGTAGCTTAACTGAACACAAATTATCTCAATGCATCAATTCAATACAGATAAATGTTGGTAGGAAATGTTTTTATTATTAATTTCATACATCTCAATGATGGATAAATCATATTTAAAGAGAAAAATTATACGCTCAGACCGGGACTTGAACCCGGGACCCTTGGTTTTCTAGTCCAAGTGCTCTACCATTTGAGCTACCTGAGCAAGTACCGATCTAAACGCAAATCTTTCTCTATATACGTTGTAATTCCCGCCCACCAAATGCTTTGAAGCCTTTGCTTCTATCTTTGCAAATGGCGGCTCCTTATTTGGGAATTATATATTACATTATAAATGCCAGTACGGCTATTTTCGATGTTTTTATTATTAATTTCATACATCTCAATGATGGATAAATCATATTTAAAGAGAAAAATTATACGCTCAGACCGGGACTTGAACCCAGGACCCTTGGTTTTCTAGTCCAAGTGCTCTACCATTTGAGCTACCTGAGCAAGTACCGATCTAATATAGAGAAAGATTTGCGTTTAGATCGGTACTTGCTCAGGTAGCTCAAATGGTAGAGCACTTGGACTAGAAAACCAAGGGTCCCGGGTTCAAGTCCCGGTCTGAGCATATAATTTTTCTCTTTAAAAAAGTTGGTAGGAAACTTGAATATAAAACTCCTTTCTTAGCCAAGATGTGCTAGAAGTCATGTGAAGGTCAGCCATGAACTTCATTGCACAATTAAGTGCTGCAGAATGCATATAACTTTAAAAAAAAGAAAGACAATCTGTACCTTCATTATATAAAATCCAGCCCGTCATTAAGATGAATTTTTAAGATAAAAAAATGTAAAAATTAATTAAGTGATATGCATGACTCACCTCATTTTGTAGATTTCTTTAAGCATTGAAACCCTGGGTCTTCAATAAATCTACCAACTTTATTAAGTTATGTAGATTGGAAATAGCACTATGAGGTTTTTTAATATTGTTTATTTTTTATTATTTCACTCACCTCATACTTCATAATTCCTAGCAGACCCAGGGTTGTGACACAGCATTGAGAAAGTCACAAATGATGTGAAGAAACTCTGGGTCTGCTAGGAATTATGAAGTATGAGGTGAGTGAAATAATAAAAAATAAACAAATCTACCAATTTGAGCTTGAGTCGTGCATATCTGACTCCCTTTATTTAAAATAAACCTGAGTGTCACTTCCTTTAAATATTAAATTAATTAAATGAGTTGTATCTCACCTCATATTTTGTATTTTTTAAGCACAGAAACTGCAGTTTTCAAAAGGAATCCCTCCCATCTTCAGTCATATTCACACATGTGGCTGAAGATGGGAGGGATTCCTCTTGAAAACTGCAGTTTCTGTGCTTGAAGAACACGAAATATGAGATGACTCATTTAATTAATTTTTATCAGTTGAAAACCTCACAATGTTATTTTCCATCATTTATTTATGAAAAAAAGTCTTAAATGAAAATTAAGCATTTAGCGAAAGGGGGAAGGGAAGAAATTACCAGAAAATCTTCTACTGTTTTATTATTAGTTTTTTTTGTATATTTTTACACTTTTTATGTAATAATTTTAATATCTTCACTTTTTCTTGATTCATTTTTTTCCTTGGGATAATAGTGCTTGTTAGAAAATGGATTTACATGATTGGATTATTGCAAAAAATAACATGCTTTGATAAATATACTCAATTAAAACTGTATCTTCTTGTGAAGGCACTGTTTATTTTATATGTTCTAATGTATTTTGCAAATGTTTATCTGTGATGATAATCAATCGCCTATTTTTATTTCCAGGACTGGTTTACTGTTTGAATTTGGATGGAAGTTCTAAATCTTTGTATTGGGGTAAAGGATAGATATATAGATTTATAAAATATGTTTTTAACTGCCCCATTAACTTTCCGTGTGAATTTGTTACATAAGTCAAGCATTATTCTATATTATATTCTCATAAGGCCCAATAATTTCTATGATTTAAATATATTATTTCTGTAAAATGTTAGATCATTGATTATATATTCCTGAAAACCTGAGAAGAAGTGCTGCAGAGAGTGAACTACCTTCGACATCAAACTGCAGAAGTCTGTACTTCGCCCATGTTGAGAATGAAAGCTCTTTACAGTTAGGTTTTGAAGGCCGTAATTCCATTGTTCATGTCATAATAGGAATATATTTCCTTATATTTTTGTGCGATGTGGCATAAACAGTCCGGTCATGGAAAAAAGAGAGAAAGATTTGCCTTAAAATGAATACTGACATTTACGGTGAATGTATTTAATCCAGACATCCTTCCTAACCAAGACCATCCAAATTTTTATATCCAAATCTTACTTGTATTTTATCTACAAATGAAAATGGTTGCTTAAAACAAATTTAGACTCTTGCTAATATCTAAATAAAATTCTAAGCAAGAAATTCCATGTGGTAAAGAGAAAGCAATTTTTTAGTTTTTTTGTAAACAATTCAAGTGAAATAAAATTATATTGAGTAATTATTATCAAGCAATGCAACTTAAAAAGTCTTATTAAATATGAAAATGGAAGGAAGACATTTATATGTGATGAGAAGAGGCAAAAATGACTTGTTTCTATATATTTAATATAAACATACCATAATTTGGACTTCAATCACAGGTTTACGACTCTTCTAGGGGGAAAGAAAAGTTTCTTGAGAAAAAAAAAATTAGAATACTTATCGATTTAGTTATTCAAATCATATGAAAGAAAATTGATAGTTGTATGTCATTTTAGATTAAAACTGCCTAAACATTTGAGTGCAGTTATTTAACAGCACCTTCCGTAAAACAGTTTGGTATACATTTTGAGAAAATAATAATATACAAATTTTCTTCACTTACAGAATTATCCAATTTTTTAGTTTGCAATAATATTAATAAGTATAAAATAATTTATAATTATTTTACATCAATATATTTTTAATATTTCTAATAGATTGCTTTCACTTAATAAACACAGCCAAATTCAGTGCATTGTTTTTAAATGTTTTATGATGGATTGAGAAGTGAAATATTTTTTAATATCATGGCTCACCAACAATGTTCCTGTTCCGGTACTAAAGTGATTTGTGCAAAATGTATATGGAATCTAAGATTTCATTTAATGCTATAGAAAAATTCAATTTTAATTATTTTAATTCTACTAATTTCCTTATAAGTAGCATAAAGTTTGGAGAATTTTTATTTGTTTATTTTTATTAGAAATGCATTTATTTTAGATAATGAGAACACTAAGATTCAAACATCAGATTTTAACAAATTATATAAGTACATCTCGTTTCATAAAATTAAAAAAAGAATGGTGAGGTATAGATTTCTGTTATAATTATTATTTCATAGTATCACTTCCTTCTCTTTAATAATTTACTTTTGAAAAGGAACATGTTCTGGAAGAAGGAAGTCCTCTCTAAATCTGCATGATTAGTAATATGTAAAGTAATATATACAGACAAGCAATCTAAAATCAATTTTAAAGAGATCTTGGTTTCAAATCTCAGTTTAGACAGAAATTTTCTATTTAAAAATGAAACATAGAACATAACCTATTGTCTATTTGAAACATAGATCATAACCTGAGAGAAATTTGCACTTGACCTGAGTTCTGAAACTGCTTTACATGCGATGCTATTTTGGCTTTTGTGCTGGACCAAAGCCAAATTCCTCTTTCTTTCTTTAATCCCCAAGTCCCTCTTAAATCACCAAAGTGAGTTCACAAGATTTTTGTTATAGTGCTTCAGCTATGTGAATACGTTATGCTATTACATCAGCTAATTATGAATTTGTAGTTGGGTTCAAATCCCAGCACATGTATAAAATATTTCTCTCTGTTAAATTAATATTAAGAAGCTAAAGCTGTTACTATGATTGAAATAAGTATATTAAAGTACACAACTAAATTATTGTAATCAAATGATAAAGAGAAAAATTGATGCCTGAACCAGGAATCAAACTCCAAACCTTCAGCTTTCCATGCTGATGCTCTTAACCATTGAGCTAATTCAGACTTCCTTCCCATCCAAGCATAAATCCTTCGTTTGAATGTGGGATCAAGACAGTAAGGTAAAGGCAGGATTTATGCTTGGATAGGAAGGAAGCCTGAATTAGCTCATGGTTAAGAGCATCAGCACGGAAAGCTGAAGGTTTGGGTTCGATTCCCGATTCAGGAATACAAATTTTTCTCTTTACCATTTGATTACAATAATTTTTCTCTCTGGTTTGTTAATTGTAGCAAATAGGCAGCTAGTCAGGAAGCAGTAACACATGTACAAACTAACTCTCTGGCACTATTGAACCTGTAGGTTCATGGCCGTGCAGACATAAGCTCTCGGTAGCACATGTACAGTTTTTCAATTTTTCAATATGCCTTGAGTCATGTTATTGAAAAATTTGCATCTTGCCAATATTCCATTATAAAGCATTTAAACATATATTGTTAATATACATGTAATTCGTTGTGTGTTCATTAGCATAAGAACATGTCATTCTTCACCATTGTTACTTTCCTTGAAACTAAATTTCTATCCTTTTCTCTTTTGAAATATTTTTCAATAGGAATTAGAAGCAGAACAACTATCACTTGGAAATCTGGCAAACAATTCAATATGTTAAAAGATTTGTGTCTTTCTTACTGTTAAATATAATTTTGTCTTAATACTGCGACTAGATTATTTTGTAATTAAATAAAAATAAATATGGATTTTCATCAAGTAAACACCAACTCAATTGATTAGATTATTTTTACTTCTGCATGGAAATGGGTTATTTAAATTTCTTGAATGCTTGAGTTATTTTCTTTCTTATACTATAAATTGAAAGGCAGTTTGTTAAATATTAATTTTGGTTGCTTTATAATTGAGATAATTGTATCTAGTGTAACATTTCTGATTCATATTTGTAATCTATTAATAGAGATCTGTGAAAGTGGTTTTATTTTTAGGGAAAATGTGTTTTAAAATTTCAAGATTTCGATGTTATTGGGAATTTTTCGATGTTATTCTAAAAAAACATAAATTTGAGTCTTTTTAATTCTAGTTCAGTATATTAAATCCAATAAGAATGATATATCCAGTAGTTTTAAGGGATATAAAATTGATAATTATGTCTGCAAAAATTTAAGGGGAAAAACTTATCTTACACGTTAATATAATTCATATTTCCTGGAATTCATATTGGCCATAGAACTTTGAGCGTGAGAAGGATAGAAAATATTACCTCTATGTTGTGAACTGTGTTGCAACCATTTCCCTTTGCAAGAGTGGATGGAGGAAGCAGATATGACAGTTAAAAAAGAAAATAGAATCCAGAAAGTGTTTAAAAATGGATTTTGAAAATTTAGCGAATAGAACAAAAGAAATCTCTGGAATTCGTTGAAAATTTTAAATTTTGGTGTTATTTTGCATTATCGTACGATTTTGTGTTATTTTGGGATTCATAAATGCTTTTTTTTTTTTTTGAGGATATGGGAAGTGGAGTTAAGAAATGGTACAAGAAAATGACAAAATTAGAGCATTTTGCATTATTGCAACTTGCAAATTTCACAGATCTCTATCTATTGATATTTACCCCATAATGTCATTTCCCATGTATTTTTTATATATACAAAATGACAGTTACTCATTCATCTAAAATTTATCATTTTTAAATTGCTTGTAAATTTGTTGTGTGTGGACAATACAAAATAACAAATTGGTTACAAAAAAGGAAAATCTTAATTGTGGATAAAAATTACCTCAGAAGTATCAGTTTTTTTTACTAATTTCTCAAATATAGATTCTCAGAATATGCTTTGAAATATTGTTGTACAAGTATCAGGAGTGGGAATAAATTTTTAGACTCTCAATATAAACAAACGTGTGCATTAGATATTTAAAGTTTCTGGGCATCTTAGTTCTATGATGAAAGTTAAAAATTGAATTGTACCTGTTGGTAGGTGCCATCGTCCTTAGCTTGGCTAAAATATTGTATATAAAATTAACTGGAGTGCTTTCAAAAGTTATCTTCCATCTTCTGCAGGTTGAGTTTCCGTTACTTGTTGTTGTGTACGGTGATGTATACTCCAACTGTTTGTAGCAGCAACTGACTTGTTTTTGACGATCTCGTATAATTTTCATCATATGACTTCACCTCAACAGAATTTTATATGAAATTTTACTAGTATTGATTCTATAGCCAGTCAGGCTAAAGCAAAGTCTAACTTTTTAACACGAAACTGACGCTACACAATGGAAGATAACTTCCGAAAGCGCTCCAGTTAATTTTATATACTATATTTTAACAAAGTTGAGGATGACGGCACCTACCAACAGGTGCAATTCAATTTTTAAATTTCATCATATGACTTCACCTCAATGGAATTTGATATGAATTTTTCTAGTATTGATCTTAGTTCTGTTTCATTATTTATTATTCTTAAAGTAAAAATCAAACTTTTCATGTGAATTTGTTAAATGTTATATATATATATATATATATATATTTTTTTTTTGTTGACTAATATTACTGAAGATGAAGCCGGCTAGATTTTGAAACCGGTATAATTAGAAGACTAGATATGAGTCAATATGAGGTTTAATTTAAGATTTAAATTAAAATATCTAAATCTTAAATTAAACTTCATATTGATTTTTCCTATAAAAATTAAATTGACGTTACAATCGTCAGAATAGAGAAATTATACTCTTATATTAGTGGAATGTTAAGCTGTAGAAAATTAAATAAAACACCTATCTCAAATATTTAATTTTAGGAAGTGATATTTTGAGGTTATTTTAATTAAATTATTTTCAGACTGAAAATAATTTAACCTATCTCAAAGTTTAAAAATTTTAATTTGATGTGTTTTTGCTTATATATTATTTTCAGAGTGATAGTTATTTACTTGTTTCTATTGAAAATGTTTAATGGTGAAAGGAGAATTGGTTAGATTGTTATGGATATTTTTCAATCCTGAAAATACATTATGTTTCTTTGTTAATGTCATACAGTTAATTACAGTGCATTACAATATCAACAATGGGCTTGATACATTCAGTAATAGTATCTGATAAGATGATATTATAGCCATGAGTCTCAGATCCATTCTCTCAATCCTTCTCCAGAGTTTATGTATGTTTCTATATAATATCTGATATTGACTGTAGTTTAATTTTTTCTGCAGGCACCTTCAATTCCAAGCATTAACTACAAGCCCTCAGCTGACTGTGCATACTCGATGCTAGTAAACAAAATAAAGAACAGGCAGGTGTCTTTCACAACAAATTCTCTGCAACAACCTCCTGTACCAGGAACAGCTGATCATGGAATACCAATGCAATATCATCAGCTTGCAATGGAAGCTACTGCTATGACAACAGACCACATCATTCAAGCTTCGCCAGTTCTGTACAGGAATGATCCAGCAGCAGCTAACCCAGCTGTATATCGTCCAGTTCAACAGCCTGTATATGTTCCTGTTCAGACTTCTGCTGCTGTTCAAAAAACATCATACAATGGTGATTCTTCAGATGAAGAACATTTTAGGTAAAAATGTTAACCATAAGTAGGGATTGGAAGTTGAGGACCTATAAAATGCCTATAAAATACCTTTAAATTCAAGTTCAAGTCCAAGTCTGAGCATATAATTTTTCTCTTCAAATATGACCTTTCAGTAAGTCTGTCTAGCCAGTTCAGGTGGTTGCATGCCTGCCTCTTGACTAGCTTATATTTCAATGGTTATCAATTTTTATTGTGAATGGTTATTTAGTTAATCAGTTGACTTTTTAGGAATTAACACTGTGAGGTATAATTTATTTTTTAAAAATTGTATCACCTCACCTCATTTCCTTCTTCAAACCACATAGCAATAAATAATGGATTTGAAGAACATGATACAGAAGAAAATAAACAAGTACAAAAGACAACAATTTATTAATCAAAGTACACTTCTAAAAGAAAAAGAATTCAAGAAATGCACATGTAACCTTTGCAGCACCATAGTTTAAAAAAAAATAATTTCAACATAAAATTGGCACCAAAAAAAAAACTTCAGCATCATTATATTAATATTTAATTTTAGGAAGTTATATTTTGAGGTTATTTTAATTATATTAATTAGATCCAACAAAAATGAGAAAATAGAAGAAGAAAACATCAGGGATTTAGCAGATTTAAATATGGGGAATGTGATACAATCTACATAGGGAAAACAAAGAGAAATTTAAAAAGCAGAGTGAAAGAACATCTCAGGAACATCAAAAAAGGTGAAGTAGAAAAATCTGCTATAGCCGCCCATGCATGGTCAGAAAACATCAGATAAAAAAAAGGCTAAATTAATAAAGCAAATAGAAAAACTTAAAGAGCTCAGGTTTGGGGAAAATCTACATAAAAAACGAGAAGAAGAAATTAATGAATTTTGAAATTCCTGGAAAAGTGATTTGATTTCGAGGTTCATCAGTCTACCAATAGAGGAAGCAGAAGATGGTTCTTCAATACGACATAAGGACGGTCATGAAAGTACTGAGGATGGAACCTAATAAGGTCCCAAAACCGGTCTAATAAGAATGATATGAGGTGAGGTGATACAATTTTTTTAGATAAATGAATCAATAAATTCCTTTAAACATTAATGAAAATGAATCAAATTTTATCTCTCACCTCATATATTTTGTATAAACTCTGGATTGGTTTCAAAAGTATCCCTTTCATTGTTAGCTGAGATCTGTTCATCATTGTACTGACATCTTGCTATTATCAGCACCCAAATATATAGTATTTTGATGATTTTATTAATTTAATACTGCTCACTGAAGGACAAAATATATTTGAACCAAATATAATTTGTTCTTCAGTTAGAAGTATTAACTTAATAATAAAAACATTGAAAGAAGCCCTACAGGCTTTATAAAATAATGTTTAAATTCCCAATAAAAGTCTTCTTAAAAAAAGAAGTCATCATTTGCATGATCAAGCAACAATTTGTAGCATTTGGCACTCGGGAATTACCAATGTATAAGAGAAAAATTTGCATTTAGATTGGTGTGCTCAGGTAGCTTAGTTGGTAGAGCATTGGCATAAAAAGCTAAAGGGTCTGGGTTCAAACCCCAGACTGAGCATATATTTTCTTTGAAATTCATCGGAGAACATTTTTTGACAACTCACCTCCTAGATTTCATGTATTTGACGATACTGTGGTTTCAAACGTAATCACGTTCATCCTCAACCACAATTCTGACTGATTTCAAACCATGGTATCGTGAAAAAAACATGAAATCTATGAGGTGAGTTGTCAAAAAAATGTTCGATGAATTTCAATGATTATACCTCATAATGTTTACTTCCCAACATTAATTTAATATATATTTTCCTCTTCAAATATAATTAAATGCATTTTATTTAATGATGCTCATTAACATTTATTGTAATTAATTGGGCATGCCGTAGCGTAGTGGTTAAGGCACTGAGCTACAAGCCGGAGGGTCGAGGGTTCAAGTCCCATTGGGGTCAGGATTTTTAAACTGACCCAAACCCTCTGGCGGCACTATGGCCCTGGGGTCGACTCAGCCTCTAACGGAAATGAGTACCAGATGCTTGTTCTGGGGGTAAAGGTGCCCGTCACGCAGGGCTGACATCCCGGCGGACATAAGTGCCGATTGTCTAGAAAAAGTGGGAGCCCTTAACCTCCCACTACCCCAAGGGCCTCTGGGCCTGTTGTGGGATCACTTTACTTTTTAATGTTGGAATTGACATCTGGGTATGAAAGGACCAACAAATTTTGGTTGAAGATCTTTCATTTCAGTCTTGATATTTTCTTTGTGCTAAAATTCTAGTACACAGAACCCATAGGTTTATTTTCATTTTGAATGAATTCATGCCCAAGGTTTTTACACACTAACAATATCCAACAATATGACAATATTGAATTTATGAATCTCAGATCTAGAAATGAACATAGAACTAACTTGCCCTAAATGTTGTCATGTATATGCCAATGATCTTTGGTCTTAAATTTAATATTTGGCTGTTTTGTGGTCTCGAGGTAGCGTGCTGCCTTGTCACGCTGCGGGCCTGGGTTCGATCCCCGGTCAGGGCAGTTTTTCTGGGTGAGGTTTTTTTTTGGGGTTTTTCTTCACCTGTAAGACAAGTGTCAGGAAAACTTTAAAGCCCAAATGGTCCCCGAAATCATATGGCCATCATCATCATCATCATCCTTCACCGGTGTGGAAAGCAATGGGAAGCTACCACACCTACAATTCCCTAGTAAAGCTGCAAGCATAGCATAAAAATGCTATGATTGCAGTGAAGGACCTGCCTTTGGGCAGAATTACTATGGATGGATGGATTAAATAAAATAATACACATGCTATCTGTGTGACTTTTTTATGGGCTCTGAATTTATAGATTGAAGGGTTAGCAGAATACATGGTATTTCTTGTCGTACTGCAGTGCTAGCAAATGTTAAGAAATTAAATCCTCATCTTAACTGGTCTTCAAATTAATTTTACTGGATCAGACTATGTTTTGTACTAATATACTTTCAGTCCTTCTTTGTCTCATTGTTTAATTTGTTTGTAACTTATATGAAATTAAAATAAAATATATTTAATTTAAGAAAGAAAAATTAATGCTTGGACCAGGATGTGAACTCAGGGCCCCTAGTTCTACGTACTAGTGTGCCGTCCATTACACCATTCAAATGACGATACAAACAGCACACTAGTATGTAGAACTAGGGGTCCAGGGTTCAAATCCCGGTTCAAGCATTCATTTTTCTTTCTTAAATTATATTCTATCCAGAATTGGAATGTGTTAATTTAAATAAAAACATCAAAAATATATTTAGTTAACATGGTTATATGTGAATTAAAGTTAATTATCGTATATTAAACATTAATAAATATTAAATTAATTTCATATTTGAAGAGAAAAATTATACGCTCAGACTGGGACTTGAACCTGGGACCCTTGGTTCTCTAGACCAAGTGCTCTACCACCTGAGCTACCTGAGCAAGTACTGATTTAAACACAAATTTTTCTCTATATACGTTGTAATCCATCATTGAGGTGTATAATTCCCAAATATGTCTTTTTAATAAAGGACCTGCCATTACAAAAAGATAGAAGCAAAGGCTTCATAGCTTTGATGGATGGGAATTACAAAGTATATAGAGAAAAATTTGCATTTGCTCAGGTAGCTCAGGTGGTAGAGCACTTGGTCTAGAGAACCAAGGGTCCCGGGTTCAAGTCCCAGTCTAAGCATATAATTTTTCTCTTCAAATATGATTTATCTATCATTGAGATGTATGAAATAATAATAAAAACATTATATTAATTTACTTGTTAATTATCATTTAGGATTCATGGTGGTTCAGCGTCTAGTGAAAGTTCAAGACCAACTTCGCCTGCAATACATGAAAATTTTATTTTGCCTCCAAGAGATGTTCAGCTTATAATAGATAAGATGGCAAGTTATGTGGCTAAAAATGGACGAGATTTTGAATCTATTGTTAGAAGTAAAGGTAAGTTGAATATGTTCATTAATATGTGGATAAACAATTATTAATTTTAAAATGAATAATTTCCCAGAGAGAGTAATCTTATTATATTGTTTTTTTTAATTTCACTCACCTCATACTTCATAACTCCTAGCATACCCAGGGTTTCGTCACATCCTTTGTGACATTCTCAATGCTGTGTCACGTTCACAACTGACATCCGGCTGCCTTTTATCCTGCAGACTGACCTCTGCGCCATCTGATGGCTGACCGACGAACTTCCAAATCAGTCCTCTCTCCTTATAACCGGGTATTTCAAAATTCATAGTTATATTTTCATTCTTGCATATGTAAATTTTTCCCCAAATTGTGAGTTCCTTCGATTTTTCCAATTGTTTAAGTAATTTTGTTTTGAATATTTAATTTAGGAAGTTATATTTTGAGGTTATTTTAATTATATTATTTTTGGTCTGGGAAAGCTGACGATAAAACAGAATTGTTTTGAAACATGTCCAAGAACAAATCAATATTAATATTGAGGTAAGATGTCCAGACCAAAAATAATATAATTTTGTTTTGGTTTCTATTCTATGTTTTTCTGACCAGGCATGTGCAGCTATTGCAGATTTTTCTGTTTCTCGTATTGGTTATTTAAATGTTGCAGACCGCACTAAAAATGAGATCGTGCATAACTATTATTAATTGGTATATTGTGTAATTCCGCACACATTTCAGTAATTTCTTACTGTTGGCTTTCATCTGTTTTATTAAAACTATTAAATAAAAGTAATTGATGTATTCTAAAGGATACATTGTGATTTAAGGGTTAACTCATAACAAAAAATTTTTGTTTTGTTTTTTTTAATGACGATAGTGCATAATTTCCCTAACAATCCCTGATTTTTTCTTTTCAATGAAATTGATAAATTATAATTTTTTTATACTTTAGGTGACAGTCGTTTCTCATTTCTGGATGCAAATCATGCATACTTTGCATATTACCAGCATAAAGTTGGACTTTATGAGAAATTGGAAGCTCCGGTCATTGCTGCAGTACCTGCAAATAAAATGGATGTGGATGACTCAAGTCAGGATTTGTCTTTAACACCAGGAGCAGGGGAAGATAGTCATGATGGATCAGAAAAAAGTAGTGATGGAAGCAGAAACGATGCCAAACTACGGCCAAAACCAGGTAAATTATTGTTCATTGGTCTCAACTTTCATATGATATGGTAGAAGAAACATGATTATATTTGTATGATGGGATTAATGTAAGTGTGCAGATTTTAAGTATAAATTCCTTGTAATTAATATATTTAGGAGTCTTATAATAGAGTTTAGATCTCATATTGGTTTTCTCAAAAAAATTAATATAGAAGTTTCATTTAATTTATAGTTATGACTGAGTATTGGTTTTATCTTGAGATTTGTTTAGCACAAATAAAATTAAGAGAGATTACATAAATTAAATAAATTAAGTTATTTAAGTCAGAGATCTGGGGTTTGAATCCCCGTCCAAGAATTAATTTTTCTTTCTAAAATAAGGTTATTTAAACTTCATCCAATAGCATTTTTTGAAGAAAAAGATTTCTGCCTGAAACGGGTTTGCAAGATATGACTGATTCATTTTCTTTGATAAAATACTCTATAGTCTTATTTTCTATCAGTTTTGTGATTAATATTATGAAAAAAGTTAATGTTTTCAGATTATTTCCTATCATTAACATATCTAGTTAATAAATACGTTTAATTTGCTGTCATCTTGCCTCATATTTGGTTGTTTTCTTGTAAGACATGTTCCATCTTCAGTTGGTATAGACTGATGGTCTTGTTGTCGACCCTGGATATTGATTCCTGCTCCCTCTTTCTTGTGGTCCAAAGAACTTGTGTACTAAATTTCTTCTTCATTACGTATATCCAGCAGTAGCTGATTACATGAATCCATTGCTGTAAGTTGCAATGGGGCTGCATTTGAACATGCAGCTTATGTGGGCATTCAAGGTGAATGTCCACGAGGTTAAAAGAATGAGATATAGGAAAGGCAGAAATGAACCCTTCGGCCTCAAATACTCTAATACCATTAGGATCCTAGAAAACAAGAGGTCAGGTAAGGGAGATGGATAGAAAAGTAAAAAGAGGGATCTGGTACTAGAAAAGGAAGAAATACCAGATCGGTTAAAAATAAAAGTAAGGAGCAAAACACAAGTAAATGGAAGCAATGTTTTGCTCAGCTTGGGCACCTTGTAGTCACTGTCCACATATCCCCCAGATGGGGACCCCTCTCTTTCTAGGAATTTCAAAATTCATGATTCTCTCCTTGTTCTTCTGTATGTAGATTTTTCCCCCATATTGTGAATTAAAAAAAAAGTCTACATACAGAACAAGGAGAGAATCATGAATTTTGAAATTCCCGGGGAAAGAAATTCAATATGCAATTTCTTTGGACCATAAAAAAGAAGGCAGAAGTCGACATCCAGGGTCGACAACTTAAAAGATCATCAGTCTGTACCTACTGAAGATGGAGCAAAGATGCTTTGAAACATGTCTTAAAAGAAACAACCAAATATGAAGTAAGATGACAGCAGACCAATCATATTTATTAAGTAGAACCTCATAATATTACTTCCTTTTGTATTTTCATACCTAGTTAACTACTACCTACAATTGATAGCTAGTCTGGAAGCATTCATTTCCATGTATTTATAATTACTGATGTAATAGCAAACTCCATCATAATGGCTTCAGACAGTTAAAGCACTCACATAAAAATTTTGTGAACTTGGGTAACAATTTATGGGGCCTGGGAATTAAAGAAAGAGGAATTTGAGCTTAGTCTGTGAGTTACATCAAAATAGCTCTATGAAGGAGTGCCAGTGCATTAGCGGAAGATGCTTGGTTTAAATCCTGGCTTCGGTGCAAAATGTTCTATCTGTTTTAAGTTAATTTGTACTAATATCACATTTATTTTTAAAAAGTTAACATTCAATATTGTTGCAACAATTAGAGTTTACTTTTTAGAAAACACAGCAGATTTAATAAGTGATTTATTTGTAATTTTTACTACTTAATTGTTGTCATCTCAATTTTCTTTTTTCTTACAGCACCCGTTTGTTTTTCAATAAAGAAACCAAAAGAATCTGAAGCCATGTTGTTGGAGAAGCGGAGTGCTCTACCTATTGAGGAAAGTACAGATGAAGAGGAAGGACAGGAAGGAGAGGAAAAAGAAAAGAAAGAAAAGGAGAAAAAATCAGAAGAAAAGAAAAAAGTTGAAGAGTCTACAACTAAGGATGAAGGAAAGTCAAAAGATAAAACAGAAACAATTCAAACAATTAGTTCACATCTTCCAAACTCAAATTCTGGGAATAATGAAGACAATTCTAATGTGAAAGATAGCAGAGAAAAAAGGGGAAGTGTGGATAAAGATAAATGGGGTTAGTATACCTTTTTAATTCTATATTGCGTCATCAATATGACTTTTTCTTTAATATATTTCAATACAATAGAATTTGTTGCCAATTGGTGGAAAGAGCATATCATGAGAACACCATTGTCTGTCTGTAATCAGGAATTTATGTTATTAATATCTACATCTGAGAAACCAGGAACGTTTTTAAATTTAACTATTATGGGAAATATTACGAGGTTTAATTTAAAATACAATTTTTTACACCTCATCTCATATCCTGTCTTCTAAATGAGACTTTAGTAACCATAGTGGTTACATCTTTGGTATTTATTGAGTAAGAAGCAGTACTCCTGGATGACAGAACATTGGTTGTGTAAATACAGTATTACCCCTCTTTTACACTTTTCAAGGGACCACGGGAAAAATGGTGTAAAATAGGGGAAAGTCTAAATGAGGGAAATAAAGATGATTTAACTTTTATAGGAATTAATCACTATGAGGTTTAATTTATGGTGAATTAAATGTTTCTTACCTCTCCTCATATAAATTTTCTAAGTTGATCGCGATTTCGAGACTATAACTGTCTCATCCTCAGAACTTTGTTGGCGACTGGTGTTACGTCGATCGGAAGAAACTCTTCTTCTTCCCTCTGTTGATGGACCGATGAACCTCTGGATCAGGTCAAATTTATATGAGGAGAGGTAAGAAACATTTAATTTCACCATAAATGAAGATGAGTTCAAAAATGCTGACTCCCCATACTCTGCATCCATTTCAGAACATGAAAAAAACAGATGGGGATAATATACTACAGTATTACCCTTCTTTTACACTTTACACAAGGGAAAGTGGTGTAAATTTGGAGAAAGTGTAAATTATGGAAAACGAGGAGGAGTTAAAAAATGTTTAACCTCACATTCAGCAACCATTCTAGAACATGCAAAAAAGCAGTGACTGGGATAATATATAATATTGGCTAAATAATGTAATGTTTCTTTTAATTTAAAATAAAATTATTTACACCTCATATCCTGTCTTTTATTTATTTAGAAGACAAAATATTAGGTGATGTGTAAAGTATTTTATTTTAAATTAAACCTCATAGTGATATTCCTATAATAGTTCAATGTAATGTGTGTTTTGAACTGCTGTAAACATAAAATTACTTTATTTCTTTTACTTTCACCATTTAAAAATAAATAAGGAGAGGTTCAGCAAGCAGCACTATGAATCTTTATTGAGAGATTAAAAAAAATTGTTTTGCCACATAAGTACACCAGTTGAATTTCAGAAATTGTTTTAAAGTTCTGAGCCAACTTGATTGGCTCGATGAACATGCTCTGCTCTTTATTGATTGTACAAAAGCCAGCTTCATTGGCTCATGAAACTTGCTTGGCTCTTATCGATTGTAAAGCAGCCGGCTTCGTTGGCTCAATGAACTTGCTCTGCTATATATCGATTGCACAGAAGCGAGACAATCAATGAAATAAATTGAATATCTTTGATGTCTAATGCTGAAGATGACGTGATGTGACGTAAATTGTGGGAAACAAAATTTCAGATATGTAAAAGCGGGGGTTTTTAATACATTGTGAATATAGGGAAACTGAAGGGACCTTTAAAAAATGTAAAAGGCAGGAAAACGTAAAAGCGGAATAATACTGTTCTTAGTAAGAAGCAGTGCTACTGGACGACAGAACATAATGAAGATATAACCACTAAGGTTAGGTCTAATTAGAATACAGGATATAAGGTGAGGTGGAAAGATTTTTATATTAAATTTTTAAAATTTTATATTTAGAAATGTTTAAGTAAAATTTCATGGTTTGAGATTATCACAAAGTTTGTTACATGAATCAGTCTGGATTAAAGAGGGATGGATAAACGACGTTGTACTGTATATGAAATTTAGATCTATTAATACAGTTGTAAGTTTCTCTTCTTCTTCTTCTTCCCATTCTTTGAAAACTAACTATATTTTTTTGTGATAATATTACAGCTGAGGAACGAGTAAAAGACAAATTAGCTGCTGCAGCTAGAGAAAAAATTGCAGCTGCTGCTAGGGAAAAGCAACTACAATTGGAACGTAAGCGAAGAGCTGCTGCATTTATAAATATGATACGTAAAGATCATCCTTTGGGAACACCAGAACGAACTGTAATAGGTAATGCCATATATTATTTTAATTTACCTGGGTTGAAGAGTTACATATTCAATCCAGGCAATAGTAGTACTTTTGGACAATTCAGATTTATTTTAAACATTTTGACTTAGTTATTTATTTTATATTGTTTGTAAGTCAAGGAATAATGAATTGACATTTTAGTATTTAACACTATAAGGTATATATTTAAGTAAAATTGTATCATTTCACCTCATATTCTTCTTCTTTGACTGGTTTCGGGATCTTATTCGGTTCCATCCTGAATACTTTCATGACCATTGTTATGTCGTCTTGAAGAACTGCCTCCTGCTCCTTCTGTTGGTTGACTGAAGAACCTCGAAATCAAATCATTTTCTCCAGGAATTTGAAAGTTCATTAATTTCTTCTTTTTGCTTTTGTTTTAATGTATATTTTTTCCCAAACCGTTAGCTCTGTAGATTTTTCTGTTTGTTTTATTAATTTAACCTTTGATTTGATGTTTTCTGACCATGCGTGGATGGCTATTACAGATTTTTTATTATTTAATTACAGATTTTTCTCCTTACTTATTCTTGACATTCCTGAGAAGTTCTTTCACTATGGCTTTTAAATTTCTCTTTTGTTTTCCCTATGTAGATTTTATCATATTCTCTGCATTTAATCTGATAAATCCCTGAGTTTTCTTCTATTTTCTCATTTTTGTTGACTGCAATTAATCTAATGATACTGAAGTCTTTTTTCGGAGCCAATCATATGTTGGAATTAAAAAAAAATTGTGAAACTGATTGTGCTTCAATGGATGATATGTGAATTTCTTGATTTTTATGTTTTCTTCTTTTTCTTTTAGAAGTGTACTTTGATTAATACATTTTTGTCTTTTGAACTTGTTTATTTTCTTGTGTATCATGCTTTCTTCAAATCCATTACTTGTTGCCACATTAATTATGAATTCTTTTTCATAAATCTCACTGTTTATGCACATGTTCACTAATCATTGTGTCAAAAATGCAAACTATTGAAAACTGCCTCATTGTGAACTATGTGATTAAAACCAGAGGCTTTAATATGGTTATCTATATGTGTCTTCTTTCTGTATATTCCAAATTCTTATTTCCTTCATTTCTTATTATATTTGGATCTATTAATTTCTGAAATTATGAGTCCACAACACTCTATCTTCAAGAAAAATAAATCATTAAAGAAATTTCTGAGACCAATCTTCTCTTTTTAGTGCAAGAGATACCATAAAATATTGAGCCACCATTTTATGGAATCATCTATATGGACAACATAGTATTTAATTTTTCATCTGAGGAATTAAATTTGTACATATATATGTGTGTGTGTTATTTGAGTTTGTATTTTTTTTAACATTCTTACCTCACATGTTTATTTATTGGATGATCGTTTCAAAGCTATTGCTCCATCTTCAGCTTGTTCACAAACTGTTTTTTTCTTTCAAATTGTCGGCCCTGGATCTGTGTTCCAAAGAACTTGGTAATGAGGTTCCTTTCTCCAGGAATTTCAAAGTTCATAATTTTCTCCTTGTTCTTCTGTATATAGATTTTTTCCCATATTGTGAGTTCATTGGTATTTTCTAACTGTTTTAATAATTTTGTATTTATATCTATTTTGTGTTTCTCTATCCAAACATGAGCTGCTACTGCAGATTTTTCCACTTCTCCCTTTTTTACATTTCTTATGTGTTCTTTAGTTCTAATGTTTAAAACATTTTAGGAAGTAATATTTTGAGATTCTTTTAATTAAATTATTTTGAGTCTGTGAAATCTTTTTATATAATAAATTTGGAAATTCTTAACATTATGAGGTTTAATTCATAAGAATTAAATGCATCATGATTTCTTCTTACCTCATACTTCTATGTTTTTTAAACACAGCACTGCAGTATCAGCGACCATTGTCACCACCTCAGTCATGAAAACAGCTGAGGATTGTGAGGATGGTCACTGATACTGCAGTGCTGTGTTTAAAAACATAGAAGTTTGAGGTAAGAAGATATCACGATGCATTTAATTCCTGTGAAATCTTACCTCTTCAAGAACAAATCAACATTAATATTGAGGTAAGATTTCACAGACTCAAGATAATTTAATTAATTTTTTTTTTGTCAAATTTGATCATATTTGTATTTTTGATAAAAAATTTGGCTTTTGGAAGTTCAAAATGAGTTTGATCATAGTTGTTTGACTTGACTAAGTTAGTGAAATGAGCCATAACTATATCATACTAAGTCTAGGGTTGGTGGAAATGGTGATAAAATTTCCAGTACAAAGTGGATCTTAATAAGTGAAAAATTACTAAATACAATAGACAGGAATGGTGAATTGGGGACCTAAGTTAAATTAATTAGACTATTATATTATTTTTGGTCTGAACAAATCAACATTAATATTGAGGTAAGATGTCCAGACCAAAAATAATATAATTAAAATAACCTCAAAATATAACTTCCTAAAATTAAATATTAATTAGACTATAATTAATATGTGTTGGAATTTATATTTGAAGAGAAAAATTGTACGCTCAGACTGGGTTCAAACCCCAGTCTGACCGTATAATTTTTCTTTTCAAATATAATTATCCTTCAGTGAGAAGTGTTAAATTAATAATAAAAACATGAGTTGGGATATTCACAACTCACCTCATATTTATAGATTTCTTGATGACCGTGGTTTCGATACATTATGCATCATTATCAATTCTTTCTAACTGTTGAATTGGTGGCTGATGATCCTTAATAAATAATTGGATTCTACCTGATTTCAGCTTTTGTACTATTAAAATAAAAATATATATAATCTGATATTTTTATACACAGAAAATGATTCAGCTTTTTTAACAGTTATTTTCAGTACACAGTAATTCCTTTTATTTGTCTAGGTCCTCTCTTGCCAGACGGAGCTCCTGTGCAGCGATTGACTGATGATGAAGGGGAGGTGTCATCTGTTCCTTCACCAACTTCATTTAGTGATGTAACTTCACCACAACGCATGGGAAATGGAAAGTAAGTGGAATGTTAAAGAAATAAACATCAGAAACAATTAAACATATCTTATTTCCATTGTTTATTATTATACCGAATTTACTTGAATAATCTACACATATTTTTTCTTAAATTGTGTTTAAAGTTGGGATGCACATATTATTAATTTGTGGCAGAATGTTGGCAAAAGCTTGCTTCTTGACAAAAATCAGATTTTCCATTTGTGTTTCTGCATACACAAGCTTTCACATGTGTTTTGGGACAGTCTCTTGAGTAAATATCCTTATTGGTTTTGATGTTTCCCATACAAAAGTAAAAACTTGTATGAAAAAAACTGTAACTGTGGGTCATTATTGCTCGCATACAGCAAGTAATAACTTAAAAACAATTGATGAAGCAAGAAAACTTGACAACAGTTACAGGTAAGAAATATGTTACTGAAGCTTTATTTTCATGGAAACTGCAAAGTGGAAGGAAAATGTGCAAATACATTGAAAAATGGCAATTTAGCTGTGCAGTTTCCATGGAAATATGTAGTTTAAAGTCATTAGTTGTAGTGTGGGAAATGAATATGGACTTCAAAGCTAGTCAGTATTGGCTCAGTAGATATTTCAAAATAAATTCTCTTTCAATTAGAACAACAAACATCTGTCAATGCTGCCTATTGTATATGAGGACAAAATCTTAAAATTTTATTAAGGTGTAACCAGTTTGTGGCAGCATAATTATCAACTTAGACAAAAAGGTAATACCTAGACTCCAAATTAAATTTGAGGAGAAAAATTTTTGTCCAGACTGGGACCCAAACCCGGGACCTTTGGTTTACCATACCAATGCTCTTACCAACTTCAAATTTAATTTATCCTTCAATGAGATGTGTTAAATTAATAATAATATAAACATTAACCTAGACTCCAGTTTATTTTTAATTCATTAGACACAACAATTACCAATTATTTAATTATATTATTTTTGGTCTGGACATCTTACCTCAATATTAATGTTGATTTGTTCTTGGACATGTTTCAAAACAATTCTCTGTTTTATCTTCAGCTTTCCCAGACTGGTTTTATTTATGTTGCATTATGTTGCACCACCTGGATGTCGATGTCAGCTCCATCCTGTGGTTGGCCAAAGAACCTCCAAACAAGGTCACCCTCCATCGGAATATCAAAATTCATAACTCTGTTTCTGTTCTTCTGAATATAAATTTTTTCCCAAATAGTCAGCTCGTTTGTATTTTCTAACTGTTTTAATAATTTAGTGTCTGAATTTATATTATGTTTTTCAGACCAAACATGAGCAGCAACTGCAGATTTTTCAATTTCTCCATTTTTAATATTTCTTATGTGTTCTTTGGTTCTAATTTTTAGGTTTCTTTTTGTTTTCCCTATATATATCTTTTCACAACCCATGCATTCAATTTGATATATTCCTGACTTTTTATTTTTATCAGTTTTTTCATTTTTGTTGGTTTTTATTAGTTTATTTAAACTGTAGTTATTTTTTGGTGCTAATTTAATATTAAACTTCTCAAATATATTTTGAAATTTATTATGTACCCAGGGGTGATATGTGAATTTCCTATATTTTTTCATAGGTGGTTCTTCTTTTTCAAGATTACTTCTGTTTATCAAATGAAGAACCACCTATGAAAAAATATAGGAAATTCACATATCACCCCTGGGTACATAATAAATTTCAAAATATATTTGAGAAGTTTAATATTAAATTAGCACCAAAAAAATAACTACAGTTTAAATAAACTAATAAAAACCAACAAAAATGAAAAAACTGATAAAAATAAAAAGTCAGGAATATATCAAATTGAATGCATGGGTTGTGAAAAGATATATATAGGGAAAACAAAAAGAAACCTAAAAATTAGAACCAAAGAACACATAAGAAATATTAAAAATGGAGAAATTGAAAAATCTGCAGTTGCTGCTCATGTTTGGTCTGAAAAACATAATATAAATTCAGACACTAAATTATTAAAACAGTTAGAAAATACAAACGAGCTGACTATTTGGGAAAAAATTTATATTCAGAAGAACAGAAACAGAGTTATGAATTTTGATATTCCGATGGAGGGTGACCTTGTTTGGAGGTTCTTTGGCCAACCACAGGATGGAGCTGACATCGACATCCAGGTGGTGCAACATAATGCAACATAAATAAAACCAGTCTGGGAAAGCTGAAGATAAAACAGAGAATTGTTTTGAAACATGTCCAAGAACAAATCAACATTAATATTGAGGTAAGATGTCCAGACCAAAAATAATATAATTAAAATAACCTCAAAATATAACTTCCTAAAATTAAATATTAATTACCAATTATATTTAAATTAATATTGGAAAGTAAACATTATGAGGTTATATCATTAATAGTGAGTGGAGAACATATTTTTAACAACTCACCTCATATAATTTCAAATTTCTTTGATACCGGCGGTTTCAGACAATATCTTGTGCCATGACTGAAGAGGGACAAGATATTTTCTGAAACTGCTGGTATCAAAGAAATTTGAAATTATATGAGGTGAGTCGTTAAAAATATGTTCTCCACTCACTATTATTACCAATTATGTTGCTCTTGTAATAAAAAAGTTTATCATCTGGAAGGAATTACCCGATCATTATCAACTTCTTTCATTTATAACTGAAACTGAAAGTGATTGATGATAATTGGAGAACTTCCCTCCAGATGAGTTTGATTCCTTTCTTTATTGAAGGAATAATGTAACTCACATTGGAGCAATAAAGTCCCGTTTGGCAATAGCAAAATGGAAGGAAAAGTATCTCTGTATGGACATTTGATTGTAAGAGTTTATTTTGACTACAATGTTGTGCAAAACAGCTGATCGGAGAAAATTGCACTGTATGTAATTTATGATCAAGATCACAGTGACATAGAGGAGATGAATGCTAGTAAATCTATATCACTAACATTAATAATATTTTAGTACTGTATTATAAAAGTTATAAAATAATTTTTTCTAATTATAATGTGTGAATTTTTGGGGTTTATAACATTATTTTCGAGCAACGGTTCATAGCACTTGGTGCCCGGGAATTAACAGTGTTATAAGAGGAAAATTTGCATTTATATTGAAGTGCTCAGGTAGCTGAGTCAGTAGAGCATTTGCATAGAAAGAGAAAGGTCCTGGATTCAAACCCCAGTCTGAGCACATATTTTTCTCTTCAAATATAATTATTTTCTCTCTTAATCAATGCAAAATTGGGGTGATTCAAGTAAATAGAGTATATGAATTATGATGATCTTGCAGAAGATTTCCAGGCTGTTGGCCGTGGTCTTGAGGCTTGTAGTTCCCCAGTGTTTCGCCAGAGACTGCGTCCGGCATCCTCAAGGGTTGTCTGGCGAAACGCTGGGGAACTACAAGCCTCAAGACCACGGCCAACAGCCCGGAAATCTTATGCAAGATCATCATAGTAACTCCGGCCGTGAAAGCCTAAGTCAATACATTATATGAATTATGTTTCCTTGGTATCTGAATTAACTGGATATATTTATATCTCACCTCATAAAAATCTTGATTTTCATCGGGCCAGTTTCAGAAGGCATCCCTATCTGTCATAAGCTGAGGTTTCATATTCTGTTTTTTAAAAAGAATGTATAATAAATAAGATGAGTCTATATTTGAAGAGAAAAATTTTCGCCTAGACCGAGACTCGAACCCGGGACCTTTGGCTTTCTGGGCCAAATGTCTACCAACTGAGCTACCGAGGCGAGTTGCGATCTAGATGCAAATTTTTCTCTTTATACATTGTAATTCCCTTGCGCCAAATAAAAATGTCAAGAGTCTGTTCACCTCATAAATTGTAATTCATTAAGAATATATTAAATTAAATATTTAATTTAACTGTTTTACAACTATACTTCCATTTATTTTATCTATAGTGCTATCCATACTGGTAATACTGTTTTAGTTTTTTGACAGTTTGTTATTTGTGAATAATTATCTAATTTTATTGTTTGATTTTATTATTTCAGTCAAGATGTTGAAGATCGCCTCAACCCAAAGGAAAATGGTGAAGCACTTCCTCAAAACAACCTCTTTATTTGCCAGAATACAAGGTATGTTTTTAAATTTCTGTGAATTTTTTTACAATATTTTTCTTATGCATTTCATTCAGTCTACATCAATTTATGTTGCCATTGGAGGACAAATGTTCACAGTGAATTGTTTTTAAATGTCTTGGGATGACCTTAAAAAATAACCATTTCTTGTTTTCATATTCACATAAAAAAAAATCATAGTAACAAAAGAAATTTCCAAAATATAACAGACACACAAATTTTTGCTTAAGACTATCATGACACACTCCAGGGTAAAAATAATGCTAATTATAGCATGAGAAACTCATGTTAGGGAACTTTTGATCCGGTCCTAACATTTTCAGAGCCTACTCTATCGGGGTCCGAACCATAGATTGTGAAGCCTCCTACGGGGTGAATGAAATGATAATTTAGACTTTTTTCTTTGATAATGTAGTCTATTATTTTTAAGTAATTATTTATTGTAAGCCAATGCATAAAAATTCAATTTATCTTGAAACACAGTTGATTTAAATTAACTATACCGATGTGAAAAGTAACTAGACACAATGTCTTATTTGAATTGAAAAGAAGAGTAAATTTTAACTAATTTGAGAGAGATCCTAACTGCATCTTTAGTATAAGAGCAGTTACACGAGAAGTAAACTAGACTTCAACTCATCTGAAGCCAGACTAGATTTTGAACTGAACTGATGAGAAGCTAAACGTGGACATAACTCTCTCAGAGGGCATTAAAAGATTGCAATATACCTCTAGGAATCTGTGTGTAGATATCATCTTGATAAGTGTATAAGGTAACCAAGGGAATGTTTTTATTATTAATTTAATACTTCTCACTGAAGGACAAATTATATTTGAAGAGAAAAATATACTCTGACTGGATTATGGACCCAGGACCTTTGGCTTTCTCTTTGAATATAACCAAGGGAATAACTAATAAATGGTGAGTCTTGAAATCCTTGCTCATACTCCATGATCTTCAAGCACGGAACCACAGTTTCGAAGGCATCTCTCATCTTCAGCCATCTTTACAACTTTGCAACTATTTGTGTACATTTTCATTATAATTGGAGTTAAATGAACACACAAAAATGTAATTGTATCACATATAGAAACTGCGGTTTCAAATCGGATCCCCAAAGCTGTTTATAATTATATACCAAGAGGACGAAGATCACTAGGCCGTCCTATGAAACGCTGGAGGGAAAATTTTCTATAGGATCGTAACAGGCCTTGGCCTAATACTTGGAAGGAAGAAGAAGATAAAAAACTGCGGAAATTAAGTTCTTACGTTCAGTAGCAGGTGTGACAATTTTGAACAGAAAAAGAAATGAAGATATTAGAAAAGAGTTAAATATTTTTAATTTAACAAATAGAATTGACAATATGAGAAACAACTGGTATGAACATGTTAAAAGAATACCTACAGATAGAATCCGTCAGCTGTTATTAAAGTACAAACCTATAGGACATAGAAGTGTTGAATGCCCATTTACTAGATGGGAAGATTCATTAAATCTCACTTGATGTGAAAACAGGTCAAAGGGCCTAATTTCATGAAGTAGAAGAAGAAGAAGACATAATGAGATGAAAGTTTGTATGTTTTCCAATGCTGTCATCTGTACTTTTTTGTGCTTCTATTCACTTCCAGCAGTCCACTTTATGTACTTATATTTGGTGTTGTGTGAGGGATGATGATGATGAGAAGGTAGATATGAAACCCAAAGCTTATTCTTGTTAAAAAGCACCAAGGGAACTGCTAGGCTTAATGTCTCCATCTGACAGAAAAATTGCTATCAACATACAACATGCCTTCTCAACATATGTACTCCGGAGTTACTTGCAATTTATTCCAGGTAACTGGTGAACAAACACTAAAAAACTGTTTTTTTAAACACAGCACTGCAGTATTGGCAAACAATCTTCACCATCGTCAGCTATTTTCACGACTGTCAATTTTTTCTTTTGCCAGTAATTATCCAAACTGCCATCTGGTGTTCTTTTGAAGGAGTAATTTTTTAAACTGCCATCTGGTGTATTTTTGAAGAACTTTGTAATCAAGCTTGGTTCGTCTGGAATCTCGAAGTTGTTTGTGGTTCTAGTCTGGACATCAAAAGATTTTTTTAAGTTATCTCTGAACTAGAACATGTGGCATGTATGAGGAATGGAAGAGGAGCTTGGAAGCTTTTTGTAGAAAAAACCGGAGGGAAATGCCCAGTTAGTAGACGAAGAATAAGATGGGAGGATAACATTAAACATGATTTGAGGGAAGTAGATTATACAGGGGATGATTGGAAAACATTAGCTTAGGATAGGGATGTGTGGAGAGCTTATATCTGTGTGGTCATGAACCTATGGTTCGATAGTGCCAGTGAGTGAGTAGTTAGTTAGTCTCTCAACTAAAAAAAAAAATTATATCAAACTGTATATTAGCATTAATAAAATTAAAATGAGTTGTACATCTCACCTCATTCACTCATGTTCTTCACAGCATAGTTGTTCCTATCTTCAGCCATCTTTTTTACTGTTGAATTTTTGCCTTCACTATCATCTTCTAAACTGCCATCTAGTGTTGATTTGATGAACTTAGAGATTGAATCTTGCTTGCTGGGAGTTTCAAAATTCATGGATCCGTTTTTGAAAAAGAAGCTAAACTTTTGAAACATTAAATTTGACAGTTTGGGAAAAGATATACATTCTGAAGAACAAATTTAGATCCATGAATTTTGAAATTTCTGGCAAGCAAAATTTGATCTCAAAGGTCATCAAATCAACACTAGTTGGCAATTTAGAAGATGAAGGTGAAGACAAAAATTCAACAATTGTAAAAATGGCCGGATATAGGAATAATGTTTCCTGAAACCGGTCCTGTGCTTAGTAGAACATAGAGTGTATGAGGTGAGATAATCACAACTCATTTTATTTTTTTAAATATTTATTATCTTGTGCATACTTTCTATTAATGTACAGTGTTATAATACATTTTCAGCATCAAAGCAGAATGTGAAGCGTCGACATAGTGATTCTGATACTGGTAGTGATCACAGTAGATCAAGGAGTAGAAGTCATAGTCATACCCAGACTCACAGTCGAGGAACAGACAAACACAGACATAAAAGGAAAAAGATATCCATATCACATAAAAGGTAAGTTCTCATATTTCTCTTCACCTTATTATAAATGTGTTTCGTTGTTGTACTCATCATCCCATTTTGTAGCACTTATGTTTACCATAGGACTTAAATCAATACAATGCACTTAGAACCACACATTAGAAGGTTACATAGTAGAAAGGCAGGATCTGTGGTTAGCAGGATGTAAAACCCACTGCTGAAGACAGTATAGAACATCACACATCTAGACATTATGTGGAGATTTATGGAGGGTTGTTTCTGATATCTGGTAACAAATTGCAAGTGTGATTGTGGTGCTGCCAGGTCAGGGCTTAGAAGGATGACTCATCAGTTGTGTCTGTGTAATTGTTCACATATGTGTTGTTGCTAATTGGGCCCTATTAGGAAGGGTACTTTATTGCCTTTTCTGTTATGAAAATTGAATCTAGGCTGTCGAGAAAGAAAGATAGTGATGGATGTTCTTTTAACTTGCGATAGAATAATCCTTATATATATAATTTGGGAATGTTATGAGGTTTATGGTGAAGTTAAATGTTTCTTATCTCTCCTCATATAAATCTTCTAAGTAGATTGTGATTTCGAGATCATAACGGTCTCATCTTCAGTACAATCTTGGCGACTGATGTTACGTCGATCGGAAGAAACTCTTCTTCTTCCCTCTGTTGGTGGACCGATGAACCTCTGGATCAGGTCAAAATTTGCGGGAATTTCGAAGTTCATAAGTTTTGTAAATCAATGGTAAAGAGAAAAATGTTTGCCTGAACCGGGAATCGAACCCCGAACCTTTAGCTTTCCATGCTAATGCTCAGACCACTGAGCTAATCCAGGCTTCATTCCCATCCAAGCAGAAATCCTTCCTTTACCTTACTCTACTGGTTTCCTTTGTTTTTCTGAATGTGGATCTTTTCCCAAACCGTGAGTTCCTTTTGTTTGTCTATTTGTTTAATTACACTGGCTTTTGATTCAATTAAATGTTTTTCGGACCAAGCATGAGCAGCTACTGCTGACTTTTCCACTTCTCCATTTTTGATGTTTCTAAGATGTTCTTTCACCCATGTTTTCAAATTTCTTTTCGTTTTTCCAATGTAAATTTTGTCACAATCCCTGCATTTGATCTGATAAATTCCTGATTTGTTTCATTTTCAATTCTCTCATTTTTATTGGTTTTAATTATCCTATTAAAGCTGTATTCATTCTTTGGTGCTAATTTTATATCAAACTTTTTGAAATTTTTTTTTTAAATTTATGGTGTTTCAATGGATGGTAAGTAAATTTCTTGAATTTTATTTTTTCTGTTTCTTTTATAAGTGTGCTTTCATTAATTAATTTTTGTCTTTTAAATTTATATATCTTCTTGTGTACCATATTTTCTTCATAACCATTATCTATTGCAACATTAATTATGTGTTCTTTTTTCTTTTTCATAGTTTTCTTTGCTCATAGGTGTATTTACCAATCTATGTGTCAAACTATTGAATACTGCCTCTTTGTGAGCAAAATGGTTGAATCCTGAAGCTTTAATATAGTTGTCAATATGTGTATTCCTTCTATAAATTCCAAATTCTATCTTGTTTTCTTCATTTCTTCTTAAAGTGAGATCTAAAAATGGGATTTGTCTTTCATTTTCAGTTTCCATGGTAAATTTTATAGTTCTATTCTTAATGTTCAACAACTGTAAAGCATCCTCTATTTGCTTGTGATTCACGATAGCAATTACGTCGTCAGCGTATCTACTCCAAAATTTGAAAATCAAAGGATGTCCACTTGTTATTTTCTGCTCAAAACTTCCCATAAATAAATTGGCCAAAAAGGGTGATAAAGGATTTCCCAGAATTTTGTTTGAAAAATTTTCCGTTATATGTAAAAAAACATTTGTTCAATGCACAATTTAATTAGAATTATAAATTCTTTTATACATTCTTTTTCTAATTTGTTTTTATTTAACCACTTTTCCAAAATTTCAAGAGTAGTTTCTCTAGGGATACTGGAAAACAATGAAACTACGTCAAATGACACTAATCTGTCTGTTGGTTCTATTTGTTTGTTCAAACCCCAGTCTAGGCGTATATTTTTCTTTTCAGATATAATTTGTCCATCATTAAGATGTTTAAAAACGAATAATATAAACATTAAAAGAAGCACTACTGGCTTTATAAGTAATGTTTAAATTCCCAATAAAAAGTCTTCTTCAGTACCAGGCACTAGGCAGGGCATTTAAACCCACAGGCCAGCCATTTTAATACCCCAGCTACCCTTTTCGTGGCACTTCAGAAAATGGACCATTATTCACAAACTATTAGTCCTAGAAAATTCAAATTTTGTACATACCTAAAGGAGATATCCTAGTAGGATTAGATGGTGAAATAACTTGGGTGATTGACATCACATGGTATCGGCGTATCAATTTCAGGAAGTGGAAGTTCATGTTCACTTTCACTTTGTGAATCTTCTAATTCAGGAATCAGTTCATCACCTGAATCATCATTATACAAAATATTCACTAATTCTTCTTCAGTGAGATATTTTTCTTTCGCCATGGTTTCACTCACGCACAAACAACAGCGCGATAACGAGAAACATATATGACTGCATTGGAGCCTGGAGTCAAGTTTGGGTGAACGAATTCCATGTGTTGATTGTTTTAAAAATAAAAGGGGATTCACTAAGGTTAAATGTGTCAAACGGGAATAGAAAATGTACATTTACATGCCATCTATGATCTCCCAAGACATACTAAACCAACACAATATTTAGGCGCCGAATATAAATGCGGTTTGTTCGCGCCCGCTCCCTAAAACGAGTTAACTGACCGACGGCTGCATACACGATAGTCTCTTTAAACGCCTTAACTGGTTTACAGTACTGAATGTTAATAAAAGAGCCGCAATTTGCAAAAATCGTAACAACGGCTTGTACCATTTGGGGTTAGGGAATTAACTATGTAGAAGAGAAAAATATGCGTTTAGATTGGAGGCCTAGGTAGCTCACTTGGATAGAGCATTGACATAGAGAGTCAAAGGTCCTGGGTTCAAACCTCAGTCTAGGCGTATATTTTTCTTTTCAAATATAACAAGTCTCAAGTGCTAAGACTTAGCCAATTTGCTAGATTGTTCTCTGTTTATTCAGTATATTTTACTCTCTAGTATAAAGGATAATAATTCTGTGACATAGAACCTCCAAATAGCCGAGGCTAACTGAATTTGATTGCTTTCACCGATAGCAGACGACAATACAGGAACTGGTATAAGATTTTTTTTTTTTTGCAGATCTCTACCATCATCCTCACCTCATTCTCATATGAGGTCCCACAGACCCAGGAAAGAAGTTGAGCACTTGAAATTGAGGAAATCCAAAAAGAAGACTCGTTCAAGGTACGATGTTAATAAACTGACCTAGACATTGAACCTGAACACACACTAGATATAACTGGTTTTGATTGGATCTCTGAACTTGTGTGTGTTACTGGTTTTGGTTAGATTTGTTAACTCAGTATAATCTTTGCAGTGACCTCAACACTGATTCCACTTGGTGGTGTGTTGTTATGGGAATATAGATAACATGCTTAATTTATGAAAGTATTTCATGTGATCATCGCATGACATACATTGCATGACAATGATCTTCCAACCTTGAGGTAATTTTATTGTCATGAATATTTTATTGTCAGGTTTAAAAAGGGAATGAAGACTAAGAATATAATGATTATTTTTTGTGCTCTTAAAATATCTCCAAACCTCACCTTGCATGTGAGTGGTAAGAAGGGAACAAAACCAATCCATAGAGGAAAATTTAGGTCCTGGATTTATTTTAAAAATACAGTAGGAAGTAACATTAAGAGGTTTTATTAAATTAATACTGAGAAGCTAAAGCTATTACTATGATAGAAATAAGTAAATTAATGAAATTGTAATCAATGGTAAAGAGAAAAATTTTTGCCTGAACCGGAGGTTTTAATCTTAATTATCTTAATTATTAGGTCCTGGAATTTAGCATATGATTTTAGGGCCGCATGCAAATATGTTAGTCTCTGGTGAGCTGAGTTTTCCGTGAGAACGTGCAAAGTTCAAATTAGCGAGTCGCTCACTGGTCATGCGTGAAAGTCTTTTTTTCGTAATATTGGCAAGAAATTACCCAGAATTCTCAGCGAAAAAACCACTTCCGTTATTTTTGTCTGCTAGAGGAATGCATTTACACTTGCGCAAATAAAACCGTATACCCGACGACGTCTGCATCGCGCGATATTATGCCGATTCTCCTGTTCTTCCAGTTGAATTCTTTGGTAGACTATCAAATTCCTCTTCTCCACATATACCGAAAACATGATTGAAGTCTTCAAGATCCGACATCTTGGATAAAGCAGCAAGGCAGGCAGCAAGGTTTCAAGTACATCGGTTCCTATTGGGTTGCTCACGATTCGTTCTCTGCAAAGTCTCATCGCCAGGTAGCTTACGGAATTTCGATAATTATTATCGCATGAACTGATTCTTGAGTACGTAAAACTTATTTAGATGCAACTTTCTCAGTAGAGTACATGTTGAGAACAACTTTTACGGTCTAATGCGTTTATAGATATGAGCCTTAGAGATCCTTTAGAGCACAAAAAGTAATTTAACATTGGTTAGACTATATTTTAATAACGATTTTTATTATTAATTTAACACTTCTCATAGAAGGATAAATTATATTACAACGTACATAAGAGAAAAATTTGCGTCTAGATCGTAACTCGCCTCGGTAGCTCAGTTGGTAGAGCACTTGGCCCGGAAAGCCAAGGGTCCCGGGTTCGAGTCCCGGTCTAGGCGAAAATTTTTCTCTTCAAATATATATTTTAATAACTTGCCGAACTGACAGAATAACAATAGACGAAGTGGAAAATTCATTATCATGTGTTTATCAATACCTCCATTTATTAATGTGGGAAACAAATGATTTCATTAACATATGAGACCCTTAGAAGCCAAGGGGTATAAGTAACAAAAGGAAGAAAAAGGATATGAGGTGAGGTAATAAAAACATTAATTTAATTCTTAAAAGGTCAGTTTTTAGTTGTTCGAAATTGAGACAATACATTTGTGATTGTCTTAGCAGCTTTCTTTTCAGCCACTAGATTTCAACATCAGACAGATTTTTACTTGTATCCATTAGCCACTCGGATTAGTATCTGCTTTAACTGCTAAAATCTACGCTTAACACCAAAATTAGCAATTTGTCACTTGTACCCCTTGGCTTCTTAGAGACTCATATATCATATGGGGGAATAATTTAAATGATTATATCCCATGTTAAACACTTTTTGCTCCAGAAATTGTTCGGCAGTTTTTATCATTTGTTTTTATAGATGTTTTAATATCCAAGTCATATCATATCTAAAATCTTGGATTGTATCCAGTATATTATATTTCTTACTTATTTACTTACTTACTTACTGGCACTATCAAACCCGTAGGTTCATGGCCGCACGGACATAAGCTCTCCATACATCCCTATCCTGAGCTAATGCTTTCCAATCATTCCCTGTATAATCTACTTCCCTCAAATCATAGTTAATGTTATTCTCTACCAACTGGGCGTTTTCCCTCTGGCTTTCCTACAAGAAGCTTCCATGCAAGTCTTTCATTCCCCATACGTGCAACATGTCCTGCCCATCGCAGTCTACGAGACTTAACTGTTCTTATTATATCTGGCTTCCTATAAAGACCATGTAGTTCATTGTTATGTAGACTGTATTTCTATTTTTGTTTTTTTCCTGTAGAATTTCACCATATCAGTTTTAATGATATTAATAAAGTTAAATTCTAATTCAGCATTTGTTTTGGTGACTGACAATGAGAAAACCAGGGACGAACTGATCAGATTAGTTGGTCCTAGGTTTAATCCTGAACCTCCCATATATGAGTCTGAAATACTACTGTCTAGCCAATTTCAATGTTATTTTTTAAAAAGTAAAATTTACATCTGAAATGGGAATCGAACTGCAGACTTCCAACTCTGTACATTGGTATGTATTCCATTACACCATTCCAGACATGGCACAAATGCTAACATTTGTTTCCCCTTATACAATTGAATAGTTGCCCCGAAAGGAGATCTAACCCACAAAAATTCAAAAGTTGGGTTTTCAATGGATTAGTGTTCTATCTGGAGAGTATCCTGGCATGGTGGCTTTCAAGCGAATGGTGATCTTTCTGTGACAAAATGGTGGAAGCAGTTAGTCAAGTCATTAATAACAGTGCAGAAAAACAATTATTGCACATGTGCAAATTCATTCCACCACAGTTCCGTGAATTGTAATCAGAATCTTAGAGAAATTGAGTACAAATAAAAAAAAAAGAATGTAACGTAATAACGTTAAATGGAAAATAAATACTGAAAACTGGTTAAGTTAGAAATTTTTCTAATTGAATCAGTGTTCAATATGCATTTTCTATTTTTTATTTTAGCATTTTTAGTTAAATATGTATTAGATCATTTTCAACTGTATAGAGATAGATCACTTTTGCACTCAATTCTGTATTAAATTGTTAATATTTAGTTATTAGCATGTTATTTTGCATTCAAATTGGCTGTATATGGTTCCAATAGGATGAGAGATTAAAAAGTATATGATATATATAATAAAAGTAATAGCCTCAAAATGAACATTTTAGGATTTTTTTTTTGTTCATTTTTCCACAATTTGTAGTTTGTGGGTTAGATCTCTTTTTGGGGCAACTATTAAATTCTTCAATGTTATAATTGCTTTAGTTCAGTACTTTTTTACCTTTGATCTCTTCAAACTTTTGTTGTATAGGTCTCGATCAAGATCAAGATCTCATCACTCAAAATCACATTATCACAGTAGTAGTGAAAAATCAAGTTCACGAATGCGACACGGGTCAGTTGATGCTCATAGCAACAAAAAATCACATCACAAGAAAAGCAAGAAGAGTTCAAGGTCGTCAGATAGGAGGTCAAGTTCTCACACAAGCAATAGCTCCTAACTATTAAGGTGAGTGTTTTTAATATAAGCTTAAAAGAGAGAGGATTTTACTTTCTTTAATCTAGTCTTTTCAGTTATTACCCGTTTAAGGAGTAAGTGCAGTTGTTGACGGAGGGCACTGCAGTCGTGTTTATGCAGGAATAGAGCACGTGACACTGCTATCTACGAGTGCAGAGGGGAATGGGACGTGGGACGCTGACAGTGTACACTGCCTTATATGACGTCACGTGTAGCAACAGACAGAGCTTCCTAATTCTTCCGCCTGCAGAGATATTTTGAATGACTAATATAGTCCCTCAGCTTAACATCAGTTTATAGAAAGCTGTTCTCCAATGGCTGGTTGTTGACTTAATTCATTAATCTTCTTACTCATAGTTAAATATGGGAAATAACATTATGAGGTTCTTAATTCAATGAATGAATGAGCCACTTCTTATATTACCTCATTGTGTGCGTGGTGGTGGTGGTGATTTTTTTATAACAACACTATCCCTCTCATTTTCAACCAATATGACTACTGGATTTTCGTTGGAATCTTCATCTATAATGTTGCCATCTGGTGTTGATTTGATGAATTGAGATCAGGTCCTGTTTAAAAAATCAACTATGAGGTAAGATAAGAAGTTCATTGAATCCTCTTACTTATCGATAAAGTTTGCTGTAGGGTTTTTTCATGTCTAGGAAATGATATTGCTCTTATGGGAATGCTGTTGCCACTTGACGCCGTTCAGACTGATTGGCAGAGATGGAAATACAGGGTGGACCGCTCGAATGGACCTAATTTCAATTGCTTGTTACTGGCAAACGGTTGAAGATAGAAACTTAAAACAACGTTCATAGTACAGAAAAACTCACCAAGTTTCGAATCCTGTCGGTAGATGGCACAAAGATACGTTTCTCGTTCTTAGATTTAATTGTTTGTGAAAATGGCGACTCCGCAGATGAAAGCGCAAGCTGTTTTGTGGTATGCGGAGTTTAAATCAATCATTAGAGTTCAAAGGGAGTTCCGGCGTGTGTTTAACCGTGATGCTCCAACTGCTAGAAGCATAAAGAAGTGGCGTGATACATTATTAGCTACAGGATCTGTGTTGAAGAAGCATGGTGGTGGTCGCAGAGCATCCGATGAAATGGTAGCAAATGTTCAAGCCGCATTTGAGCGAAGCCCCCGGAAGTCATTAAGAAGAGCTTCGCGGGAACTTCAAATACCAAAATCGACATTACAACGGATTGTCCACAAACGCCTCAAACTGCACGCATATAAAGTGCAGTTAGTGCAACGTCTGGAGCCGAATGACATGCCGAAACGAGTGGAATTCGCCAATACGATGCTGGACCGTCTCGGCGCTGATCCTGACTTCATGACCAAGATTTTCTTCTCGGACGAAGCCACTTTCCATTTGTCAGGCAAGGTAAACCGGCATAATGTGCGGATCTGGGGATTCAAGAGCATGTTCGTGATAGTCCGAAGATGAATGTTTGGTGCAGTTTGTCACATAATAAGGTCATTGGACGTTTTTCTTCGCCGAGAAAACTGTTCGTGGTACCACATATCTTGACATGCTGGAGCAGTTCTTCTTTCCACAAATTGAACAACTGCAGCCTAACATCGTTTTCCAGCAAGATGGTGCTCCTCCCCACTGGTCCAATGAAGTTCGTACGACTTTGGACAACATTTTCCCTGGCCGTTGGATTGGTAGGGGAGGACCAATCGCGTGGCCCCCGAGATCTCCCGATTTAACACCACTGGATTTCTTTCTCTGGGGCTATGTCAAAGATAAAGTTTACACCACCCCAGTCAAAGACCTTCGTGATCTTCGTGAGCGCATCATAGAGGCTATTGAGAACATTCCAGAAGACATACTCCAACGTACTTGGCAAGAAATTGTTCATCGCTTTGATATCGTCACAGTGACTGCTGGGGCTCATATAGAGATGTGGTGATCTGGATATCAAAACTTGGTGAGTTTTTCTGTAATATGAACGTTGTTTTAAGTTTCTATCTTCAACCGTTTGCCAGTAACAAGCAATTGAAATTAGGTCCATTCGAGCGGTCCACCCTGTATATCTCCCTCTTTTCCTTCTAGCATATGTACAGCATCAACATAAGTTTATGGCACCTTTGGAAGTAAGTTCTTCATTATATATAATTGTTATAAATTATAATTACCCACAAAAAAAAATTATGCTCAAGTAATTTAAGAATAATTCATGTAAAATTAAGAACAATGGTGTTGTATACCATAAAATAGTATAATATAAAATTTGAGATAAATCCCTATGATGACAAGATAAAATATTAAGAATCAAATGAATCGTGAATTCTTCTTACCTCATACATCTATGTTTTTTTAAACACAACACCGCAGTATCGGAGAACCATCTTCTCCATCATCAGCTGTTTTCATGACTCGGCTGACGATGGAGAAGATGGTTCTCCGATACCGCGGTGTAGTGTTTAAAAAAAACATAGATGTATGAGGTAAGAAGAATTCACTATTCATTTCATTCTTATTAATGAAACCTCATAATGTTAAAATTCCCAAATTTATTATATTGAATGTGTCACATTCAGTACCGTAAACCAGTTAAGACGTTTAAAGAGACTATCGTGTATGCGGCCATCGGTCAGTTAACTCATTTTAGAGCGGGCGCGAACAAACCGCATTTATATTCGGCGCCTAAATATTGTGTTGGCTTAGTATGTCTTGGAGATCATAGATGGCATGTAAATGAACATTTTCTATTCCCGTTTGACATGTTTAACCTTGGTGAATCCCCTTTTATTTTTAAAACAGCACATGGAATTCGTTCACCCAAACTTGACTCCAGGCTCCAATGCAGTCGTATATATTTCTCGTTATCGTGCTGTTGTTTGTGCGTGAGTGAAACCATGACAAAAGAAAAATATCTCACTGAAGAAGAATTAGTGAATATTTTGTATAATGATGATTCAGATGATGAACTGATTCCTGAATTAGAAGATTCACAAAGTGAAAGTGAAGATGAACTTCCACTTCCTGAAATTGATACACCGATACCATGTGATGTCAATCACTCAAGTTATTTCACCATCAAATCCTACTAGGATATCTCTTTTAGGCATGTACAAAATTTGAATTTTCTAAGACTAATAGTTTGTGAATAATGGTCCATTTTCTGAAGTTCCACGAAAAGGGTAGCTGGGGTATTTAAATGGCTGGCCTGAGGGTTTAAATGCCCTGCTCAGTGCCTGATACTGAATGTGTTAAATATCTTTGCGCTTTAACAACATGGGGGTTTATGTATTGACTTAGGCTTTCACGGCCAGAGTTGCTATGATCTTGAAGATTTCCGGGCCGGAAATCTTCTTCAAGATCATCATAACACGGGTTTTTTTTCTTTCTTCTCATGAACAAAATTCATGTCCCAGTCAATGGAATCTCCACTACCCACTGTTCCATTAATTGAGTTCACCCCTAACTTTATTAAATAATTGGGTGAAAGTTATACTTTCAATAATGGTATTTGTTTCATAAATAAATATCCAGTTTCTTGGAAAAGTTATAGGTGAAACTATTTAACCTAATTATTTATTTCAAATTAACTAACTAATAAATGAATCTCACATAAATGGATATGTTTACTAGTAAGAATTACTCCATAAGAGCAATGCTATTTTCTAGGCGTGAAAAATCTTATAGATCTTGGTTTTCTAGTTCCTTTTTATCAAGATGTCTACACTCAGTAGGTAATCTCTGTCTGTAACTGAGTTATTGTTACAGATGGATTATGTGGTTGTAAGATGCTTATTCAGTCATGGCCAGTGTGAAGAGAGTGGTTGTTTTTCCTATCTTTAATTTTTTTTTGTGACCATATAAAGTTTTAATGGGTTTTGGTCCGTAGAAAGTAATGATGTGATTTAAGATTTTTAACTTTGAATATTGATACCAAAATCGCACATTAATAAAATTATATTTTGCACACAACATGAAATACGCTTTATTAGCTTTATAATGAACGATAAGTTAAATAATAGTTTATAAAACTATAAAGAAATTGACATTAAGGTTTTCAAATTAATTTTTTAATGTCATTGCCATGATTCTCTTTTACCAAGCATTTTTTTTTTTCCAGCTTTCCTATTGGTTGTCATGCTATATTCAATTTCTGTCACATATTATTTGTCCATTGTTGCATCTACAATAATTTTGTAGCTGGCAACTGTGTACTGTGCAACATAAAAATGTTGATGTTTTATTTTAGGAAGTAATATTTTGAGCTTCTTTTAATTAAATTATTTTGAGTCTGTTATATCTTACCTCAATATTAATGTTGATTTGTTCTTGAACATGTTTCGATTAGTCTTCTAATCATCTTCATCGTCTTGGACTGGTTGGATTTATGTTGTAAACCCTGGATATCGATGTCAGCTCCCTCCTGCGGTTGGCCAAAGAATATCCAAACAAGATCTTTGTTAGTTGGTTCATGATTTACAAAATTCATAACTCTTTGTTTCTTGTTCTTCTTCGAATGAATATTGGATTTTGTGCCCAAATAGCTTCTTTTGTATGCACCCTTGGGCACACAATACAATTCCAAAAATAATCTTTGAGAAGTTTAAACATGATGTTAGCCACAAAACAAATTAACACAGTTTAAATAAACTAATAAAAACCAACAAAAATAAAGAGACTGATAAAAAATAAAAAAATCAGGAATATATCAAATTGAATGTACTGGTTGTGAAAAGACATACATAGGAAAAACAAAAAGAAACCTAAAAATTAGAACCAAAGAACACATAAGAAATATGAAAAATGGGGAAATAGAAAAATCTGCAGTTGCTGCTCATGTTTGGTCTGAAAAACATAATATAAATTCGGACACTAAATTATTAAAACAGTTAGAAATACAAACGAGCTGACTATTTGGGGGAAAAAATCTATAATATTTAATTTTAGGAAGTTATATTTTGAGGTTATTTTAATTATATTATTTTTGGTCTGGACATCTTACCTCAATATTAATGTTGATTTGTTCTTGGACATGTTTCAAAACAATTCTCTGTTTTATCTTCAGCTTTCCCAGACTGGGAAAGCTGAAGATAAAACAGAGAATTGTTTTGAAACATGTCCAAGAACAAATCAACATTAATATTGAGGTAAGATGTCCAGACCAAAAATAATATAATGAAAAAATCTATATTCAAGAGAACAAAAACAGAGTTATGAATTTCGAAATAGCGACAGAATGTGACCTCGTTTGGAGGTTCTTTGGCCAACCGCAGGAGGGATCTGACATCGACATCCAGGGTTTACAACATAAACCAACCAGTCTGGCCAAGATGCAGAAGATGATTAGAAGACTAATAAAAACTGTGACCTCAGTCCAGGGGTTATTTCCTAGTCTGCTAAATTAAGCATATTAATTTTTGGATTTCATATTTTGGAAAAAAAGGTCCTCTTACATTCAGGTATATACAGTATATTTGAAGAGAAAAATTGTACACTCTGCCTGGGGTTTGAATCCAGGACCTTTGGCTTTCTAGGCCAATGTTCTACGACTAAGCTATCTGAGAAACTCCATTCTAAATGCAAATTTTTCTCTTATACACTGAAATTTCCCGATCACTGAATGCTGCGAGCATTTGCTCAATCACGCAAATGGCGGCTTTTTGTATAAGAAGACATTTATTGGGAATTTAAACACTACTTTATAAAGCCAGTAGGGCTTCTTTTGGTGTTTCATTATTAATTTAACACTTCTCACTGAAGGATAAATTATATTTGAAAAGAAAAATATACGCTCAGACTGGAGTTTGAACCCAGGACCTTTGACTTTCCAGGCCAATGCTCTACCACTGAGCTACCTGAGAAACTCCAATCTAAATGCAAACTTTTCTCTTATACACTGTTAATTCCCGAATGCTATGAGCATTTGCTCGATCACCCAAATGACATTTATTGGAAATTTAAACACTGCTTTATAAAGCCAGAAGGGCTTCTTCTGATGTTTTATTATTAACATAACACTTCTTACTGAAGGATAAATTATACAGTATTTTCTTAAAGAAAGGTATAGACAAGGAACTTTGACAGGTCATTGCTTCTGGAGTTGTTTTGCTTCCTTGTTTGCTTATAAAGCCGATGTGGAAATACTAGAGAAATGTGAAGGATGAATATCTAGTTCAGTTGTGAAAAGTTGTGTAGAAATGTTAGTGGAAGATAAGAAAAAAGGGGGAAAGGGGAATCTTGAGTGAGGACAAGTATTTTAACTGTGTTTCACTTGATATCTGAAAGCAATTCTGAGACCTATCACTGACCTACTGTTATTGTGATTTCACTGGAGCCTGCATCACTTTCTATTTTTAGATTTCTTGTTAGGCTTTCTTAGTTTCTTAGAGATGTCAATAGCCTTTGCCCTTTGTACATCATCCAAAAGCAATGTTATATCTATATATTAAATTTGGGAATTTTTAACATTATGAGGTTCAATTAATAGGAATTATATTATTTTTGGTCTAGACATCTTACCTCAATATTAATGTTGATTTGTTCTTGAACATGTTTCAAAACAATTCTGTTTTATCTTCAGCTTTCCCAGACTGGTTTTATTTATGTTGCATTATGTTGCACCACCTGGATGTCGATGTCAGCTCCATCCTGTGGTTGGCCAAAGAACCTCCAAACAAGGTCACCCTCCATCGGAATATCAAAATTCATAACTCTGTTTCTGTTCTTCTGAATATAAATTTTTTCCCAAATAGTCAGCTCGTTTGTATTTTCTAACTGTTTTAATAATTTAGTGTCTGAATTGATATTATGTTTTTCAGACCAAACATGAGCAGCAACTGCAGATTTTTCAATTTCTCCATTTTTAATATTTCTTATGTGTTCTTTGGTTCTAATTTTAGGTTTCTTTTTGTTTTCCCTATATATATCTTTTCACAACCCATGCATTCAATTTGATATATTCCTGACTTTTTATTTTTATCAGTTTTTTCATTTTTGTTGGTTTTTATTAGTTTATTTAAACTGTAGTTATTTTTTGGTGCTAATTTAATATTAAACTTCTCAAATATATTTTGAAATTTATTATGTACCCAGGGGTGATATGTGAATTTCCTATATTTTTTCATAGGTGGTTCTTCTTTTTCAAGATTACTTCTGTTTATCATTTTTTGTTTTTTATACTTTTCTATCCTTTTATGTACCATTTTTTCATCAAACCCATTTTCTCTTGCTACTTTGATTATGTGTTTGATGGGTTTGATGAAAAAATGGTACATAAAAGGATAGAAAAGTATAAAAAACAAAAAATGATAAACAGAAGTAATCTTGAAAAAGAAGAACCACCTATGAAAAATATAGGAAATTCACATATCACCCCTGGGTACATAATAAATTTCAAAATATATTTGAGAAGTTTAATATTAAATTAGCACCAAAAAATAACTACAGTTTAAATAAACTAATAAAAACCAACAAAAATGAAAAAACTGATAAAAATAAAAAGTCAGGAATATATCAAATTGAATGCATGGGTTGTGAAAAGATATATATAGGGAAAACAAAAAGAAACCTAAAAATTAGAACCAAAGAACACATAAGAAATATTAAAAATGGAGAAATTGAAAAATCTGCAGTTGCTGCTCATGTTTGGTCTGAAAAACATAATATCAATTCAGACACTAAATTATTAAAACAGTTAGAAAATACAAACGAGCTGACTATTTGGGAAAAAATTATATTCAGAAGAACAGAAACAGAGTTATGAATTTTGATATTCCGATGGAGGGTGACCTTGTTTGGAGGTTCTTTGGCCAACCACAGGATGGAGCTGACATCGACATCCAGGTGGTGCAACATAATGCAACATAAATAAAACCAGTCTGGGAAAGCTGAAGATAAAACAGAATTGTTTTGAAACATGTTCAAGAACAAATCAACATTAATATTGAGGTAAGATGTCTAGACCAAAAATAATATAATTAAAATAACCTCAAAATATAACTTCCTAAAATTAAATATTAATAGGAATTAAATGAATCGTGATTTCTTCTTACCTCATACTTCTATGTTTTTTTAAACACAGCACTGCAGTATCGGTGACCCATTATCACCATAGTCAGCTATTTTCACGATTGTCAATTTTTTTCTTTTTTTGCCAGTAATTATCCAAACTGCCATCTGGTGTTCTTTTGAAGGAATTACTCTCCAAACTGCCATCTGGTTTTCTTTTGAATGAATCATTTTTTAATGTTGTCGTCCTTGAGCAATCGTGATTTATTCCCGTGACTTGACTTGTCTGTTAAATTAATATATTAAATTTGGGAATTTTTAACATTATGAGGTTCAATTAATAAGAATTAAATGAATCGTGATATCTTCTTACCTCATGCTTCTATGTTTTTTAAACACAGCACTGCAGTATCGGTGACCCATTATCACTATCGTCAGCTGTTTTCACAACTGTCAATTTATTATTTTTTTGCCAGTAATTATCCAAACTGCCATCTGGTGTTCTTTTGAAGGAATTACTCTCCGAACTGCCATCTGGTGTACTGCAGTGCTGTGTTTAAAAAAACATAGAAGTATGAGATAAGAAGAAATCATGATTCATTTAATTCTTATTAATTGAACCTCATAATGTTAAAAATTCCCAAATTTAATATATAAATTTAGACAGTCAAGTCACGGGAATAAATCACGATTGCTCAAGGACGACAACATTAAAAAATGATTCATTCAAAAGAACACCAGATGGCAGTTTGGATAATTACCGGCAAAAAAATAATAAATTGACAGTCGTGAAAACATCTGACGATGGTGCTAATGGGTCACCGATACTGCAGTGCTGTGTTTAAAAAAACATAGAAGTATGAGGTAAGAAGAAATCACGATTCATTTAATTCCTATTAAATGTTATATCTATTGAATAGAAGCCCTACTGACTTTATAAAGTAATGTTAAATTCCCAATAAATGTCTTCTTAACTAAGAAGCTGCCATTTGTAAAGATAGAAGCAAAGGTTTCAAAGCATTTGGCGCAAGGGAATTACAACGTATATAAGAGAAAAATTTGCATCTAGATTGCAACTGGCCTCTGTAGCTCAGTTGATAGAGCATTTGGCCCGGAAAGCCAAAGGTCTAGGTGAAAATTTTCTCTTCAAATATAATTTATCCTTCAGTGAGAAGTGTTAAATTGATAATAAAAACATCAATAGAAGCCATACTGGCTTTATAAAGTGGTGTTAAATTCTCAGTAAATGTCTTCTTAACTAAGAAGCCGCCATTTGCAAAGATAGAAGCAAAGGTTTCAAAGCATTTGGCACGAGAGGATTACAACATATATAAGAGAAAAATTTGCATCTAAATCGCAACTCGCCTCGGTAGCTCAGTTGGTAGAGAATTTGGCCCAGAAAGCCAAAGGTCCCGGGTTTGAGTCTCAGTCTAGGCAAACAATTTTTCTGTTCAAATATATTATATCTGTTACCCATCTCCCACCACTTGAACATAGTGTAAAACAGCATTAAGTGAAAATGAGAAATAATTTGTAGGAATCAATTTTACATTATTTGTATTAATATTTAATGTGTACAATAATAAGATTGGAATGATTTTGTGATTACTTGAATATGAATAATATTTGGCAGTAGTACAGCGAAATACCACATTAGTTTATATATTATAATGTTTCATATTCCATAATCAATGCAGATAAAAATTGTCAGTAAACACAGCAAACCCAAAGATTTTAAAATGGTTAAGTAAAGATATTAGAACTTTGATTAGTTTAGTAAAAGATTTTATGTGCCAGAGCATATCAATCTAACTTTTTGCTGCAACTTGCTTTATTTAGAATTGGGAAATATGGTTGAATGGTTTCCATTGCCAAATATATTACACATTCAAATTAACTGCGCATGGGCAGAGTATAAGAGTTTTAGCGGTAGTGTCGCCAAACTATTAAATCTGTGGAAGGGATGTAGGAGAAGACTGTACATCTGATCACGTACTGAAATGGTTCAATTTTAAGTGTGGGCGGAGAATCTCTAAACATGTTTGAAAGATCTTAACATGGTTGTCATATTAGTCATTTAAGCATTGAACACTCAAGCGGTCGGATCATTTAAAATCACAGTATTTGTTGTCTCTCCATTACCAGCTTCACGATAAATCACAAGTGGCAACATGTAATGAGAAGTGACAGCCCATTCCTACATGTAACCCCAATAGTAACAGGGTTGTCAAATTAGTCATTTTGCCAATGACCGCATAGAAGGATGGACCATTAAAATCCATAGTATTTGTCAACTCTCTACCTGCCAGACAAAGAACATATACAGAGGACAGGAAGTGGCAACATAAGGGAGAGAAAGACAGCATGTTAGTTAACATTTTCTGCAAGCGCAGACTATTTGGTGGAGTAATAATTTAATAATAATTAATAAAAACTGAGTCGTACCTCACCTCATACTTCATGTACTTCGAGCATGGAACCGCAGTTTTTGGAGGGATGCCTCCTGAAACTGCAGTTCCATGCTTGAAGAACAGGAAATATGAGGTGAGATACGACTCAGTTTTTATCAATTATTAATTTAAAACCTCGTAATGTTATTTCCCATAATTTATTTATGAGCAACTTAAGTTAGAAAATTACTAAATATAACAAAGAAAGTAATGGTGGAAAAATGTGCTCCTTAGTGACCAAAGTTTTATTTTTAATTGGACTATAAATATAATTCTATAAATGAAATACTAGTACTGCAATTCCATTGTGATTATGAAAAATAATAAAATTAAATGTGACATGTTTCACAGTACACGTGTGGATTATTAACTTCAAATTCTGAGATGCAAACTTAGATTCTAATCACAAGTAGAGCAGATAACGATTTTCCAATGAGTCAGCAAATTCAGATATTTGCAAAAAGTTTTACGTATGTCTCGTGTTGAAAATTTGTTTACAGTTTATAGGTCACTGCCATGAACTTCAGAAAGCTTGATATATTAAAGAGTTAATATATGGGATGATTACTTTTATCAATAAGATTCAATGTAGTAGGGGAAATAACATTTTACTAGTAGAGCCTTGGTGATATTTTGTCCCCAAAGCAGTGTATATAACATGATTACATTATCCTTTTGACCTCAAAGAATTCCACTTCACATGATGTAAATTACTCTTATCTTAATGTGATGAAATTCTTAAGCAAATGTTATTCTTGGCTCATAATTCACGTGGATACATATTCTTGTTAGCCCAATTTGTACCATAATAAAATGTAAAATATTTGTGAATGTCAATGACATCAGTAGGTGATGCATATAATTTTCTGTATTTACTACTAGTACATTACTTCTGTCAGTATCACCAATACCACCACTGTCATCATCAAATTATATACCCCTGTATATCTGATGTCCACCGCTGTGGTCTCGAGGTAGCATGCTGCCTTGTCATGTAGTGAGCCCAGGTTCGCTTCCCGGTCGGGACAAGTTTCCTGGGTGAAGTTTTTTTTTCTCACCTGTACGACAAAGGCCCAAAAGTCCCCGAATATCATCTGGCCATCATTATCATCTTTTGCTGGTATGGAAAGCAATCGGGAAGTTACCACACCTATAATTCCCTAGTAAAACTGCAAGCATAGCATGAAAATGGTGTGATTGCAGTGAAAGACCTGCCTTTGGACAGAACACTATAGAATAGAATATATCTGATGCTTTTCTGCCATCATATTTTCGGGAAGTTACCACACCTATAATTCCCTAGTAAATCTGCAAGCTTAGCATGAAAATGGTGTGATTGCAGTGAAAGACTTGCCTTTGGACTGAACACTATAGAATAGAATATATCTGATGCTTTTCTGCCATCATATTTTCTCTTATTTATGGGTTATTTTATAACATAGCCTCTTCCATAAATTTTTGTCCTATCACAATACCACCATTTGAGTTCTTTCCCAATTATAATATTCTCTTCTAGGTCCATTTTATTGAGACTTTAACAATCTAGTCCTAAATCTTCCCAGATTTATTTTGTCTTTCACATTTATTTCCATAGCTTTTCTTGATAATATATTCCCTCTTCCATCCTTTTATGTACATAAATTATTTTGATCCAATTTTCATTATAACTTCTGTCAATTTTTGTGCTCTTTCTGAATTCCTTATAACTTTTTTTTGTTCCTTTTTTGCCTTCTTTTCAATAATACTCAAAAATATCACTTCACCTGCTTGAATTCTGATTAGATCTGTTTTTGAAGATCTCAGCATATTTGTAGTATGTATACAGCACAATTTTAATTTCTTTTGTTATGTTCCAATTTCGTCTTTGCCATAGCTGAGCAATTTAAAGCATCAAGCCTTTGTACAGAGCTGTGGGACTTGCGCTGGTTCAAGTCCCCATGAGGAAGAAATTTTCTTATGAAATTTTGGTCAGTATGGGACTGCTGCCCACTCAGCATTAAGATGAATTTGGATACAATGTTTAATTCCTTCAAGTTGAAAATTACAGCTATAATGACTGGGGAAGTCGATATGCAGACCACATGTCACCTGTATACTGGCTATATGATCATGCACCTCTACAAATTATACAAGTGGACGTGACATAATTTACCTTAGTATTTCCGATAAAAGAGCCAGCAATCAATATGGGATGCAAATCTGTCCAATTAAAACCATAGATACCAGTAAAAGTGATAGAAAAAGACAATAAACAAACCCAAATTGATCCCCACACGTGTTTTGCCCTTGAACAGGGCATCATCAGGGTGGTTAGTAGAGTTTTTACTTTGATGTGATCATCTTGATGATGTCCTGTTGAAGGGTGAAACATGTGTGGGGATCAATTTGGTTCTATTTCTTGTCTTGTTTTATCACTTTTACTGGTATCTATGGTTTTAATTGGACAGATTTGCATCCCAGATTGATTGCCAACTCTTTTAGCAGAATTGCTACTAAGATAAATTGTTTTATTTATATATATATGATTATGAAAGGTTTCTTGGGTTTTCCGTGTCAAGGACTCAGGGTTGGCCTCTAGCCACATACCGATGTTTCGATATGATCCCACTTGCAATTATAAGACACCTTTTATAATCATTAATTTTATTTATTTATTTTCAGTGTGATCATCTTACCTCAATATTAATGTTGATTTGTTCTTGAACATGTTTCAAAACAATTCTGTTTTATCGTCAGCTTGTCCAGACTGGTTAGATTTATGTTGCTGGACATCCAAGGTGTGCAACATAAATCTAACCAGTCTGGACAAGTTGATGATAAAACAGAATTGTTTTGAAACATGTTCAAGAACAAATCAACATTAATATTGAGGTAAGATGATTAGACTGAAAATAAATAAATTAAAATAACCTCAAAATATCACTTTCTAAAATTAAATATTTTATAATCATACTTATGTCCACAAAAATCTTCAATATAGCGTGTATAGATATACCCTTGGATGGGTGTATGGCTTCCGAAACGGACCACATTGAAAACTCAGTGTGTTCAGCTATATAAGATCTAAACCTTGGATGGGTGTCAGGCTTCTGAAACGGACCACAGTGAAAACTCAATGTGTTAAATTTTGTAAGACCTGAACCAGTGACTCGAAGCTCATATTCCTTGAAAATGGCATGTGGGATCATGCTGAAATGTTGGAATCAGTGGCCTGAGACTGACCTTGAATCCATGACATGGAAAACCCAAGAAAACTTTATTAATCATATATATATATATATATATATATAAAGTTCAGAAGTTATCTAATAAATAAATCTGGAGCACAACATCTTTGAAGTGCCAAGTGTAATTCTGTCACTCCTCTTGGAAGTATAAGGCATTTTGTGGAAGCATGCCTCTGGACTCTGTTTTTTGCCAAATTCCTGATTTGAAGACCCAAGATCTCTTTTAAATAAGAGAATATTTAGTTTTTTAATCTTATGTAAATTGTGTTGTATCAAGACTGAGGAGGGTAGATAGAGTAGTTATATATAAGTTAATGTTGGGAAGTGAACTTATGAGGTTATATCATTAATATTGAGTGGAGAACATATTTTTAATATATTTAAATTAATATTGACATTATGAGGTTATATCATTAATAGTGAGTGGAGAACTTATTTTTAACAACTCACCTCATATAATTTCAAATTTCTTTGATACTGACAGTTTCAGACAGTATCTTGTCCCTCTTCAGTCATCAGTGGAAGCCAAGACTGAAGAGGGACAAGATATTGTCTGAAACCGTCGGTATCAAAGAAATTTGAAATTATATGAGGTGAGTCGTTAAAAATAAGTTCTCCACTCACTATTAATTAATATTTTTAATAACTCACCTCATACAATTTCAAACTACTTTGAGACTATTGGTTTCAAAGAAATTTGAAATTGTATGAGGTGAGTTATTGAAAATATGTTCTCCACTCAATATTAATAATAGAGTAATATTGGTGTTTTCTTTACTTCCAGTTAACTTGTAAATTTGTAAATGTGTAAGCAGTTCTGCCGAAAGTAGTACATACTTCTTATGTTTATCTGAATGGGTTTTTTTTAATTTAATTTTTTATACTTCAAATAGAAGTCGTCTGATGAGGTTGTTGATAGCGAGAGCTATTTCTTTCGTTGGACATAAGAGACTTGTGGGAAGAAAATTTATCAATTGCATCGGGCGTTGAATGATGTAATGGATTGCACACTGACGTACAGATTCAGAGGTCTAGGGTTTGATTCCCGGTTCAACCATTAATTTTTCGTTTCAAAAAGCTAAATCTATCCAGGATTGGAATTGTTAAAGTAAATATAACATCAAAACTTAGTGGGACTATTCACGTGACAGTTTATTTATAATACAAGATTATTTATAAGGTTATTAAACTCTCCTAATTATTGCAAAATTTAGGAGCAAGAAATAAAGGCAGCGTGAGCTATCCAAATCAATTCATCCAACTTGGCATATTAGAGATTGCAGATAAAAAATATCAGAGGTCAGATGTTAAACTGGATGCTATGGCAAATTAATAGCCAAGTTAATTATATTATTTTTGGTCTGGACATCTTACCCCAATATTACATTAATATTGAGGTAAGATGTCCAGACCAAAAATAATATAATTAAAATAACCTCAAAATATAACTTCCTAAAATTAAATATTAATAGCCAAGTTAATTTACTGAAAGCTATATGTGTTAATTATCATAAGTAATGCCACAAGTGATTTCCAAATTATCGATAAATTCACGACTCACAAAGTGAGTAGTGAATTTATATAGATAATTTGGAAATCGAGAGTGGCATTTGTTAGGACTATTTAATGAATAAAATTAAACCGTTACTTACAAATCATTATTTAAATATAGTTATTTTAAAACATTTATATATTTAATGTAAACGGCGATGTTTGAAAACAAATGAGAAACGATTGGTACACTTAATTTGCTTCTTTTGTTCATCACTGCAACCCGATCATAATATTATTTATTGCCAAAGGACTGCAATGTTGTAAGAATACACCCTAGTGGAGAAATTTATAACCAACATTTTAGGTATTAATTAATTTGATGTCCTTTGATGTAAATATGTCAATTATATTTTTCTGCAACGTCATTTCCTGAAAAATAATTTGTTTAAGAAAATGCAAACAGTGGTTTCTTCTTTTTTTGTGGTATAATCAATTTTACAAATGTTTTTATATTATCTATCGCATGCGCTTTCTGCTGACATTCATGCACTATATATACAATCTGGTAGCCGTATTTCTTGGAGGGTCAGTCACTGCAAAATAATGCTATGACCTATTCAGAATGTTAAAAAGGAGGTGCTTTCTTTATTATGATAAACTTTAGTTGGTAAATTTTAGGCAAAACACGACTGTAATTGGTTGTAAATCAAAAATCATTGAAATGTGATTGGTCATTGACTCCCATTTGGGACGTGAGTTAAGTCTCTAAAATCATTGTGCACTCACCTTTATTTGATCTTATTCTAATTGTTTTCTTTCTTCATATGTCTTTATACTTAATTCATAATAAATTTAAGAACTATGAGTCACGTGTGTGTTTTTGACACAAGGTTCCACATAATCCTCGATCAAAGGCACAGAGAAGAGGTAAGAAGACAATTTGCTCAGGTTCAGCCACAAGAAAATTTCTGATACTCATTTTGTAAGAAATAGGGCATGCTTGAGTGAGAATAAGTGAAGAAAACTCTCCAAACTTAAATTATCCAGGATCAAACCCAGGCCATTGAGTCCTGTAAGATATCTTACTGCCTGAATCTCAATTATGGTAGAGTCTCATAATTGAACCATACTTTATTGATCCAGAAAAGTGGGTGCTCTCATGAATTAGTAATTATATTTGTGTGTCCTGCTGTTTGCTTCAGTTATACCACTGACCCTACTAACCAAAAGTTCTATTTTGTGCGCTAAAATAATGTTTTTTTTTCTAATTATACTGTTACGTCCATCAATCCTAACTAAGTTGTGAGGTAAAAAATATAGTAATCATTTTGATTATATTTGAAGAGAAAAATTTTTTTACAATGTATATAAGAGGAAAATTTGCGTCTAGATCACAACTCACCTCGGTAGCTCAGTTGGTAGAGTATTTGGCCTGGAAAACCAAAGGTCCCGGTTTCAAGTCTCGGTCTAGGCAAAAATTTTTCTCTTCAAATATAATTTATCCTTCAGTGAGAAGTGTTAAATTAATGATAAAAACATCAATCATTTTGATGTTTTAATTTTTATTTTAACATGTTCCAGTCGTTGACAAATTATTTCTTTTAAAGAAAAATAATGTCTGAACTGGAAATTAAAACCCAGATCTCCGATACTGTATATCGGTGTGCATTCCAATTACACCTTTTGAGACACAATACAAATGCCAACATTTCTTTCCACATATACAATTCTCTTACATCTGAAGGCAGATAGCCAGAGCTATTAACACCACCATCAGATGACTTCTATTCAAAGTGTTTTTAACAAGAATATTCATTACTTTTAAGCGGTAAAGCTTAATTCAGTTTTACTACTTAAAAGTAATGAATATTCTTGTTAAAAATACTTCAAATAGAAGTCATCTGATGGCATTGTTAATAGTTCTAAATATCTGCCTTCAGATGTAAGAGAATTATATATGTGGAAAGATATGTTAACACTTGGATCTTTTCTTGAATGGTGTAATGGACTGCACACCAACATACAGAGTCGGAGATCCAGGGTTTGATTCCCAGCTCAGATGCTAATTTTTCTTTTAAAAAAATAGTAGCTCATTATCATCCTATTATTTTTTAATTATCAGATATCAGCTTCTAATAAATCTCTTTATAACTTTTAATTAAAATTTTATCACTCACCTCATGTTATTTATATAGAAAAATATGAGGTGAGTGATAAAATGTTAACTAAATGAATATACCTCATAGTGTGAATTCCTAAAATAAGTCTTTATAACTGTAACAATTTTTTGGAAATCATTATTTGGTATCACAAATTAATTGTTTTGAGATTATCTTTAACTATTTATACTTATACAATATATTTTATTAACTCCCTATGTTAATGTATAATTTAAAAGAATGACGTAATAGTAGTAGTAGTAGTCTAATGCCCATTAGCTTGGATGTGTTCCATTTGCTTTCTTGCTTCCCAATAGAGTCCTGCCAGAGTTCTTGTAGGTGACATCTTCAGAGCCTCACAGCTAGCTAGTTGATATTTGTTCATGGTAGTGTTATTGTCTTGGCACAGGATACAATTTGGAGAGTTGAAGATTCCAATTTTATGGAGGTGTGCTGCCAGGTAGTCATGGCCTGTTAACAGTCTGAATGTTGCTACTGCTTCGTGTCTTGGTTGTTCAGGTATTAAGTTTTTATTCTGCGAGATAGCTGCCCATGGTTTCTCATTACTTTGTGATTTGAAGTGCTCCATCAGTTCTTTCTGGAAGTTTCTTTTAATTATAATTTTTGCAGAATGGTAGGGCAGGGATTGATTTGTTTTCTGTAAAATTTTGGTGCCCTTTTTTGCTAAAAGATCTGCCATGAATGACATCCCCACTGGTATTTTTTTAATAAGTATGACGCATTTAGAAATTAAAGTTTTATCACCATAAAATATCTGACGTAAGTAAACATTGCACTTTGAACTTGATAAATTTGAATTGGAATTTATATCAATCATACTGGAATAATTTATTGTAATTACTTTTAATTTTATATCTTGTGTTTGACGTATTCAGATTGATATTTGGCTTAGAAGATAAATTGGTCAGTATCTTGTAAAAATGTATACTTTTAATAAGTGCTTTTTAATCAGGAATTTACTATTGCTAAAATGTTATTGCTTCAGTAAAAGGTAAAGATACCACATTAACATGTCACAAAGGTCCTTGGCCTACCATCCGGCTGCTGGCCTCACATCCACATGTGTTAATCACAGAGAACATCTAGTCAGTGTAGGGGTGACATGTGGTCAGCATGTTGGGTCCCCCAGCCATTATAGCTGGTCTTCTCAACCTGGAGTCACTACTTATTGTAGCTACCCAAATGCCTCATGTTGCTGGGTGGGCACTGGTCCCATACTGGCCAAAATTCCATGAGAAAATTTCTTCCCCCATGGGGACTCGAACCAGTGCAAGTCCTGTATCTCTGTGCCAAGGCTTCTTGCCTTAACCACTCGGCTACGGCAAGGGACAAGTGAATACGGCGAGGGACAAGTGAAGTGATTAATTGTACAATTCTTAGCCAATCGCATGAGAAGAAGGTAGGGCAACTGGTCTTATCCTCCTGAAAGTTCCCAATACTTAATTTTTTAAGAGACTTGGTGGATCCCAGGCCAGAATGTATATGTCTTTAACAGTACTTATCCAAGATATGTTGCTGCTTCTGTCTGTGTAACTGGAATTTGTCGTCTATATTATCTCATAATTATTGAACTCGCTACGTGTTGGTATTGAATCCATTTTAAAAAATGCAATGTTTATATTCCTTGGTTACATACAGCTTATGTTTATTTTTTAATTATTTTATTTTGAGTCTATTTATCTTACCTCAATATTAATGTTGATTTGTTCTTGAATATGTTTTGGTTGGATTTATGTTGTAAACCCTGAATGTCGATGTTAGCTCCCTCCTGTGGTTGGCCAAAGAACCTCCAAATAAGGTCATGTTCTTTTGGTATTTCGAAATTCATAACTCTGTTTTTGTTCTTCTGAATAAAGATTTTTTTTCCCAAATAGTCAGCTCTTTTGTATTTTCTAACTGTTTTAATAATTTGGTGTCCAAATTTATATTATGTTTTTCAGGCCAAACATGAAGAGCAACTGCAGATTTTTCTATTTCACCATTTTTAATATTTCTTATGTGTTCTTTGGTTCTAATTTGTAGGTTTCTTTTTGTTTTTCCTATATATATCTTTTCACAACCCATTTAAACAAAAATCTGCAGTTGCTGCTCATGTTTGGTTTGAAAAACATAATATAAATTCGGACACTAAATTATTAAAACAGTTAGAAAATACAAAAGAACTGACTATTTGGAGAAAAAATCTTTATTCAGAAGAACAAAAACAGAGTTATGAATTTCGAAATACTGACAAAACGTGACTTTGGGAGGTTCTCTGGCCAACCACAGGAGGAATCTGACATTGACATCCAGTGTTTACAAACATAAATCCAACCAGTCTGGGCAAGATGCTGAAGATGATTGAGATCCAATCGAAACATGGTCAAGAACAAATCAACATCAATATTGAGGTAAGATAAACAGACCCAAAAATAAAATAATTAAAAGATCCTCAAAATATTACTTCCTAAATCATCATCATCATCCATGCAAGTATTAGGCCATGTGGCCTGTTACAGTCTCAAAGAGGAGTTTTCCATCCAGCACTTTTTTTGGATGTCCTGGCGATCTTTTGCCTTGGGGCAGTAATGAAGCATGGCTTTTGGAATTCTATGAGACGGCATTCGTTGAAGATGGGCTTTCCAGTTGTTCTGGTAATTTTGTATATGGTAGAGAATGGGTTCCAGATCCAACTCCTCCATAATTTCCTCATTTCTTTTATGGTCCCACTTTGTATAGCCTGCTGTACAGCGCATAAATCGCATCTCATTTGCTGTTATTCGGCTTTCGTCTCTTCTTCATATTGTCCATGCTTCACTACCATATCTCAATACTGGTGTTGCAAGAACCTTATAAAGCCGTAATCTTGTGTTCTTCTGTACTAAAAAAGGTTTCATTATATTGTTAATTATCCCCGTTGTTTTTGTGAAATTTGTTATTTTCTTTGATATATCAGCTTCATCTTGAAGTGTTAAATTATAACCCAAATAATTAAATTCATTTACTCGTTCTAAAATTTCATCATCCAAAACAATTTTGCTAGGTATAGGGTATTTCCCACAAAAGACAATCACTTTGTAGTTTTTTTTGTATTGATTTCCATATTGTACCTTTTTTGCAATTATATTAAAATTGTGTATAGAATACTGTAAATCTGTTTCTGTTGGAGCTATTAATACCAAATCATCTGCAAAAAGCAAGGAGACTATTTTTAGGTTTCTATTAATTTGGATAGAACCGTGTCTCATCTGTCGCCAATCTTGGAGTATTCTATCCATGTATTTGATAAAGAGCAAAGGCAAGAGACCACATTCTTGTCTTATGCCCGCATTAATTTCAGTCCATTCTGTTTGTGTGTTATTGATTTGAACTGAAATCAAATTTGTTTTATAGATATTGTATAAATTTAAAATATGCTGTTGTGGTAGATTGTTGTCAGCTAAAATTTCCAACAGTTTATTCCTATTGATTTTGTCGAAGGCTTTTTTGAAGTCCACAAAAGCTAAATGTGTTTCTACATTGTGAACTCCCTGTGTTTTTCTATTAATAATTTCATGGAGAAATAACCATCACAGCAGGATCGACCTTTACGAAAGCCATTCTTCCTAAAATGAAACATTATTTTTTTAACTTTGTTATGTGTAGCTGTGAATTACGTGTAAATGCATTATGAACAAACAAGATTTTATTATCTAACTTTCCAATTACACTTAGTTTGGACTTGCAAACATTTACATATAAATCCTAAATACACAGAACTGTGTTACATTTAAAGCAAGTATTTGAAAATAAAATTTGTAGGAAATATGAGAGTCATACAAGTCATGAGCAACATTTTTTTAAACAATCATAATATTTATTAAGTTATGTAGATAGGAAATAACACTATGAGGTTTTTTAATATTGTTTATTTTTTATTATTTCACTCACCTCATACTTCATAATTCATAGCAGACCCTGGGTTTCTTCACATATTTTGTGACTCAGCATTGAGAATGTCACAAAATATGTGAAGAAACCCAGGGTCTGCTATGAATTATGAAGTATGAGGTGAGTGAAATAATAAAAAATAAACAAAATCATAATATTTATTTTAGACAAACCAAGTACACCATGTTAATCTACAGACCTTTGTGCTACTTTTCAACATAGTCTCCATTTCTTTGCACACATTTTGTCCAGTGTTCTACAAGCTTGAAAATTCCCTTATGATAGAAGTCCGTTCCAGCTGCTCGAAGACACTGACGCACTGCTTTTCGAATATCCTCCAGCATCTCGTATCGTTGGCCTCTCATCTGCTCCTTCACAGAACCGAAAAGATGGTAGTCGGAGGGTGCCAAATCGGGACTATAGGGATGATGTGGAATAGTTTCCCACCCAAATGTCCTGATCTTCTCCACAGTGGCACGGGCAGTGTGAGGACGCGCATTATCGTGTTGCAGAATAATCTTCCTTCCAGGGCGTTTGTCATGCAATGCACGATGGAGCTTCACAAGTGTCTGGATATAGCGGGTAGCATTTATGGTTTGTCCAGGTTCAAGAAATTCAACCAGAATGCAACCTTGAGCATCCCAGAAGACGCTGCCCGCAGAAACTTTCCCAACAAATTGTGCACTGTCTTCGCTTTATTTCTTTGATGGCGATGTCAGCTGGGTGCCTTTCCATATCTCATGGCATTTTGTTTCAGGCTCACTAGCGATAGAGAACCATCTTTTCGGTCACCTGTCACAATACCTCATCCAAAAATCATCACCTTCATGTTCAAAATCTCGGAAGAAGGTTAGGGGTGATGGTTCTTATCTGAAGTTTTTGGTCTTCCCTTCAATAAACGGGGGAAACCCAACGGGCACGTACTTTTTTCGGTAACCTAAAGCTTTTGGAGATCATTTCTTTGCACCTGCCCTGTGTCCCCCTACGAACTGAAGTTTTTTGTGCGGATTCATTCATCTTGTGATATGCCGTTCGGTCTCTAAATGAGCGTCATCAACTTCTTTCCTTGTTGCAATCCGTGGCGGCAAGGGCTGTGGGCTACCGCTAATGAGGCTCATCTTTGATACTCGTGTTCCCGGGGGAGTCTTTAAAAAAAAAATGTTTCACCCCATCTCCTAACCACATGCTGTCAACCCATGCAGAGGTCTCCGTAAGCACATTGAAGTCTTTGGGTGAATAAACAACAGCAATTGTTCCTCTTTAACAAGGAATTCCATAACAAGCTGCGCTGTTGACAGCGAAACATTGATGTCTGCCATTTTGTTCAACACGGTGACGTTTTGGGGTCACATGATAGAAACTATGACACGCCACAAAACGGCAATGTTGTGGTATAAAGTCTGTAGATTATGATCCTGCAGTTGTTTTTGTTACATTGTTGAAATTTTAATTTTAACAATGGGTTGCTCACGACTTTCAGTATGACCCTCGTGTTTTGGATCAAAGGGAGATGAACAGACAGGTGAATAGAGAAAACTACATAACAGTAAGATGCATGATCTTTATGGGAAATCAGATGTAATAAAAACAGTTAAGTCTTATAGACTGCAATGGGCAGGACATGTGGTATGAATGGAGAATGAAAGAGAGACATGGAAACTTCTTGTAGGAAAACTAGAGGTAAAGCACCCAGTAGGTAGGCCAAGAATGAGATGGGAAAATAGCATTAATCATGATTGAGGGAGCTGAATTATACAGGGAGTCATTGGAAAAGATTAATTCAGGATAATGATGTATGGAGAGCTTGTATTTGCACAACCATGAATCTCTAGGTTCAATAGTGTTAGTGAGTTTGTTTGTTAGAATGAAAAAAAAGACAGTGTTGCCAATTGTTCAACATTATATTGAAATTAATGTTGGGAAGTAAACATTATGATTTAAATTCATCGGAGATAATTTTTTGAAAACTCACCACATACATTTCATGCTCTTCACGAAACCATGGTTTCAAACAAAATCTTGCCCATCATCAGTCCAAACTTTGAGTAGTGAAAAGCACAAAATTTATGAGGTGCGTTTTCAAAAATGTTTTCCAATAAACTTAAATGTTCAACATTAGTTAAATACCAAGAAGTAAACTTCTGACTGATTAAATAACTAATAAATATTGAGTTGTGAAATCTCACCTCATATGTCGTGATCTTCAAGCACAGTACCGCAGTTTAGAGGCATCCCTCTCATCTTCAAAGTTGCCATCTGGTATTGATTTGATGAACTTCGAGATCATATCTTGCTCTCTGGGAATTTCAAAATTCATGGATCTAAATTTGTTCTTCTGAATGTATATCTTTTCCCAAACTGTCAAATCTAAGGGTTTTGCCAAATGTTTCAAAAGTTTAGCTTCTTTTTCAATTTTACGACTCTCTAGTTATTTATTTGGAAACCTCATAATATTATTTTCCATAATTTATGAAATTCTGTTTTTTAAAACAACTAAACTAATAACCCTCAGGGGTCCTCATCTAGAGGATATGTGGATGGCGACCACAAGGTGCCCAAGCTGAGCAAAACATTTCTTCCACTTACTTGTGTTTTGCACTCTTTTAACTTTACTATCTAACCTCCCTTGGTTAACTCTTGTTTTTTCGACCCCGACGCTATTAGGGCATCCGAGGGCTAGGGAGTCTTTCCTTTCTTCCATTTCTTCTTTCCTTTATTTTCTTTTCTTCTCCAGAAAAGCCTGACCAGAGGCTATAAGATGGCAGCCCCATCACTGGTCTTGCCTTCCTTTGGCCAGCAACCAATCGAAGGGACTATTATTATGCTTTCAAATCTTATATGAGAATTTTCCGGAAGGATCAAACTATTTACGCTGGAGGGAAAATTTTCTATAGGATCGTAACAGGCCTTGGCCTAATACTTGGTAGGAAGAAGAAGAAGAAAACAACTAATATTAAACTGTCAATTCTGTTTCAGGTGCTGACTTTAGAACAGAAGCAAAAGGTCACGCTGCCTCACTTTTTTTTTTCAATTTGGGACCAGTATGCCTTACAATTTGCAAATAGTTCACCTGTAGTCTGATTTGTATATATTCCTCTTAATTCAGTTTGTAAATAATTAATCAGACTGTTAGCTCAGTTATTGCATTACCACTTAAATTTTGTTTTTAAATGGTATTTGTACACTGACATGTAGCAGAAACAAAAAGTTCCTTATAACTAAAATAAATTATTGCAATCATTTTATATCACAAGGTGTGTGTTAAATATATTTGTCTTATAATTTGTTAAAATAACTGTAATTAATGTTGTGGATCTAGGGTTTACAATTCATTGTATTAGCTATTTCAGCTACATCTGCAGTAGTCATCTATAGTTACAGATTTTAGTAAATTCCAATTTTTTGGTAATAAAAATTCTAAATCACTGGTAAAAAGAGGTTTGGTAAATTGCTGTAATATTCTCAAAATATATCATTCTTTGTAGTATTCTTGCAGATATATGTTAAGGGCCAAGTTAAGTTTTTCAATGTGAGAATAATCAGGAGCTTGGACTCCTTCAGTTCACCCAGCTGTATATTGTCACCTTACTTCTAAAATTTAACAAAATTTTCAGGGGAGCAATAAAAACATTTTTGACATTGCTTATTATCTTATAATTATGTTTTTAATGCCCTATTTTGAATGTTTACATTAAAAACATAGTTAAAAAATAATAAATAATGTCAAAAATTACTTTTTTACGAATTCACATTATGAGGTATATTTATTTATGTAATTTTTTTATCACTTACCTCATATTATTCTTTTTTTTAAACTAGTTTCGGACTTTACACTTCAATTTCATCTCAGTAATTTCGTCATCACAAGATGGAACTGAAGTGTAAAGTTCCGAAACTAGTTTAAAAAAAAAAAAAGAAGAATGTGAGGAGGGTGATAAAAAAAAATTACCTAAATGTCAAAAGCGTTTTATTGCTCTCCTGAAAAAATTGTTAAATTAGATTTACAAGGTTTTAGAAGTAAGGTGACAATATGAAATGCAAGTAATAACGGGCTTCCAATATAAAACCGGACCGGCCTTGCGGAGTTTCACCTGGCACGCAGTGCTGTCTCTTCCTCCCGCAATTCACCCTGCCTGCCACCCATCCTTGAACTGTTTCTTACCTTATAGAAAATGCTGGAAATGTTGTCCTCCCGCAGTTAAACAGGCATTATACCGAGTAAACACATTTAGATTGACACGCTGTAGTTCGGGCACTGTCAAGTTTCTGATTTCATTTCTTATGTTGTTCTTCAGTTCTTCCAATATGTGTGGATTTGTTTTGTACACTTTGTCTTTCAGGCTACCCCACAAATAAAAATCACATACTGTTAGATCTGGGGAGCGAGGGGGCCATACACCAGCACTAATCACTCTATCTTCAAACACTTCCCTAATTTTTCTTCGGTGAGAACCGTACGCCTTTGCGTGTGTTTCTTATTTTGTACTGAACCAGTGGTCTCAAATTTAGTCACAAGATCGTGGATTGTCGATCTGGAAGGAGGTAATTGTCCAGGGAAGTTCCAAATAAATTCCCCGCGAACGCGACGAGCTGATTCGTATCTATAATAACATTTACACACATAAATGCGCTGCTCTAATGTCAGCTGACGTCTCATCTTGTTGAACGATAGTAAACTGACTAGTTCATGGACGAGCGGCTGGCAGAGTGAAATGCAGACGAGGAGAGAGCGCTGCCTGACGGGTGAAACCCCGTGAGGCTGGTCCGGGTTTATATTGGAAGCCCGGTATTAATCCATAAAAAGTCTGTTATCGTACTTGTCTAGAAAAGTATTATGATGATGTGAAATGTTGGAAGAAAACTGTATGTTTTTGTATCATTGTATCAAATGTGCATAATGTTTTGTTTTAAGCATGTGGAAAAAAAAAGTCATTCTGGTTAATACCTGGAATTTGTATTATTATTTGATTGGAGACTTCGAGTAAAATAATGTCCCCTAAAGAGGTTATCAACCTCTTGTAGGGTAAGATCATGATGGAGTTGCCATCTCAGAGCATATGATCAACGATTATTATTGTACAACTGTGATCCTTGCGGTAGAAGAAACCCAGAAAGGTCTACAAAAAGATGGCAAGATCAGTTTTGATTGGAGCTGGAATGGACCAATGGCTCATACTGTAATTCAGATTATTATTATTATTATTATTATTATTATATTGTCCAGTGTACAGTTGAGGTTGATTCTAACAAAGGCTATTTAATTTTAGAAGTCAATGCTGATGAAGATGATTACTACTGCAGAAGTAGCCAAAACATTTAGGAATATTACTTTAGATCATGGTTCATACCCATAATGAAACAGGATTATTTATCAGCTGTCATAAGTTTGTATAACTGCAATTAGAACGTCTAATTTTGTATCATATGTTTCATTTTCTCATCAGTTAAAAAGGTACAATAGCTCTTAAAGAAAAGCAGGAATCAGAATATAGCATGAAGAATTTGTTATGCAAGTAGAATTATGTTTTATGTATACGGTGAGAGAGTACAGGCGTCTGCAGTGCTCCTAATCAGTTCCTCTGACCTTCAATGCAGTTGGAGTATTTTGACAATCAAGTCTTTTTGCTAGTTATGTAAAAATTGTATATATACATATGACATAAAAAAGATAAAAATTATATATACACACATATGACAAAAAAGAAAAATAAACACCTGAATTGGGATTTGAATCCAAGACCTCCAACTTGTGTTAGTATGCTACCAGTTACACTATCCAGGCATCCTAGCACAATCATTTATTTTTTCCTTTATATATATTCTCTGTCATGAGAGGTAGTGGGAACTTGGTCTCACTGCCCTAATGCTTCTTTATCGAAATAAAGAAGCATCACTGCTATAAAGTAAAAGTTCCTCTTCAATTTGCTTACTTGTTATAGTAGTCATCAGAGTGCAGAGAGTTCCCACTACCTCTCATGATAGAGAATATATATAAAGGAAAAAAATTGTTTGTGTTAGGTTGCCTGTATAGCGTAACTTGTAGTGCACTAACGTATCAAGCTAGAGGTCCTGGGTTCAAATCCCAGTTCAGGCATTTATTTTTCTTTTCATGTCATATCAAAGTTTAATTATAACATATATATATATACACATACATACATACATACATACATACATACATACATACATACATACATACATACATACATACATACATACATACATACATACATACTTTCTCTCTCTTGGCAACTTAAGCCATATACTACGGTTTCTATTAAATAAAGCTTTCTGATGATAGGATCAGTTATAAAAGAGGCAAATTTATTAGGGCAAATTCATAATGTGACCAGTAATTTTTCTGGACCAAAATTTTAGCTTAAAGGAGCTTATATCTAAAGGCATTTTGAACCACTGATGTTTGTTTTTTGCTCTGTAATTTCTGTTCTTTCATGTTCTGCTTTTATTGGCATATTTTTTGTGAAGCTCTGCAATGCAATAGTGATATTTTCAAGCTCCCATAACTATTCGCATTGAATTTTTTTATGATTTGAAATTTGTTTTTTAGGGTATTGCTTAATGTTACTAGCATTTCACTTCTATATAGTAGGTTAGGTTTGATAGGTTTTGTAAGAAGATTCATGTTGCCACCCAATTTCATTCTTGCTATTTGTTTTAGGACTTTATTCGTAGTGTTAATCTAATATATTATATTGTTTACATGCTTTTTTTCATTGTGAATTTTATATCTAGTTCCATTCCTAAGTATGTAGTTAGTTGTGTTTGGTTTCTGTAGTTGATTTTTATTGATTTGTAATTTTATTTTATTTTTTGCTGTGTTGTGAATATCTGGAATTGTGTTTTACTTGTGTTGATGCTCAAGTTGATTTTTTGTGACCATTTCTCTCCAGTGCTCTTATTTGTTTTTCATTATTGCTATTAGCTCTTGATATTGTTTTTTATTTGTCTATTTCTATCTAATGTTCACACAACCTCATCATCAACACAGATGCCCTCTTGTACATTGCCAGCCTTCCTTAATGCTTCTGTCGAGTCATTAATATATATATGATTGAACAGTGTTGCACTGATTACAGCACCTTGTAGAATTCCAGTTCTTACTTGCTTCCATTTTGAAATAGTTTCTTTGTAAGATTAAATTAAAATGCTTCCTACCTCACCTCATATCCAGTCTTCTACATAGACCGCGGTTTCAAAGCCTTGGTGGCTTCATCTTCAGTCAGTACTTTCTCTTCAACTGAGGTTATGTCAATCAGAAGAACAACTTCTTCTTCCCTCTGTTGGTGGCCCGATAAACCTCTGAATCCAATCAGAATTCGCTGGAATATCGAAGTTTCATAAGTTTTCCTTTCTTGGTTTTTTTTTAATGTGGATTTTTTCCCAAACTGTGAGATCTTTTTGTTTTTCTATTTGTTTAATTAGACTTGCTTTTGATGAAGCATGAGCAGCTACTGCTGACTTTTGCACTTTTCCCCTTACAAACTTCTAAGACTTGTAGAGGGGGACTGAGTTGATAATATTTAGAATCGGAAACCATATCCGAAAACTTACCGTTTCCATGCTACAGCCATTTGAAAACAACGTACATCAGGTGTCTCAACAAGTAATAGCTTTGCGATTTGTCTAAATTGAAAATTTCCCTATCGAGTATTCCAAGACTTGGTAGTTTTTTTTTAATGTCAAAATTTTGAAAACTGCAAAAACTGATTGTCGAGGGTGTATCCAGGATTGTTAATGCAAGTCCAGATTCAGTTTCCATTTTGTTTCTTTGGTTGTTAATGAGTTGAATTGTAAAACAAGTGATATACTGGTCATGCCTCATAATAAATTACTTGTAAAAGTGGCTGCATTAAAAACATGTTTTCAAATGGATGTAACACGGAAATGGTAAGTTTCCGATGGTTTCCATTTCTGAATATTATGAACTCATTCCCCTCTACAAGTCCTAGAAGTTTGTAAGGGGAATTTTAGAGCATCCTGTATATCATCATCATTGGCGTGACTGTCCTTTTAGTTTGACCTTAGCCTCCCTCATAACAACCATCCATTCTCTTCGGACCATGGCCTTATTTCTCCAATTTGTTGTGCCAATATTCTATAGGTCCACCTGTATGTCGTCCATCCATCGTAACCTAGGTCTCCCAACTTTCCTCCTTCCATCCATGTTGCTAGGAGCCAGTCTTGTTTCCGTCTCATAGTCCTTTTCTTATTGCCAAGTTATTTATATATGTATATATACATATATACACAATAAAACCTGTCTTAGCCAGAACCTCTATAAGAAGGAAACCTGTAGAGATGGAAAAAATCTCCAGAACGGTACGATTTTATATGTGAAATCGTCCTGTGTAAGCCGGAAACCTTCATAACGTGGAAACGGAATGGTTTATAAAGTACCAATAGCTAATTTTTACCGCAGTAAGACGGAAAATTATTCTTTAAGCATGTTCTAATTACATTATTAATGACAACATGTGAAAATTCTGCATATGACGTTTCTGCATTATATAATTTTACCTTCTTGTATATCTATTGTATTGTGGGGATACCCTTGCTTATGTGACTGTCCTTATGTGCTGTGACTAAAACTAAGCAGCCTACCTTACTACAGCTATTGAGGAAGTGAAGTTAACTAAAAATGTGAGTAATCTCTTTTTACTTTTTATTCACTATATTTGTGGTGCAGATACTGTAGTACTCTAAATAATTTGCTTGTAATTTGGGAACCCTTTATAAGAAGGAAAGCTGCTAAGACAGAAATATATTTAAGGAACTGTCATGTTCCTTCATAGACAGGTTTTACTGTGTGTGTGTATATATATATATATATATAAAACATTAAGTTTATAGCATGGTTGCATACCTACAAATCTAAATCTAAATAAATGTATGTTTTAATTTTCCAGTGAGTTTATGGATTTTACCATTTTAGCAAAATAATTTATTTTCATTTTAGTACATATAAATTACACATTTAATTTAAATTGGCAGTCTATAGTGTTGTTTATGTTTTATTTCACTCACCTCATACTTCATAACTCCTCGCAAACCCAGGGTTTCGTCACATCATTTGTGACACAGCATTGAGAATGTCACAAATGATGTGACGAAACCCTGGGTTTGCGAGGAGTTATGAAGTATGAGGTGAGTGAAATAAAACATAAACAATATTGAAAAACCTCATAGTGTTATTTCCTATCTACATAACTTAAGTCTATAGTGTGCTTGCATATTTACAATATTATGTTATGAAAAAACCTAAAGAAATTTTCTAACTATAGAAACCTTTAAACTTACTAGTAATTAACATTGTGAGTTACTAATATTATTAATAATATCAAATTGAAAGAAAGGCTATATTAATAAAACAAATAGAAAATTCTAAAGAACCCACAGTTTGGAATAAATAAGGAGAAATTAATGAATTTGAAATTTCTGGGAATGTTATTTGACTTGAAGATCATTGGTCTGCTATCAGATGGAGGAAGAAGCAGTGCAACACCACAACAGAACAACACTTGTAAAAATACTGAAAACGATATAATTATTATTCTGAAACTGGTCTAAATAGAAGACAAAATATGAAGTGAAGTGATATTTCTAATATTAAATTAAATTTTGTTTGAATTTAAATTTCAGTATAAACCGTGCTAATCCTTTGTACCTTTATGACATTATTACTTGCTCTACTTGTTTTATTTTCATGCATTCTAATCAAAATAATGGTATAAAACAAAACAAACAAAAAAACTTTGCAATTATGTCAATTGGACTGTAGAACTCATTAATTTGAAGTAAAGAATAGGTACAGAATTAAATTTATAGATTAAAATCACATTTTAGTATATATATATAGTGAAACAACTTAATTGTAACTACTTATTTTAGGAATTCTCACTATGAGGTATATTCATTAAGGTAGAATTTTTATCACTCATCTCATATTGTTCAATATGAGGTGAGTGATAAAAATTCTACCTTAACTTAATTGTATTTGAAAATACAATAACATATGAGGTTTTATTTAATACATAAGTTTGATCTGTGTTATTCTTACCTCATATGTCTTAACAGAAACAATTATATGAGGTAAGAATAACACAGACCAAATTTATTTATGTACCTAATTGTAATTTGAAAATTTGTTGCTAATATTAGCCATACTGTAAAGCCCTTGTGTTGTAAAATGAAGTTAAATAATAATGTAGATTTTAATGGAAATCTTGCTTTATGCCAGCAATTTTTCGTAGAATAATAGTATTTTATATCTCTTTTTCTGTCTCACATTTGTTAGTTAAGTGATGCAAATATTCAAAACTTGATAATAATTTATCATGACCAGTGAAGCAAAATTACAATAATGCTGTACCTTCATGTTAATGAGACTGATTTAAATTCAGTTTTTTATTCTGGGAAGAAAGAAAAGAAGAAAAAATCTGAACTTTGCTGAAGAAAAACTAAATAAATATTATAATGAAGTTTCTTAGGAATTAAGGAAAATAATTTGAAAGATTGACAGAATTTTTACATTTGTTCAGCATCATACTACAAAAGAAAGACAAGTATGAAAAAAATTTATCTTCCTTGTATCGTGTCATCCTTTTGGAAGGTCGATTCCAAATATGCCTCCAACCGTTCCTTATTATATCTCTCCTTGTTTTATGTACCATTCCACATAAGAATTTAATTTCTGTAGCTTGGATTCTGCTCCATTCCTTCTTTGTATATGTCCAAGTTTCAGATGCATATGTTAGAACAAGATGCATATGTTAGAACAAGATGCATGTGTTAGAACAAGACCTAACTTGAAATGAGTGAGCTAAAGGAGCTCCAGTGAAGCCATGTTAGGCCTATCAAGTCAGTGGTGGATGACGAAATGCTTTAAAAAAACAAGGATTATTCAAATAATAGAAATACATTTTCTCTTTCTGCTTCTCAGTAATATTAATTATTCACTATATATATGAACAAATATATTTTTTTTCTTTAATTAATTTAGTCCCCAATTATAACTCATGCTTTGATGTAGGTGTTAAAAATAATTTTGTTAAAAACCTAAATAATGAAAATACATTTCCTATCCTGTTTAAAGTGTTTTGCTTATGATATAACTATAATAACATAGTGTTTCTGAAAAAAAACTTTGTAACTCTATTTTTCAAAGTTAAAAAATAAGTTACAATTATATTGCCATTTCTGGGCTTCATGTAGATTAATCATAACTTCAGCTCAAATTGATCATAACCGCAGCTCGAAAACTATATTTCACACAAGAAAGAACATTAATTTTTTGAGATAACTCAGTTTTGACCAAAACTGAAAATTTTTAAGTTTCCTTGAAACCCCATATGAACTCTCAAAATAAATATTAATTTGAATTTCTATATGGCTCTATGGTACAGGTGGTTAGTCACTCACCTTCTACCTCTGTGTCTACATTTTATATATCGTTACTCCTTGTGAGGTGTAGTGGATGAATCATAGCCAGGTTTTTCTTAAAGTTTCTCCTATTTTCCCCTGCCAAAATTAATTTCTCCACTTTTACATATTCATGTCATCTCTTCCTGAGATGGTGCAACAGGCCTGGTCAGCCAGCATGCATATATATGATAGCCTTCATCTCATCCCTTGGCCTACATAATGCCAGACATGAGTAAAGAGTTTACTTTACTACAAACTAGAACTTCTCAGTCTCTTAGATTGTTGTAATGTTGAATTTCAAAATTCATTATTTCAATTTACCAGCAAGTAATATTCAAGATATCTAATTGCTAAATTAAAAAAAAAATCTTACTTACTGCTAGTCAATTATATTAGTCCATTTTCTTCTTTTTGTTACATAAGAAATTGATATATATTAAAAGAAATCTATTTTACATAAATATAGGTAATGAGATTTCTTTTTAGTATTTTGTCCCAATCAATATGCTTGTATAACATCAGCATTATGAACTACTGAAAATATAGATTATTTAGTACAATTCTTAATTTCTAAGAATTATTTTCTTTCTTCTTTAGTATCACATCATGCCTGAACGGTTTAAGCTTCCTGCTTTGATGCAGAGCTATTGAACACACTCTGGTTCTTGTCCCCATAGAGGTAGAAATTTTCTCTTGAGATTTTGATCATCCTATAGGATCAGAGCCTATCCACCGTAGTATGCTATTGTACGGCTGCGAATCTCTGAGTATCCTTGCGAAATGCCACAAAAAGAAACTTCAGATATTGCAGAACAAATGTCTCAAAATTATACTTTCGGCACCGCGTTACACAAGGATAACGGAGATGCACGAGGCCACGAAGGTACCATATATTGATACTATCATAACTGAAAGGGTTACATCCATGCTCCGAAATATAAATGATCATGGAAACCCCATAGTATGCAATATAGGACACCTTCCACAATGGCGTACTACATATACAAACATATTCGACACATTAAACCACCCGTAGTATTCAGCATGAAATAACCAAGATCAGAGGGGTCAGCGCAGATTGGCGTGGCTCATTCCGGTCCTGAAAGTTATCAGCGACACGGTTTCCGATGCCCCAATTAAGCGAGATCTATCTGCCTTGTAATCAAACATCCACATTATATCAATAGCAATAGCACATGCTAAAATAGAATCAATCCCCATATAACTGCCGTATAGGCTAGGGAAAAACAGTGAAACCCAATACTGCATACACCTACGCGAATTCGCCGTCAAGGGACAAATAACAGTCCCAGCAAAAGGCACACTGGGCAGCGCAAACAGCTGTCAACAACAGTCAGTCAGTCCTATCCACCATTGTGAGGAGTTTGGATAGCTTCAATAAGTAGCAACATCAGTTTGAGAAAACCTGCTATAATGCTGGGGATCTATAATATGCTGATCACATCTCACTCCTACACTGGTTATCTCCACTCTTGTGGTTGAAGATAAGGTAGTGAAATCTGCAGTCAGACGATAAACAACGGCTTTGTAGACCTGATGCACTCTAGAGTTTGATGTATTTTCTTTCTTAACTCTTTACTATAAACAATAATTGATAATGTTTCTCTACATAATACTCTCCATATTAAGTTTATTTATACTATAAATGCTGTAGGATTACTGTAATCCCAATGAGATTGCATAAAATCTCTTGATTTATTAATTTAATTAATTTTATGTAATCTTATTTGTGATTACACGAAAGATGGAAATGTTTTGTCTGTGATATGAAAATAGCAGAAAGATTATCCATGAATTCTTTTTTCAGTTGCATATATTTGTTTAAAGTATGATCTCTCATGATGAATTTTTAAAAAATGTGAGTAATTTGTATTTATGAATTGTCAAGGTATGCAGTAATCTCATTGAAACACTCTATTAAAATCCATTTTGACAACTGTTTTAGTTTCATAAAAGGGTGATTCAATGAAATAAAATGTTTGGTACGAATGATGCATATTCACATTGTTAGCAACTCTTTCATTTAATTTTAAAGTGATATATGAATTATGGGTAATAGAGAAGCTAAGTAACATGAATTTCTATTCATATCTTAAAATACGTACATATTAATGAAATTAAGAGAGTTGAATTATTGTTTTAGTTCATTGTACAAAGATTTTCATGATCCATGATCATTATTTCCTCATTAAATTGCCAAAACTACATTCTATACTGCCATTCTTGTACACAAATGAATATAAGAATGTAATTTTAATATTGTACAGAATATATCCAATGTACTAATGGTTATTTAAATTTCAATAACACCTGCCCAAATCTGATACTGAGTAAACTGAAATCCTATTCTTTTTGAAAAATTTTCTTGGTCCTGCAGAAAAACATATACTGGTATTTCATATTTTATTTTTCAGTAATTTTAGAAAGTAAAATATTGATTTTCATTAATAAGGAAAATATTTTTAAATCTATTACTGAAAGCTTATTTTCATTTGCTATAATTTATAGTATTGGAATTATTTATAATATTTATTGTTAGTTTAGTTTTATTGATTTGTGTTTTGCGAGATAGATTAGGTCTTTAAATAAGTTGAATAATTTTGCAATCAATTAAGATTACAATTTAGATATATTCCAATTTAAATTGCACCCCAACATAAAGATAATTGGGACCATATCACCTCATGTTGAACAGGTTTCACTATATATCGTTTCCGCTAATCCTTAACTCCAGCTTTGTCCACTGTTTCCCCTGTCTTTCTTCTGTTCTTGTTACATATGTATCATTATTGGTATCAAAATATCCTTAGGAAGGAATTTAGAAGAAGACCAGAATGTTTCTACTGTGAGGCTAATCAGGATACTTGTGGATTACTTTCTTCAGCAATGATTTTTGCCAAGAATATACTTGTTCACATCTGAGATATCTTTAATGTGACACAGACTTCTCTATATTGGATTATGGTTTTTAACTATCCCATCAAAATAAGCCATATTCTTGAATTTTCTTTTAAAAATCCATGAACTTCGACCAGGATCGGAAAAACTTTAATCGGACAGTGTTAATAGATGTAGGGTCATATGCAAATACATTAATCTCTACTCAAATTACTTCCAATCACTGGTGAGCTGACTCACCATGAGCAAATGCAAAGATCGAATTAGCTACCCACAAACTGGTCATGAATGAAAGTCGTCGTTTTCGTAATATTGGCAAGAAATTACCCAGAATTCTCAGCGATAAAACCACTTCCGTTATTTTTGTCTGCTATAGAGGAACGCATTTATGCTTGCATCCTGCAAATAATACCATATACAACGACGTCTGCATCGTGCAATATTACGCTGATTCTCCTGTTCTTCCAGTTGAATTCTTTGGTAGACTCTATCAGATTCCTCTTCTCCGCATATACCGAAAACATGATCGAAGTCTTCAAGGTCCGACATCTTGGATAAAGCGGCAAGGTTTCAAACTACATCGGTTCCCTTCGGGATTCTCACGATAAGTTTCTATCTTAAGTTATGATCTTAAGTTACCTCGTCAGGTAAGCTTACGAATTTCAACAATTATTATCGCATGAATAGATTTCTGAGTATGCAAAATCGTATTAGGATAAAACTTTCTCAGCAGAGAACGCCTTTTATGGTCTAATGTGTTCAAAGATTTGACCCGTAGAGAACACCTCTATCACGAATTATAGATTTTATTTAATTACTTGGACTTCGCAAAAAAATGTAATTTTTAATTTAAGCGAAAAAATCAATTAGTGTATAAATTAATAATCCCAAGTATGTTAAGAGGTCATAAAATTAAAAGAAATGTGTTGTTTCTGCAAAGGGTATTTTCTATAATAACTTAATTCATCTGATTGTACAATTAAATTATTTTTCAGTGTCACCTGCTCGACTTTTTTATGGCAATAGATGACATTGATATGCATTTTTAATTTGTAAACCACTAAGCAGATGTGTTATATAGGTGCTGTGTATGCATACTTGTATTATGTACAGAGGCAAGTGTCTGTGTAGTGTAAATGTGTTATGTGAGGCCACATAACCTTCTCCTGTCCTAATGTTGAGTGATTCCGGGCTTTGTGGCGATGGTCCATTACTGGTGGTAGGAATCAATTATCGTACCAATTTATAAGAAAGGAGATAAAACTGATTGCAACAACTACAGGGGCATCTCATTACTTTCAACTTCGTACTAAATTCTAACAAATATATTAGTAAGCAGACTTACTCCCTATATTGATGACATTCTAGGAGATCATCAATGTGCATTTAGAAGAAACAGGTCTACAACAGATCAGATTTTTAGTATAAGACAGATTTTAGAAAATAAATGGGAATATAATGGCACTGTACATCAACTATATGTAGACTTCAAAAAAGCATATGATTCAATTAAGAGGGAGAAGTTATATAGTATCCTGCATAGAGTTTGGAATTCCTAAAAAAGTTAGTTAGACTTATACGAATTTGTCTAAATGGCACAAAGAGTAGGGTGCATGTAGGCAAACAGTTTTCGGACACCTTTGAAATTCAGAATGGGTTGAAGCAAGGAGATGCACTATCTCCGCTACTATTTAATTTTTGTACTAGAGCATGCCATTAAATCTTTAGAGAAAGAGGAAGGCTTACAACTCAATAGTATTAATAAGCTGTTAGTTTATTGGAGAGCTTATGTCCGAGCGGCCATGTACCTACGGGTTCGATAGTGCCAGTGAGTAAGTAAGTAAGGAACACCAGTAAAGGACCACGGCCACAAAACCTGGAATCACTGAACATTATGATTACCGGCCGTGAAAGCCTGCATTCAACAACTCCTGTCCTGTTACGAAGCATCAATGGACTTAAAATCCCCGTTAGATGAATCACTATCAAATGTACCACATACCTTCTCGACATATGCCCTGTGCATCTATCTAACAATTAAAAATTATACACCATCACTTTACAATTACATTTCTAATCCTACTGGAAATCGAACCCTGACTTGGTAGTCAGAAGGCAGGCAAGCTATCACTTGAATAGCACAGCACATTTTTTTTTTTTTAATGTGGAATATATGGGAGTAGAAAATAATGCCTGTGCATATACTGTAATTATCAATACATTTTTTCTCATAAATCAGATAAAATTTTAGACTTCAATATATACATTTAAAGGGTAAAGAAAGATAATATGACCATAAAAACTTAAATAGATATCAGCATAAATATCTCATCTGTATTAAAATAAAATATTTTTCTCTATTCACAATTTAAAAATATAGAAGTTATAATGTATACATATTAACATAAAACAACACCTATTAAAGTTATAAGAATTGTAAAACAGTACCTGATATCTCATTCATCCTCAATAATTTGCAGTGTCGTTTTATAGGAGGCCTTTCGATAACTTAAGTATCATCTTCTGGTTTCATTTTAGTACTGACTGTTGTTGGTAATTATTTTGTACAGAGGGTTTATATTGCTGGTACTTTCTCATTCAGCAGGTGTTTATTTATGGTTTCCTTTAATAATTTCTAACTCTTTGAGAACATTGATTTTCGATGTATCGTTTTCTCTGTGCAGGATTGATAGTATATTGTCTATTATGTTGAATTGATGTCCTGCTTCTACTATGTGTTTTGAAAAACACAATAGACAATGTACTATTGATCTGCATAGAGAAAACGATAAATTGAAAATCAACGTTCTCGAAGAATTAGAAATTGTCAAGGAAACCACAAATAAACACCTGTTGAATGAGAATCTACCCAGCAATATAAATCCTCTGTACAAAATAATTACTAACAATGAAAGCAGATGATACTTAACCTTCCATTGGGTGCAATGTGCCTGATCAGCACATGCTTAAAAAAATGATTTAACACACTGTTTGCCAATCTAAACAGTGGGAAGTCGAAGAAATGTTATTGTTAGGGATGTCCAATGGATAAAATATTCAAAATTTGCTGCTAGGAAATTTTTTTGGGCATAATATTGATTAAACAAATTTTTAAAAAAATTGTGACAAGCCTCCAAACATGATATAAAAGTAAGAACAAGTTAGGTTCAGTTCAAATATACTTGAAAATAGTTCACATTATCAACGTTTAGTCTATGTTTTTAGCAAAATTATTCAAGAATGTAACATTGTTTAGTCTAAATAAATTAAAAAAAACTTTTCATATTTATTATATTATTATTTTCATATTTATTATATAATTCAGACAGCTGTTTCGGTACACTGTACCGAAACAGCTGTCTGAATTATATAATAAATATGAAAATCAAATAAAACTACGTTTTATTTTTATTTAATTAATAAATATGGATTTTCATCAAGTAAACACCAACTCAATTGATTAATTAAATAAATTTTCTTTTTGCAAATATTTTTAAAATACACATCTTCAATATTGTAACGACTTCGGGTGCAATGAGCTTCTCTGAACAAAATATTTACAACCTGCCATGGTAACAATAGAGAGCAAACTGAGTGGGGTGGTTGTTTAGAGCAGATAAAAAGAAACTGCTACTCGGATGCCTAGTCGTCAACACTGTCTGATTGCAGTGTAATGGGACAAAATTGTCAGCCTGTGCCTCTCAGATCAGATGCGCCCAACAGAAGGTTAAATTATCAAAAGGCCTCCTATAAAACAACACTGCAAATTATTGAGGACGATTGAGATATCAGGTACTGTTTTACAATTCTTAAAACTTTAACATAGTGACCTCAATGGAGTTTCGTAATGTATTTTAAAAATCTTGACAACACCTATTGCAAATTAAATTTCTGCTTTTCACAGTTATACTGAAATTCACATTGTATTGTGGTGTTATGTTTTTTTTATTGTTCCAGATATGACACGTGACATTGTAGCACGTGATTATTGTACTTCTCGTGGCTTGCAAGATTGTCATTATGTTTATCTATATAGTAATGACTTTTGAACTCAGTTCATACCATTTTGTGCACTCATACTCCTCTATCTTCATTCTCTTTTATTTAAAGTAAAACATTTGTTTTATTGTATAAACAACCATAATTTGTCAATTTCTGACAGATTGTAAAAGATTGTGTAATTCAAATTTGTAACATTTCATAATTCTTTTGGGAGTAATATACGTAAATGTAAGTGGTAGGGATGTACTTTTACTATTGCCCCTTTCACAGGGTTAAAGTTCAGCTTGATACAAGTTGCATATATAAGTGAGAAACTATGATGTCAAGGCTGTATTGCTGAGACATCTGATAGAAGACAGTGTCACTGTTCATAAGCAGATATGAGCATGGTGAGTGATATATTTAATACAGTGATGTTTTACATTTCTAATTGAAGAACATAGTTATAGTGCAGCTCTTTCAGATAATATCCTATATCCTTACATAAATTAAAATTGATTGGTAAAATTAGTATGCTAACAAATTTTGTTTCACTCTTTTCTTATTCAAATCTTATAGACAAAAAGCCAAAACTGAAATTATAAAATAAATTAATTTAGTTATATTTGAGTTGTGTAGTTTGACTTACCTCATATTTCTTTATTTTTATGCATACCAGTTTCGTCGCTAAATGTGCGACATTCTTGATGCTTCATGACTCTTGTCCCTCCTGCAAATTGATTTCTGTGCCCTCTGTTGGCTGACCGATGGACTTCCAAATCATTTTTTTTTCACAGGGAATTTCAAAATTCATGGTTTTCTTTTTATTCTTGCATATGTAAATTTTCTCCCAAATTGTGAGTTCCTTAGATTTTTCTAACTTTAAGTAATTTTGCTATAGTTTAAATTGTTTTTTTTTCTGACCATGCATGTACAGCTATTCCAGGTTTTTCTATTGATCCATTTTTAACATTTCTAAGGGGTTCTTTCAATCTTGTATTTAAATTCCTTTTTGTTTTTCCTATGTATGTTAAAAATATTAAATCTTGTATTTAAATTCCTTTTTTGTTTTTCCTTTGTATATTTTTAATATAAAAATCTTGTATTTAAATTCATTTTTGTTTTTCCTTTGTATATTTGTCTATGGGAGGAATTCCTAATTTGTGACAAGGGTCTACTACCTCCAAGCCCTACTCACCCTTACCACATTCTTTTAGTTTACATTTTTTCTGCATTGAAAGTTAATATGGTTAGGTCGACACATTCTTTTTAGGGCATTTAAATTTTTAATGTCTTCTCAATTTTAATTGAAGAGTGACATATAGGTATGGCTGCTACTTCTTTGCAAATTATGCAAAACAAATTAAATCAAAAGCTGGTTGTTTTGAAATTACAAATTTCTTCATTAAATAATTTAGTAATTATGTTAGCATATAATTTAAATTAATAGCCAATAGATATAATTGTAAAATATCAATAAATAAGTCAAAAGTAATGGCATTTATTGGTAAATATGGAATTAGATCAAACATTGTACTGGATAACAAAATAATAGAGCAAGTATCACATTTCCAATATTTAGGATGTAAATAAAGTAAACAAATTTCAGGCTATTTGTGGAACCATAAAAAGAACCTTAGGTCGGAAAACAAGGAAAGATACGAAACTTAAATTATATAAAACAATGGCTGTTCCTTTGTTGTTGTATGGAAGTGAAAATTGGATAATGAAATCCAGGGATAAAAGCAGGATACAGACTGCGGAAATGCTGTTTTTACGTAATGTGAAAGGATGCACAAGAGCGGACAGAATAAGGAATGAAACTATACGAGAAGAATTAAATATATATAAAATTGAAGATAAAATCAGCGAAAATAATAAGAAATGGACAGAATACTTAATGAGAATGAACAACGAAAGAATACCAAAAAGAACCTTCCTGTATAATCCCAGAGGAACTAGAGATGTTGGCCGACCACGTAGAAGATGGACTCCACTTTTAACTTCGCCGGAACAGGCTGCATAGCCTAAACCTTGTAGTAGTAGAAGAAGAATTATGTAATATTATAAAGATACAATGTGTGTTATATATATATATATATATATATCCATCCATAGTAATTCTGCCCGAAGGCAGGTCCTTCACTGCAATCATAGCATTGCAGCTTTACTAGGGAATTGTAGGTGTGGTAGCTTCCCGTTGCTTTCCACACCGGTGAAGGATGATAATGATGATGACGGCCATATGATTTCGGGGACCGTATGGGCCTTAAAGTTTTCCTGACATTTGTCTTACAGGTGAGGAAAAACCCCGATAAAAACCTCACCCAGAAAAACTGCCCCGACCGGGGATCGAACCGGGGCCCGCTGCGTGACAAGGCAGCACGCTACCTCGTGACCACAGCGGTGGACTATATATATATATAAATTCAAGCGTGACAGGCCTAGAAAGCCCCTGGCTTACCATCCGGCTGCTGACCTCACGTCCGCATGTGTTAATCACACAGGTAGACGATCATAATACCTGTGACATGTGACCAGCATGTCAGGTCCCCCAGCTGTTATAGCTGGTTTTCTCGATCTGGAGTAGCTACTTAATGCTATCTAAATGTCTCGCAATGCTGGGTGAATAGCGGTCCCATACTGGCCGAAATTCCATGAGAAAATTTCTTCCCGTAGCTCTGCGCCAAGACATCTTTTCTTAACCATTCGGCTACGGTTGGATTATATATGTATATTAATGTAACATCTTATGGATATGGTATTGCTTACAATATCCCATAAAATATATTTCTAAAATTAATATATTATAAAATACTGTATTGCACAGATAAAACAAGATAGAGGCACAGGAAGTAATATCATTGGCTGCAGCTTGCATATCAAAAGTTCGACCACGGATAAACTATAGACATACTAACTCTTAACTCACTGGCACTATCGAACCCGTAGGTTCATGGGCGTGCGGACATAAGCTCGCCTTACATCCATATCCTGAGCCAATGTTTTTTAATAATCCCCTGTATAATCTACTTTCCTCAAATCATAGTTAATGTTATTCTCCCACCTCATTCTCGGTCTATCAACTGGGCGTTTTCCCTCTGGTTTTCCTACAAGAAGCTTCCATGCATGTCTTTCATTCCCCATTCGTGCCACATGTCCTGTCCATCACAGTGTACGAGACTTAATTGTTCTCATTATATCTGGCTTCCTATAAAGACCATGTAATTCACTGTTATTCAGTCTTCTCCATTCACCTGTCTGTTCATCTCTCTTTGGTCCAAAAATTTTCCTAAGAACTTTATTCTCAAATACTCGTAATCTCCTTTCCTCCCTTAAAGTAAGAGTCCATGTTTCGCATCCATATAATATAACTGGTAGAATAATAGTTTTATATATTTTCAGTTTAACGTTTTTTGAAAGGAGTTGGGAAGTCAAAAGTCTCTGTAATGCATAATAAAATATAGACATACCTATTAAAATGTATTAAATTTATTTACTACTTTATTTGATAATTTATTTACTTATTACATTCTCTATTACATACCTGAAGAATAAATTCTCCCTTGTGCCCTAATAAATTTAATACAATATACACACACTCCATGACGCGACAGGCATAGAAGACCCATGGCCTACCAGCCGACTGTTAGCCTCACATTCATATGTGTGTTATCACATAGGTAGTCAATTATCCAGCCAGTGTAGGCGCGACGTGGTCAGCAAGACGTGTTCCCTAGCAGTTAGAGCTTTTATTTCAACCTGGAGCCGCTACTTATTGTAGCTACCCAAATTCCTCGCTATGCTGGGTGCGCACCTGTCTTAACAATGACCGAAATACCATGAGAAAATGTCTTCCCCCATGGAGACTCGAACCAGCGTAGTTCTGCACCAAAACATCTTACTTTTAACCTCTCGGCTATGGCGCGAGACTTTAATACAATAATTTAAAAAAAAATAATTAAATGTTGTATATTAAAAAAAAATAATTTACTATAATTTTGGGCTGAGATTAAATGTTTCGCAGTAATTACTGAATTAAAAACATTTTAAAACTTACTAAAGGGTAAATACATTTAAATTTCGAGAGATTTTTGTTTTATTACGAAATACTATAAAATATACAAGATAATTTAGAATATTAAGCTAATATTCAAAAGTAAATATGTAGAATATATTAGAATTAGTGTCAAGGGCGGTTCCAGGACAGATTTCGGGGGTAGCCATGAGTCTATGAAAATTTTCGGGGGGGGGGGGTTGGATTGGTGTAAATTTAATTAATTAATTTGTAAATTTTAGCGTGCTAATAGTGTGTTTTAACTATTATGAGCTGTTTTTAAGCAGTATTTAGTCATTACAGATAATATCACAACTTTTATATTGTAAGTCATTTCGAGAGATTTTTGTTTTGTTATTACGAAATACTATAAAACATATAAATAATTTAGAATATTAAGCTAATATTTAAAAGTGAATAAATTTGTAGAATATATTAGAATTAGTGTCAAGGGCGGTTCCAGGACAGATTTACGAGGGTAGCCATGGGTACGTGAAAATTTTCGGGGGGGGGGATGGATCTATGTAAATTAACAAATTAATTAATTTGTAAATTTTAGCGTGCTAAAAATGTGTTTTTAAGTATTATGAGCTCTTTTTAAGCAGTATAAATTCATCACAGATAATATCACAACTTTTATATTGTGAGTCGTAGAACCAAACAATATACTAAGCGTATGCTTTCTTCGCAGCTCTCTGTATTTCAGTGACTGCACCGACATCTTCAGAAGACATTACAGTACAACTGTCAGTACCGATTACTAAACAGTAGTTGTTTAAGTCTAGGGACAGTTCTTGTAGTACGTTTTCCCAAAGCATCTCCAGTTAGGAGTTGTTCACTATTTGGATCTTGATCTGTATTTACAGTTGTAAAGCTCTCATAAGCGTCAATAAATTTGACGGAATCTTCATGAATCTCATTTTGTACAAATGTCTCAAGCTCAAAGAAAACTGTTCTGTATTAGAAATATCTGCTGTTTCGTCAAATGTAACAGAATAATACTTCGCATTCCTTATTTGATTCAGTATTGCATCTGTTATTTCATCACCACAGTATGATATTGATTTTGCGTTGTATTGCCTATGTAAATGGCTCTTGAAGAGGCTGCTAACAAGTGTCGCGTAAGATTTTCATCTCTGCAGATGCTCTAAATCTTAACAAATCCTCTAAAATTACCCTCATTACGGAGCCCAGCCTCTTTGTCGGGACGGCCATCATTTCGGTGGCCTCTTAGAGGAATGTTTTGTCGACCCAAGAATATTATAGATCATATTATTGGCCGAAGTTTCTCTTTGTTTTCTTTTACTTGTTAAAATCGTTGAGTGTTTACATAATTTTCAACAGTAGCTTTGCAGGACGTTTAGACCAGCTTGAACGCATGCTTTGTGGTAAGTGTCTTCGTGTGATTGTAAGTGTCCACTTTTTCCAGAACATGGCGAATGAAGTCGATGGTTGGGTGATAAGGTTTTGCGCTATCATTCCTTTATACGGCCACACTTTTCATCGGCAAACAGCACACAGAAAATACAAAACAACCCCTGTTTCATGTGGGAAAGAACTAGCCAATTCCTTTGTTCCAAGTTCTGATAACCCAAATAACATTTCAAGTTCTTCCCACTTTGTTGTGAATGTGGGAATTTATATGACTTTGGTGGTCCCCATGGTCGTTCCAATAATTGACACTTTGTACATTCATTCGTCTATTTATTTACAAAAATCCCTATAACGTTGGCGAAAGTAGGGCCTACTGTTACTGCTAGTCTATTCCAATAAAGATGTCTTATTGTTTTCATTGTTAGTTACCTCTCCAGTGTTCATATTCAGATTATCGTTAAGTCCAACTTCATTAAAAGAAACTGACAAAGTATTATTATTAAAATTTCCATCATCACAACGTAATGGTGATATATTAGATCTTTTTATAGGTATTTCCCGTGTTTCACCGCTGTTATCTCTCTTCTCTACTTTTTTGAAGTATGAACTTATTGGGTTTGGTTCGAGCGTTTTCGGTCATTTCAAAATTCCTAAAGCAATAAACGGAAAATTAATAATTTAATATAGTCTACTAACAGTTGCGTAACGTACAACTCCTACTCTACCGTAAGTTGGTATATACAGTGTGAGCAATTTTAAATGTATGAGTTGAAAAAAAAAAAAGAATTAACGAAATATTCAGTTAGATAAGAGATACACACACTAAAATATCAACAGAATAACTATCTACATTTTATTTAACGTGGATAAATTTACATTATAGTGCAGAGGCCTCTTTAGTAAACAGTTTACGCTATCTGTCCATAAAAAAACAGTTCATGGTAGTTAATATTTGATTAATAAGAAAAAAAAACATTCTTATATAAAAAATTGGGGCCCGAGACACTTTTTTGTGTAAGGTCCGGCCGAAAAAGTTACATTACTGTATATTAATAAAACTTTACTTTATGTAAACCAATTAAGACGGATTGTCACTTGAATAATAAAAAAAGAGTTTAGATATTTGTTTTTATTGTTTTAATAGAATATTTGTGTATATAAAACACAATTCTATGTCAACAGCTATCTTTAATCTGAGAAACTTGTAAATAATACTAAAAAAACAAGAATCTCATACGCTACTATGGTGTAGTAAAATCGAAGAGTCTCCAAAAAGGTACATCAGAGTTGTTTCATTTAAGCATCTAAGAACGCAAGAATAGAATGTGACAAACCCCTTTAAAATTAGATGAAATAAATAACAAATCAATTAAATCATAATTTAACTACATCATATTAAATGGGAAGCGATGTACGAGTATCATAAAAAAATATGTAACGACCCAAACTTGACAATTTTTTACCCTCTGCTTCTTCCACTTTATACTGAAAAAAAAAAAAATATATATATATATCTCGGGGACGAAAAAAAATCGAATTACTGATTTATTAGACACAAACGTCCTCAACCTTCAAGACGCTATTTTTTTGATCATTTTTTGCAAAGATACAGCCATTTCAAAATTACCAATTTTTCGAGGGTGCGAAGCTTGATCCTTTAATTTTGAGCAGCAGTGTATTTCCATTTTTTTTCTAAAACAGAGATTGAGCCTGAGCAAAATTTGGCTGAATTGCAAATTTGTAGGTACTAAGGATATAAAAACAATAACTTTTAGGTTTGAAATTTGAAAGAATCTTTGCCTGCACATTAACCTTATTTACACTAGTTAATGAATTCGTACTTGCCCTTATTTTTCGTTCTTCTACTGGAGTGAAAATACAAACACTAAACAAGACGACAATTTGACATCATCATCCTTCACATTGCCAGATTTTTTTCTATGCTGATCGCATAAACAAACAACGAGGACTCAGAAAAAGAGTCGCTGCATATGCACGATATCAAGATAGACTGTTGCCATTTTTTTTTTGTTCAACATTAACATGTTGACGGCAATTTTTTCTCATAATCTATCTCATGTAACCGCTGACGAGAAACAAAAACGCATCAATCACGTATTTACTCGTGGCCGGTCAGCAATGCTCTTTGCTAATTAATGCATTTGAGTTTATTTGATTTAAGTACACGATAATAGTTCATTAATTAGTTTAATAATTTATCTTTAAAAAATTCTCGGGAGGGTCCATGGCCCCCTCTCTGGAACCGTGGATTAGTGTGTAAACAAATTAATATTTTATTTAGTAATTTTCGTGTCAAGGTATTCTTCTCAATTTCGCTATACATAATGTTCAATTTTTTAAGTACACATAGTTAAAATTATATCACCATGCCTAACAAAATCACTATATGCAAATTAGAAATTAAACTGTTTGAATTTGCAGTCCTCTTTCATTGTGTTTACAATTATAAGAACTCTTGTACATGCCAAACTTATATTCATAATGTCAAATGCAAGACACACTTTGAATAAATAGCCGCAATATTCTTCCCCTAACCTCAGTTTATAGTCATCACTGAAATGGATATACTGCAATTTTTTTCAAATCGCTTAAATGTCATATTTGTCTTACAATAGGACCCTACACAAAAATCATGTAGAAAATAGTCTCTAATTTCTGGAAAATCGAATAAAACTAAGTAAAACGCAATAGTTATGAGATGGTGTCTGTGAATATATTCAAAAGCCTTCCAGATGGTATAAAGATACTTTCTGTTTCAAATTTAAAAAATAATAAAATCAGTTGACTTTGAATCCTCTTTATATGTCCATGAATATTTTGGCATTGACTGGTTGCGACACCACATTAATTAATATACTAATTGATGTCATACATTATGTTTCTAACAATAAAAATCTATCTATCATATATAAGAAAATTCCTATATACGGCTTAATTTCATTTGGATATGTTTCCACCCACTTTAGACCAAATTTAGTTTTTTCTTTCGCGACATATTTGTTTCTTCTGAAATCAAGATATACAAACGATTATCTATCTATAAATAGTGAAAAAAATATATTTCGATAGTTCCAACCTACAAATTACGGACAACGCCAAAAGAAGATAATATATATATTCCAATTCTTTACAATTTACGTTCTGAGTACCAATTATAGTAATATTATTGTTTCGTTGGTCACCTGTGTGCTCGACAGTTGATGCTTGGAATTCTTCACCATCACTTGCTCGCTCTATATCTCTGTCTTGCACTATCCACAAAGCGTCACAACTATCATCAATTTCTTCGTAAATCGTGGCCACAATGTCTTCACATCACAATGGATTCAAACTAGAAATATTTTTTCTAACACATGAACTTTTGTTCTCACTAACCAAGTTTACAGATGTACTGATAGAGGCTTTCAAAAAAAAGGGTTCAAAACACAATATAAGTACCGTAAGAATTTTACGAAAATTTACAAAGCAAGCTTTGTTGCCACAATTAATACATTCCACAGATACAAAAGGATGACAAAAATAGTGCAGTTTTCCAAGAAAATAAATACGAGTTGAAATACAGCTCTATTACAGCAAATTATATTCAGTACTCTTTTAGTATACTTCAGTTCTGCTTCTGTAGCCGTATTTGAAGGGTCTATGTTGTATGGTGCGGAAAGAGGGGATGGTGAATTGCAGAAGTTTGGAGTGTTCATTATACAATAGTGTTGTTTTTATAACAATTTATTTTATTATTATCATAATAAGAAAATGGTTTTTGCATGGCCACGCGCCTTAGGATTCATGAAGACGGCTAGAGTTATCAGTACTGGACTATACGCTAGACGGAGCAAAGGGTTAATGGATACTGGAGGAAATTATAACTGTGCTATTGTTTCTCAGGTACACATGTGGTAAAATAAAAAAATGTAAATATCCTCAACTCAGGGTCGGGTCGAGGGATGTGATGGGATGAGCCCCTATATATTGAGGTCTGTGAATGATAGCTGTCGGCCGATCACGCCTGATGCACCATCACAGGGGCATATGAATGAAATGAAACAAAAATGGATGAGATGAGAATTGAGGAATAGTGGAATGGAATTGTGACAGGGGAAAACGGGAGGAACCCTGAGAAAAACCTGCACATGTGGTGTACCTAAGATATTATACTAAAGTTTACACACATATATTAGGTGCAAAATGCAATATAGAGGCCGTTTCACTAAGGAAGAAGCATGTCCTCAGATGCGCAGAAGACCAGTTTCATCCCCTTGACTGCGGGTAGTCTTAACGTACAGGCATACACATTCAATTCCAAAATAGTGTACTGTCAGTCTAAAAAATATTAGTTTTCGTCACCTTACTTCTAAAACCTCATAAGATTCTTGATCTACCAACTGGCCTGGTTTTCCTACAAGAAGCTTTCATAGCCTACACCTCTTTCATTCCCTATTTGTGCCACATGTCCTACCTATTTCAAAATTATTTTCGTTTTTTTTATTTTTATTACATTAGGTTTGGAAATTTACTATAGGCCTAATGGAGTTCTCGTATCCAATATAATTAATGTAAGTGATGAGTTTGATTTAAAAATAATAATATTAATATTAACATGAATAATATTTGATAAATTATTGGTTTGCAATAATTTTATTCTCATTTTCTTCCAGTTTTAAGGACACCCAGTACTTATTTGGGTTAAAAAATCTTTTTTTTTTTTGCTTAAAAATCCAGTAAGGTCTATTTTATCGATGTGTAATATTAGTTTGTCGATTTTGGACATTTAAACCCATAAAAATTGATTTTTAAAAATGGCGTCTCTGTGTTCTAATGTGCACTTTTTTTTTTTTTTTTTTGCATTTTCCCGTAACTTGTATTTTTTAATATTTTGGTACACTTTTCTCTGAAACTATGAAAGATAGGAGAATTATTTTTGGCATGGATATGCAGTTTAAAGAGCTCTATAATAATAAGTTAAATGTATCTTTGTGCTATTGATAGTGTTTGAAATAAAAAAAAGAAATTATGCAACATTTTTAACAAAAAAATTGGTCTTTGAATTTTTTAAAAATAAATTACAATCCATATCTGAACACAAGCAAACCTTATTATTGTCAAATGAACCATGGACAATGTACTAAATTTTGGAAACAATTGGATAAGTACGAGTAGTTTGTGAAAAAATTGTACCAAGACAATACTTTTAACATACCAGTAATGGATTTTTTTTTTTGTATTTTAAATTACTCTTAAAGAAATATGTCTAAAAAGTTAACCAAAGTGTCATTATGTTCAGGAAGACTTGTTTAATTAGTGACATAATCTTCATACACATAACTTAAGAATAAGCTGAAAAAATAATTATTTTTCTATGTCCTATTTTTAAACCAAATTGCAAGGAAATTAGTACCGGCTGCCCTTAAGGAATTTGACGTGATACATAGTTATTATAATCATTTCCTATTCAGGGTTAATATTTTCATTATGACTAGTAACCATGATTTTGCAGATACAGACAAAGCCTGCTTATAGGGATCATTTCCCCAAGACCCTACGTTTACCTGCACGAGTTTTGTAGGTCATGCTTCTTCCTTAGTGAAATTACCTTTTAACACTTGCCACGTGATAAGGGAATTTCTGACCTTACTGAAGACATAAGGCTGGTTTGGTATTTCAATGATACAAGACAAAGAGTTACACATAACTATGTCAGATTATAAAGTAACTACCTTAGCTACTATTACACATCCAAGTTAACTGTTCAAAGAGTTTTAGCGCTAGTGTTGCCGATCTACTGAATCTGTGGAAGGGATGTAGGAGAGAACTGTACATCCGATCACGTATTGAAATTTTTCAAACTCAAATGTGGGGGGAGAATCTCTAAACACGTGTGAAAGATCTTAACATGGTTGTCAAATTAGTCATTTAAGCACGGAACACTCAAGCGGTCGGATCATTTAAAATCACAGTATTTGTCGCCTCTCTGTTACCGCCCTCACAATAAATTACAAGTGGCAACATGTAATGAGAAGGGCAAGGAAGGGACAGCTCATTCCTAGACGTAACCCCAAAAGTAACAGGGTTGTCAAGTTAGTCATTCTGCCACTGACCGCGCAGAATGATGGATCATTAAAATACATAGTATTTGTCAGCTCTCTACCTGCCAATCAAACAACATAATACAGAGGACAGGAAGTGGCAACATAGTAAGTAATGGAAAGAGAAAGACAGTTTGTTAGTTAACATATTTTCCGCCTGCACAAAACACTTGGATGGGTAATACTTGATTTTTATCTCATTATCTTTCTGAGGTTTTAACCTGTGACTGGTTCACACAACTTAAGGATAGCAATCATAATAATAATGATTATAATAATATTTTTTTCCTGGCTGTTAATTCCACCATCCTTCTCTTCCAACCAACAACTGGTTTAAATATAAGTTTTACAAATACATACAACAGTTACAAATAATTGAGAGGAAAAAAATTAAAATTTAGCTTTAAGAAACTCAGTTTAGGAAAAACTGCACTTAAACTAGCGTGAAATATTTTCAAAGTCCTATAGAATAACAGTGCGCATGCGCCAGAGTTTATAGAGCCACCGATAACCCACAATCGAACCACATATCGATTATCATCCTTGATTACTATCCATTACTATGAAATTTAAATGACCAATATTTGCAATAAATCCCCAAATCTACGTAAAAAAAAATATTAATACTATTAAAATTTCCAAATGTTTATTAAAAATGGGTGTACACTTACTTATCACTCCCTAACGCTGATCCAACCAGCGATAGAAAAATCATAGACTAAGTAATATACTCTGTGGAGAAAATAGCAGTTAGCATCACAATATTGTCTAACAGTGTCATAATATTGTGATTTGAATATTTAAATAAATACTTCAAAATTGTCTAATAATGTTATAAAAATTGTTTGAAAAAGTTTAAAATATTAAATAATGTTCGTAAATACAGAAGAAGAGCTATAGTTTACAATAATATAACTGAAAAATCAAGTGCTAGTAGAAGTGCAGTTGAGCGCTCAGTTTATTTCTAATACAAAAATGTTTCAGAGCTTAATAAATAGTTTGATATTTAATATTTAAATTATATTAAAGAAATTAGAATTGGCGGCCATGTACAAAGGCTCTCAACAGACCGAGCACCAAAAAGGTGCTTACAGCAAATTTTAGGGGGAATAGATGGGTTGGAAGACCAAAGAAACGATGGGAGGATGGTATTAAGGAAGATGCTGCAAACCTACTTAAGCGTTGTAACTGGAGGCTTGCTGAGCAAAATAGAAATGATTGGAGGCAGAAGTTAAGGGAGGCCAAAGCTCGAATTTGAGCCAATCAGCCATTGGATGGATTTAATATTTAAAGGAAGTGGCACTATGAGGTTTTATTTTAAATATCAGTTAGAAAATACACAACTCATATTATTTAATGGTTTAATAATTGAATAATATAAATACAATAATTGTATAGCCTAGTAGAAAATTGTACTAATTTGAATCATTATGTTTGTTCTTCAGCAACAAGTTCAAGGTCCTGTTGAGGTGATGGATCCTTCACTTCTTCTGCGCCCAGAACCAGCATTTGCAGCAAAGCCTGTTGGCATGTTTAGAGACTACACAGAAGATCCAGAAGACCCCATTAAGGAACGAGTCAGACAAACATATTTGAAAATGCACACGTATCAGACAGTCGACTTTGTCAGAGGTAATACTTTTTTGCATCTAAAAAAAATCACAAGAACTTAAATTGTGATATATATAAAGAGTAATTAATAATTATATTTTAAGTTATAGCACAATTTGTTTCTGATAGTCCAATGTATTAACCTCTTTTTAAAATTATTTTGGATTAATGTGTTATTTTATATACCGGTATATATATATATATATATATATATATATATTCTTCTGTATGTCACTGAACTCCTCCTAAACGACTGGACCGATTTTGATGAATTTTTTTTTGTGTGTTTGAGTGGGTCCCTGGATGGTTTAGATTTACAATTGGATCCTCTAAAACCATTAGGCATAGGAGTTCACCTGAAGTGAAAATTTAAAAATCGCTCTAGTAGTCACAATTTTCGATGTTTCCTAACAAAACTCAATATATCCTATTAAAATAAACCGAGGTAGGTATTATTAAAAAATGAGCAAAATCTGACAATTAGAAGTGGAGGTTTACCTGAAATCCAAAATTAAAAACTAGCAACCATGTTTTTGGTTCGTCTCAGCGTATACCATACAATTTAACACATTCAGTACCGAAAACCAGTTAAAGCATTTAAAGAGACTATCGTGTATGTGGCCGTTGGTCAGTTAACTCGCTTTAGAGCGGGCGCGAACAAACCGCGTTTATATTTGGCGCCTAAATATTGTGTTGGCTTAGTATGTTAGTATGTCTTGGAGATCATAGATGGCATGTAAATGTACATTTTCTATTCCCGTTTGACACGTTTAACCTTGGTGAATCCCCTTTTATTTTTAAAACAAACAACACATGGAATTCGTTCACCCAAACTTGACTCCAGGCTCCAATGCAGTCGTATATGTTTCTTGTTATCGCGCTGTTGTTTGTGCGTGAGTGAAACCATGGTGAAAGAAAAATATCCCACTGAAGAAGAATTAGTGAATATTTTGTATAATGATGATTCAGGTGATGAACTGATTCCTGAATTAGAAGATTCACAAAGTGAAAGTGAACATGAACTTCCACTTCCTGAAATTGATACGCCGATACCATGTGATGTCAATCACCCAAGTTATTTCACCATCTAATCCTACTAGGATATCTCCTTTAGGTATGTAGAAAATTTGAATTTTCTAGGACTAATAGATTGTGAATAATGGTTCATTTTCTGAAGTGCCACGAAAAGGGTAGCTGGGGTATTTAAATGGCTGGCCTGTGGTTTAAATGCCCTACTCAGTGCCTGGTACTGAATGTGTTAATTAACCTTTAATATTTAATTTATTTAGGTGTAGCAAAGCATGCTGGGTATTAGTATATTTATAAAATATTTATCAATGAAGCTTGTGACTTTTGTAAGGTCAGACAATGAAAAAAGGTAGCCTCAGACAATATCCTCGTTTAAGTTGGAGTTGAATAAATAAATTGTAATGATTAATAGCAGGCTCCTTTGGTGGTTACAACATCCACATGGATTGGATAAAACAACTAAATAATACTGGATAACAAAGTTTAAAGAGAGAATTGGTATAGGAAAAGGAAGAAATAACAAATTTTGTTAGTAATGTTATTGTTGTTAGTGACTTTGGGATTTATTGACCCAACTAATATTTTCTCTAGCTTTCCAATAAAGAGCCTCCAAGTCTCCAGTTTGGGAAGCTTCCCACATTCTAATCCTGTTTGCATTAGTAATTCACCAGTTCTCTTCTTTATGTGTGGCTACTAAAGCTACATTATGAGACGGTGAGGGTTTGGACTCTAGGCTCCTGTTTAGGCCAGTTCCTTCAAACCTTCAATAAAGTTAAACTGTAAATAAAAATAGAATCCCTTCTGCGGCTTCATTTTGAATATTAAATAACACTTTTTTTTTTAAATTTGGAGAAGAGTTGTACCCTGTTGGGTATTCCATGTACTTTTATGAACTTGGTATGCGAAAGGTTATTATTTGGTCCTTGACAGTTTTTGCAGGCAATAAAATATATTTTCAATATGTTTCTAGGTAAATAGAATAGATTAAACTTTTATAGGAAAAATCACTATGAGGTTTAATTTATAATTTATATTAAAATTCTATATATCTCACGTTTTTATCAGGGTTTTTCCTCACCTGTAAGACAAATGTCAGGAAAACTTTAAGGCCCAAAAGGTTCCCGAAATCATATGGCCATCATCTTCACCCTTATCATCATCATCATCATCATCTTCACCGGTGTGGAAAGCAATGGGAAGCTACCACAATACCCTAGTAAAGCTACAAGCATAGCATGAAAATGTTATGATTACAGTGAAGGACCTGCCCTTGGACAGAATTACTATGGATGGATGGATATACCTCACCTCATATGCAGTCTTCTAATTATCTAATCTATAATGGCATAGCCCATTGTTGAGCCATAGCTTCTCCTTTGTAAGGAGTTACTAGACCAAGTTAATTTTTAGTTACCTTATTTACTCATAGATGTCATGAATGACATGTGGTCAATACACTGATTGAATGAGACATCTAACAGGCAACTAAGGTATTACTAGGACATTGAGATCAGTAAATTTTGCTTAGAGGCCGTTTTATTTAAGCTGAAAGATCTTTTACGAGCCTGAGATTCTAATTATACCTGTTTCAAAACCTATGTGATTTCATCTTCAGTAATATCTTGACTGATGTTATGTTGTTCTCGAGAACTGCTTATTACTCCCTCTGTTGGTGGACTGATGAACTCCAAATTAAATCAAATTCCCAGAAATTTGATTTAATCTGGAGGTTAATGAGTCTACCAACAGAGGGAGTAAGGAGTTCTCCTGAACAACATAACATCGGTCAAGATATTACTGAAGATGAAATCACATAGGTTTTGAAACTGGTATAATTAGAAGAGTAGATATGAGATAAGGTATAAAGAATTTTAATTTAAATCTTAAAACGAAGGTAGAGTTAGAGAAGTGAATCCAAAATTATATATATTAAATTAATGTTGGGAAGTAAACATTATGAGGTATAATCATTAAAATTCATCGGAGAACATATTGTTTAAACAACTCACCTCATAGGATTCATGCTTCCATGATATCGCGATTTCAAACATAGTCATGTTCATCTTCAGCCATAACTCCGACTGACTTATATTTTGCAGTTGCAGTGTGTACGTGCTGTGAAACATGGCACTTCTTCGTGTAATTCACTGACATTTTACACACTTTGCAAAACAATGCTACTTGAGAATATTCCCACACCAAATTCTTTCACGAAATTGGTCAGTCTGTCTTTTACTGTTTTACTGTTGTCTGTTCTTTAGGCATCATGAAACAACTGTTCTAAAGGTAAAAAAAAAAAAAGCCACATACACTTGTCACACAACTTTCTTTGAAGCACCTGTCTGTGAACGAGGACTACAGACTGAATTCAGTGTTATCAACATAAAAAATAATAGATATGTGTCATGAAGTTTGTCCATTTCAATTAATTTCTTTGAAATATTAAGTTAATTTCGATAAAAATGGCAAATAGGCATTTATTGGCATTGTAAGCAGAAATAGGCATTTATAGGCAAAATTAACTTGATGGAAAAAAACTCTAGGGTTGTCGGTATGAACTTATATGAAGTCACTTTTACAATATCTGTAATAAGTAAGTGTAGGCATTTTCCGTAACATCCGGTCTCTAATTATTAGTCACTTTTATTTACTTTGTTTTGGTTTAGTTTACATGGAAGTTGAAATTAACAATATTCGGTAAGAATGTAACATTGTTTTAGGTAAAATGGACTACTGGCTTAGGTTTGACAAATTCAGGTCTCCAGTGATGGATGCACTTGTGAAGCTGAATGATCTTGTAGATGAGAGTGACCCTGATGTGGACATTCCCAACCTGGTTCATGCATTCCAGACAGCAGAACGTATTCGTGCAGATCATCCTGAAGAGGATTGGTTCCATCTTACAGGACTTATTCATGATCTAGGAAAGGTAATAGATGACAGTATTCCTATATCTTTCTCCATGGGATCTGAATCTATATCCTCAAAAAGATTACAGAAAGAGTGCAAATGGGAGATTCAGCTATAACAATTCTATACAAAAATGTAAGTTTCAACAACAAATTTCATGATGGTACTGTTCTTCTTCTTCTTCCTTTCAAGTATTAGGACAAGGCCTGTTTCGATCCTATAGAAAATTTTCCCTCCAGCGTTTCATTGAACGGCCCAGTGATCTTCGTCCTCTTGGTATATAATTATAAACAGCTTTGGGGATCTGATTTGAACTCATTCTTTCTAGATGGTGTTTCCAATTTAGTGGTACTGTTTAATATATTCCAAAATTGGCGTAGTTGATAGTACTGTTATATTTTTAAACTAAACTAAACTCCATAGCTCAACAGACCTAAAAGTCCGCAGGCTACCATCTGGCTGCTGGCTTCACATCCACATGTGTTAATCACAGAGGTTGATAATCATCCAGCCAGTGTAGGTGATATGTGGTCCAAAAGTGGAGTCCCCCAGCTGTTGTAGCTGTTTTCTCAACCTGGAGCTGCTACTTATTATAGCTACCCAAATTTCTCACGATGCTTGGTGAGTACCAGTATTATACTGGCTGAAATATTCCATGAGAAAATTTCTTCTCCCATGGGGACTCGAACCAGTGAAAATCCCAAAGCTCTGCACTAAGCCTTAAACCACTCGAGTATGGCATACTTTCAAATTTTAAATTAACCATCATAAAAAAAATTTGTTAATAAAAATATTGCATAATTTTTTATTGAGAAACTTGTAGTTCAGTGCTGTCTGCGAATGTTTGTCAATAAAAAATAAGTACAAAACATTCATTTATCCAGCAACTATCTTATAGAAAACTTTTTAGTTTATTGTTTAAGCATGGCTTTGGGAATTCTATCTGAATTCATTCATCACAAATGATTCATCCAGTCATTCTGATATTTATGTATGTAAACATCATCATTGCATTTGTGATCCCATTTGGTAAATCCTGCTGTATATCTCATGAATCTCATTTCATTAGAAGTTATCCTGCTCTCTTCTCTTTCCCTCAAAGTCCATGCCTCACTGCCATAGCAAAGTGCAGGTCTTGCTAAGGTTTTGTATAACCATACTCTGGTATCTCTCTGGACTAGCAAAAGTTCCATTACTGAATTTATTATTGCCATTTAATACATAATAACTCAAGTAATTACTTTAATAAATTGAAAATGGATACAAATGTGTATTCTGAACATGCAAGACAGATGATAAAAGAAATGTACATTTTAGATCACTTCACAAAGATTAGTATTTCCAGCAGTGCTAGTCATTTCAACACAGTATCCTCATAAACCCTCTAGGCCTAGTTAGTTTTATTTTTTCCCATTCCCAAAGCTTTTTGATTAAATGACAAAACTGCAATAGCTTTTTTTTTTTGATTAAATGACAAAACTGCAATACATAAACATTAATGCAATTTACTAATTGATTTTTTAAAATCAGAGCATTTATTATAAAGTAAACAAATATGTACCGTAATTAGTCAAAGATTAATCAGTTGATAATTGTTAGGATACAAGAACTCAGTTCCTACAAATATATTTTCTATTACTGTGTTGCAAAATATGTTTCTGCGATGAAAACTGATGTGTGGAAAGGACCGAACTTCCAACTTCGCCACCTATACACATGCTTTGCCACGCATGGTTTCCATGGGAAAATATGTCAGAATCCGTCATACCACGACCCAAGGAGGACTGCAGATGTAAGCTTTACGACGAGCCATGCTCCAAGTACCACCTAATGAAATGCAAAAGCAGAACTCAGCCTCTCACCAAAATTACAAAAGACTGGTGAAAACTCTAAATGTACACATTGTGTTTAATAAAATCAATTAAAAAATATGTTTCTGACCCTAGTCACAGTAATAAGATTCATGATAAGGTTCCATTGAGGTATTATTCAAAATTAAATATAAACTTATGAAATATTTACCTAAAAGGTTCGTCTCCTCAACTTTATTAGTACTACAGATAAATAACTTATAAAGTTGAGGAAACGGACTTTTTAGGTAAATATTTCACAATTTTATATTTAATTTCTGACCCTATTTAATATAAAATGTTTATTTAATTAAGAAGTATGTACAAATAATACATAATGTGCTGAAATGATCAACAATCTTTCTAGAGTTGTTGTTGTCTAAACAAGGATGCTAAATATATATAAGAATTAAATGAATCGTGATTTCTTCTTACCTCATACTTCTATGTTTTTATAAACACAGCACTGCAGTATCGGCGACCCATTGTCACCACGTCAGCTGTTTTCACGACTGTCAATTTTTTTCTTTTGCCGGTAATTATCCAAACTGCCATCTGGTGTTCTTTTGAAGGAATTATTTTCTAAACTGCCATCTGGTGTCCTTTTGAATGAATCATTTTCTAAACTGCCATCTGTTGTATTTTTGAAGAACTTTGTAATCAAACTCCAATTGTAAATTTGCACAACATAAAATACTTAAGCCTGAATAAAAACTTTTAAAAAAATTGTCAGCCATTTTCAAACCCAGCTTTGAATTGGGATGTTAATAATATTAGCTGTTAAAGAGCATCATTACATAAAATACTACCAACTACCAAATAATCTCTAGAAGAGTCCAGTTAAACATTTTAAATGTCCATTGCTGAATGTATTGAGTCATCAAACTTGATTGAAATGTTGTTGTTTTTGTTTTGTACTGGTGCTTCTTGCGCCTATAATTGTTGTTCATTTTGCAGCAAAATATCAAAATCTGCTCCCAGGGGACACCGCGTGGAGGCGAACAACCTTGTCCCCCCTTGATTGAAATGTTGTTGGTGTGCTACCACTGATTAAATGTTTACATTTCATTTGAGAACTAGAGCAATGATGTAATTAAACTAGTTGGTACAAAAAAAACAGCTATAACTGGCTCTATTGAACCCTTAGGTTCATGGTTATGTGGACATAAGCTCTCCATACATCCCTATCCTAAGTTAATGTTTTACATTCATCCTTTGTGTAATCTACTTCCCTCAAATTGTGGTCAATATTATTCTCCCACCTCATTTTTGGTTTGCCAACTAGGCCTTTTTCCTCTGGTTTTCCAACAAGAAGCTTCTGTACACCTCTTTCATTCCCCATTTGTGCCACATGTCCTGCTCATCGCAGTCTACAAGACTTAACTGTTCTTATAAACTAAATTAAATTCACTCGTACTGTAAACACAGGTGAATGCCATGAATTCAATTCATTCACACTGTAAAGAGGTGAACACAAATTGGTTTAAAAATATACTCAAATGTTGGCAGTTCAATTTATAAGATGTATGATTGTTAGAATATTTTTAAATTATATTATTATATTGCACTCCAAATTAAATTATTATAAAACAATGATGGTATTATTAATCATTAAAATTAATCAGATTTTACACTTCACATCATATATTTTGTATAAACCCAGGACCAGTTTTAAAAGGCCTTCCTTTTATTGTCAGCTGCCATCTGACTGATCATGTTATTAATATGTTTTTTGTTTTAATTTCTTGTAGATAATGGCATTTTATGGTGAACCTCAGTGGGCAGTGGTTGGAGACACATTTGTAGTTGGCTGTTAAATGGGGCGATTCCATTGTATACAGAAATAGTAGTTTTAAGAATAATCCAGATGGCAAAAATCCACTTTATAAGTAAGTATTATTTATAATATATAATAATTTATGAAATTACTAGGGAATAATTCAATCCTAAATTATGCAACAGTGGAAAATTTCTTAGTTTGGAAATGTTTTGTTAGCATATAAGACTCATTTTTGGTAGGTTTTGAGTTCAAATTCCTGTGTCAACAAACCTGACTGTTGTTTTTCTCATGTTTTCATCTGCCGTTAAGACAAAAACTAATTGAAATTTCATTACCATAATCCTCACATCATCATTAATCATTATCTGTCTATAATGGCATAGCTCAATGTTGAGCCACTTTGCTGGGAGTTACTAGACAAAGTTAATTTAGTTACTTTATTTGCCCATATATGTCAAGAATGGCATGCAGTCAACATACTGACTCAGTGGGACATCTAGCAGGCAACTAAGGTATTACTAGGATGTTGAGATCAGTAAATTTTGTTTAGAGGCATTTTTATTCTGGCTTAAGGGTTTTTTATGAACCTGAAAATCCTCAGACTCAGGACCCGTAGCCTAAGTCCCTACCGGAGAACTTGCTCCTTGGATTTTTTCATCCTAAAAAAATCCATTGGCCTTGGCTGGGTTTGAATCCGCGACCCTCTGGACCAGAGGCAAGGAGCATTACCACTAGTCCACCTCGGCCGACATTAATCATCATAATTGATTAAAAATGTAATATTAGTTCCATTTGCACAAGATACGCAATCATAGACATATTACCTACTGGCATATACACTAAACAGGGAACAGTACCTCAATATAGGACAAATAGTTGTCGCTGGTTGGGAAATCACAATATGTGCATTATAAAGAAGAGCATCAGAACAGTTGATATACAAACTTTAAGGTGCAATGGACAACAGGAAGAGATGTTATAGTCATATGCATGAGCATTTCGGTTTCCCTTTATATATACCACTATGGTTGTTATGCTGCAATATTTAACTATTAACCACGGAATTCTTTTCTTTTCTTTCCAGAAAGTAGCTAGAAAGGGAGTTTTGTTTGTACAAAAACTACAATGGAAACCATGTATCCAGCAATAGTAGTAAAAATATTCGCAGATTTCTTCGGCGCATCAGACAAGCCAAGTTGATCTTATGAAATTTGATCACATAAAGACGGAATTGTTTGAAGAGGACCTAAGTGTGGAAGGGGTGCATACACTCGTCCATGATGATTTATTATCGTCTGACAATGATGACACAGACGACTTTGGAGATGACACCCCAACATATCATGAGCACGTCACGAAAGCAGCAATTCCTCAAATGCATCATCACCAAAAAGGATGCGAACCAAATTTTAAGTAGGATACGTGGCAGACGCGTACAAAATTTTGACAAAGCAACGAAGGGCAAAAGATGGCAATACCAACCCTCCTTAAGTATGCCTTCCAGGATTGGCCATTGATTCATCACCTCGAGTGCCCTTCAAGATCGTTATGACCCTAAAGCGGAAGACTTTTAAAAAAGAAAATTTTGAAAAAGGTTTGAGGATGCCGGATGCTGTCCCCACAAAATCATTGAAACAACAGTTTAAGAGGGAATTGTTTGAATATTTTCTTCAAATGCGTTCACAGCAATGTGTATAGTTGAGTTTCTATTTTAGTGTTGTTTAGTTTCATTTCTCAACCATCATCATCATCATCATCATCACTCCAGGGATTAGGCAATTGCCCATTCCGACTTCATATTGCATCAGCCCAACGTCTTCTAGGTCTTCCAACATCACGCCTTCCTCTTGCTTGATAATTTCTGGCTAACAATGGATATCTCTCCTTGCTCATTCCATCCATGTGATCAATCCATTTCTGTCTGTAATTCGTGACTTTATCCAATAAAGGCTGTACTTTCAATTCTTCTCTTATATCCTCATTTCTTATTCTATCAAGTCTTGTACATCCTTTTACTTGTCCATTGCACCTAAAACTTGGTGATTCTTAATTATTTCTTGCATACTTTTAAATGGCATCTCAGGCATTGTTCATGTTAAGACAACTATTTGTACCATTCCCTTGTAAGATCTTAAATGTGATGACCATAGTTGTTCTAAATTGTTCAAGTTTCTCATATTAAATCTGAAAACAGTGCTTAATAATTCTGATTATTTTAAGTAAAATTAAATGTTAATTTGGGTGGTTGCAGCACCAAGTATGGCATGTACCAACCAAACTGTGGTCTGGAGAACGTGACCTTGTCATGGGGCCATGATGAATTCTTATACCAGGTTCTAAAACATAATAAGACCACTTTACCAGAGGAGGCTCTCTACATGATCAGGTAAAACTCATCATAAGGGATTAATTTTTAATTCCAAACTTGCAGTCAAACTGAATAAATTATTGTTTCAATGTTTCTATTATTAATTTAATACATCTCAATGAAGCTCAGACTGGGACTTGAACCCAGGAACTTTGGCTTTCTATGCCAATGCTCTACAAACTGAGCTACCTGAGCACTCAAATGCAAATGCAAATTTTTCCCTTTCTTCTTTTGAAAGAAGCCTTACTGGCTTTATAATATAATGTTAAAATATTCAATAAAAATCTTCTTAATAAAGAAGCTGCATTTGCGTGATCAAGCAAAGGTTCATAGCATTAAGCACTCTGGAATTAACAGTGTATATGAAAAAAATTTGCATTTAGATTGGTGTGCTCAGGTAGTTCAGCTGGTAGAGCATTGGCATAGAAAGCCAAAGGTCCTGGATTCAAATCGTATATTTTTCTCTTCAAATATAAATTATTGTTTCATAATTAGGATTTAATATTCCTGAAATTTTGTAAAGAAAAATTCACTAGTACCAGCACTGTCAATCTTGATGATTTAATGGTAGCACATAGCTCTCTGAATCCAGTTTATCATAGATTTGATGTATCCAATGTAAGTAGAATTAAAAAAAAATTGTTTCCTTCATACAGGAAGATAAAATGCTTCAGTCCCATGACACATGAATATTAAAAATCCTTACATGTCAACCATTGCATGCCGAAACCTACCTTGAAATTTCTCCCAGACAAATGTGATGCACCGAGATCATGTCCAAAAAAAAATTATCTGCCACTTTTAACTGCAAGGTAATAAAATCCAGCACCAAATCTCTCATATAAACTACAGGGAAGTAATAGAACTCCTGACATGGTGGATTGGATAATCCTCACAACCTGTCGTCAAAAGTTATCATTTTTTATGGGATGGCATGCTCAACCCCCAACCTGGAGGACCAGGATATCACTTTTCGTCTGAGTCAATGGCAAGACCCTACTAGTAGCAAAGCTATAGCTAGTGTAGCTCCTAGAATCATTTGACCACACAAGCCACCATTTTGTCAAAGTAGAGAGAGCTTCAGAGGGATGTAGCATGTGTAGGCAGAATTAAACTCACAAAACAAACAATGATATTGAGGTATTCATGTTTTAGGTTCCACTCTTTCTATCCATGGCACTCTGGTGGTGATTACACACATTTGACCAGTGAGAAGGACAAGAAGATCCTTCCCTGGGTTTTGGAATTCAAGTAAGTATAATCATTTATTTTTAGAAGAGAAAATTTTTTGTCTGATCTGGGATTTGAACCCTATTCTAAAAACTTACTTACTTACTTACTCACTGGCACTATCGAACCCGTAGGTTCATGGCCGCACGGACATAAGCTCTCCATACATCCCTATCCTGAGCTAATGCTTTCCAATCACTACTTAAATATGTTCACTAAATAATAAGGGAAATAAAAAAAAAGCTTAAAACCTATAAAAAATAATAAATAATTTAAAGATAAAGGCAAAAAACTCTTTCACGCTAAATATATTAATTTATCATAATGTATAATCTACTTCCCTCAAATCATAGTTAATGATATTCTCCCACCTCATTCTTGGTCTACCAGCTGGGCGTTTTCCCTCTGTCTTTCCTACAAGAAGCTTCCATGCAAGTCTCCCATTCCCCATACGTGCAACATGTCCTGCCTATCGCAGTCTACTATTCTAAATACACATGCACTAATTGTTATAAATACGAGTTTCCATTAAAGGAGTTTGAGAAAATGTTTTAACATCTCACCTCCCAAAGTTGCGTGTCTTCACATTACCGGTTTCAAAAGTATAGTATTACTTCCATCTTCAGTAAAATTCCAACTGTTGAAGATGATGATAACGATGATACCGGTTTCAAAAGTAATACTGTACTTTTGAAACCGGTATCGTGAAGACACGCAACTTTGTGAGGTGAGATGTTAAAACATTTCTCCAACTCATTTATTAATATAAATACTTCATAGTGTTTCCTCCCACTGTAAATTTAATTAAATTCCATTAAAGGGCTTAAATGGACATAAAAGAGATTCTTCGGAAGACTTCCAGGTAGTGTGCCATAAATATTTAGATAGGTTGCAGGCTGTGTATAGGCATAAAGGATATCAAGTTTTTTTTTTTTTAGTCTAGAGATATCTTACCTAAATTAAATGTTGATTTGTTCTCGAACATGTTTCGATATATTCTTCTATATCATTGTCAGCTTGACTAGACTGATGAGTTTTAGGTTGTGAACTCTGGATGTCTATATCAGCTCCATCTTCTGGCTGGCCGAAGAATCAACATCCAGAGTTCACAACATAAAACTCGTCAGTCTAGCCAAGCTGACGATGATATAGAAGAACATATCGAAACATGTTCGAGAACAAATCAACATTAAATTGAGGTGAGATATCTCTAGTCTCAAAAAACACTTTGATTAAAAGAACCTCAAAATATTACTTCGTAAAATAAATAATTTATTATACGATGTAACTGGTGCACTTAAAATAGTAATAACTTTGACTAAAACCCTTCTTAATATAACAAATATATTTAATGTTTAACAACTTTCTGAAGCATTGAGAAGCGCATGGGTTCCATTGGAACATGCACACATTCTTCCTTACATACAAAATTATTTTCCGTAAATCCATAATGAAAGCTGTGACCTCTAATGAATAAACAAATAGTTTTAAAAACTAATTTATCTCAAATTTTGTTTTGTGAAATAACTTCCCATCTCAATGGTTCCCTAAATTTATTAAATTTTGTAATGTTCTTGGAAAATATTGGTACATGTATACAGGGTGTTACAAAACTATTCATTCAAATTAATAGAGGAGGTAGAGAACATATGGTCTCAGAAGTCAACATGTAATGTTAGAGAACATTTTGTTAATGGTGCTGATGTAAATTGTTGTGTCGGCTGAGGTGGGCTGTGGCCTGGCCACCCAGATCATCTGACCTCATATGTCTGGATTTCATCCTCTGAGGACATATGAAGCAGCGGGTGTATGAAACCGTTGTGGAAACAGAAGAAAACTTCGTCGCTAGAATTGCTGTCACTGCTGGGATCATTGCGGACATGCCAGGAATCTTCGAACAAACACGACAATCACACAGTGTACTGTGTGTATACAGGCCAATGATCGTGCATGGGCAATTCCTGTGATTTATTTTTAACTTTGGGCATGCTGTAGCGTAGTGGTTAAGGCACTGCGCTACAAGTCGGAAGGTCGAGGGTTCAAGTCCCGGTGGGGTCAGGATTTTTAAACTGACCAAAACCTTCTGGCGGCACTATGGCCCTGGGGTCGACTCAGTCTCTAACAGAAATGAGTACCAGACGCTTGTTCTGGGGTAAAGGCGGCCATCACACAGGGCTGACAACCTGGCTGACATCAAGCGCTGATTGTCTAGAAAAAGTGGGAGCCTTAACCTCCTACTACCCCAAGGGCCTCCCGAGGCCTGTAGTGGGATTACTTTACTTTTACTATAGGAATTAATCACTATGAGGTTTAATTTATGGTGAAATTAAATGTTTCTTACCTCTCCTCATATAAATTTTCTAAGTTGATTGCGATTTTGAGACTATAACTGTCTCATCCTCAGAACTTTGTTGGCGACTTCTTGAAGAAGAGTTTCTTCCGATCGACATAACACCAGTCGCCAACAAAGTTCTGAGGATGAGACAGTTATAGTCTTGAAATCGCGATCAACTTAGAAAATTTATATGAGGAGAGGTAAGAAACATTTAATTTCACCATAATTCCTGTGATGCTACTGCTGTAGTTAGCAAGTTAAACTACCTTCTGTGTAAATCGTCCCTAACATTACAAATTAACTTCAGAGACCATGTGTTCCTTATTGAAATATATTTCTTTTGACGTTTTCTACCTCCTGTATTAATTTGAACGGATAGTTTCAGAATACCCTGTATATAGGATATTCTATCTTATTTTGTTAAAATAATATTGGTATTTTTACAGCAAATATGATCTGTATACAAAGAGCGAAAACATACCAGATATCGATGCGCTGATGCCATATTACCAGTCCCTCATCGATAAATATATACCTGGAGCAATTGAGTGGTAGACAAATTAACGAAGGACTGAGCCATAAGTGTAATACAGCTCAGGAATGTATGCAAAAAAAAAAAATGCATTTCAAACATTAGAAATGATCAATGCAGAATGGGTGCCTAGAAAGGAGCAGTTTTTCTCCTGAATTTTGTGCAAAAATGTTATTATACAGAAATAGTAATATTATTTTTTTTATCTGTGATACATGTGCTGTATCTTTCAATGAGGCCAATTTGAATTGGATTTTTTTAACAATGGTTGTATTGGTAATTATAAGTAATTTTATATTTCTTACCTTTAAAAATGGGCACCTGGGATTGTATTTTTCTAGTTAGAGTACTGTAAATAATGATTTTAATGAAAAACTTTTAAAATTAATTAAAGTATGAAATTATGGAATATTTACCTAAAAGGTCTGTATCCTCAACTTTATTAGTTATTTATCTGATAAATAACAAATAAAGATGGACCTTTTAGGTAAATATTCCATAATTTTATACTTTAGTTTTGTATAATACCTCAACGGAACATATCATGAATCTTTTAAAATTAATAATTTAACTCTTTGGATTGATTGAGTGGAAGTTTATTTTTAACAATATTATTACTTTAATTAATGAATTTGAATCAAAATATTTATACTTGCATCATTAACCTTCATTTTTGTTGATATAAGTTTCACATTGTCGGTTCTGATTGTCAAAAAAAGTTTTAAAATGAATAAAAGTTTCTCCAAAATATGTCCCAGTTGAAGTAAAGGATAGTCATATATATGTAAATAAATTTAAAAAATAGGACTGGGTGCTTATCTTGGAGAATTGAAATAATATTTAAAGCACATAATGAGAATGTTAATAGAATTTAATTTAAAAGGTAGGTGTATGTATATGTACATATAGAAGATGTGTAAAGTGACATCTTATACAATTTATTGTTAAGTTTCTTGTCAGACATTGTTGGCAAGGAATGTGTGAATTATTTTTTTCACAATGTGAAAATGTTTCTATTTAAATTAAATTTGTTTATAAACTTAGATTTATATTATTTTTAAGATTATATAAACTGGAAATCTTGAATATCATTCTATTCCTTCTGTTCTACAAACATTTAAAAACCTGCTATAAAACTATTTCTCTTTTCTATTCTTTCTTTTTGTTTCTTAACACATTTCCATGACCATCTTTCTATGCACAAATTTCCTTAATATCCCATTCTTCATGGCAATTAAAAAATCTCCTTCATTTTAGAATTATATTGATTGAATCTTACCTACATTTTTCCTTCTTTTTTCCCTTTTATTCGTTATTTAAGTTGAAATCTGCTTCATTTCAAATCTTAAAATTGGTATGAGGATTTTGAAATGGTGATTTCACATAGAAGGTTCCCAGTCCAACATCTCTAGTCTACACCCATATGTGGAGACATGAGTGGTTTTTAGTGGGAGTTTTTTAACCAACCTAATTTATTTATCCTTATTTCCCTACAGATTTATCAGCAAATTACATCATTTTAGAGAGACACCTAGTAGGCAACTAAGTTATTACTTGGATGGGGAAGGCCATTTAAATTTTGTTCTTCCTCTTAAACTTAATTTGTAGGATTTTCATCCTGTTTATTTCCAAAATCACTCCTCGGAGGAAGACGTATTGGATGTGCATTCACTGTCTATCCATCTCCTGGCTGGTCTTCCTCATGTTCTTCTCCCGTCCGTCTTTCATCTGAGACTTGATCCTTGGGACTGCAAGCAATGTATAAGATACACAAATTTTGTCACTAATTTAGGTTTGAGATTCTTTTACAATGAATGAATGAGTCATTTCTTATCTTACCTCATAGTTTATGATTTCTTAAACACGGGAAATGGATTCTTTTACAAGTCTAAAAATCTTCAGACGCAGAACCCATGGCTTAAAGTGCCTCCTAGAGGACTTGTCTCTTGAATTTTTTACATCCTAATATTCCATCAGTCTCCATGGTCTCGAGGTAGCATGCTGCCTTGTCACACAGTGGGCCCGGGTTCGATCCCCGGTTGGGGCAGATTTTCTGGGTGAGGTTTTTTTCTGAGTTTTCCTCACCTGTAAGACAAATGTCAGGAAAACTTTAAGGCCCGAACGGTCCCCGAAATCATATGGCCATCATCATCATCATCCTCCTCATTATCATCATCATCCTTCACCGGTGTGGAAAGCAATGGGAAGCTACCACACCTACAATTCCCTAGTAGAGCTGCAAGCATAGCGTGAAAATGCTATGATTGCAGTGAAGGACCTGCCTTCAGGCAGAATTACTATGGATTGATGGAATATTCCATCAACCCCAGCCAGGTTTGAACCTCGCAATCTAGAGGCAAAGGAACATTATTCCTAGGCCACCGAGGCTGATCCATTTCAGTATGGAAGAATTCCTAAAAGATCCTCATGGTTGATATAGAACAAGTTTTTTTGTCATATTTTTTTCATTATTTCCCATTGTCCACTCTCGAGGTTAATTTTTTTGTATTCTCCGTCCTTTTCTTTTTTTTTGTTGCAAATTTAAATGATTACCATATTTACCTGAATATAAGATGACCTTTTATCTGTAATCCAAAAATCATGACTCATCTTAAATTTGCAGACTAGGAAATAAGCCTGGTCAAGTTCAATGTTTTTACTTTGCATAGTAAGCTACATACCTACTGGCTGGTGAGGTCAATGTTTTTATGTTCCATAGTAAAAAGTTGCAGCTAGGAAATTATGGATCCAACAGACAAATAATACTGGCAGAAATTGAATATAACATGATAGCCAATAGGCAAGCTGGAAAAAAAAAAACTTTGATTTTTTCGACAAGGACATAAAAAAATTATAATAGTAGCGGTAAAGGAGAGCAATAATTTTCTTACAGGCATTAAAATGAGAGTTGAAAGAGCTAAAAAATTCAGTTTATGCCAAAAAATGCAGTAAATTATGAGTTCACTAAATCTGATTTTAAGATAATGGCAATTAGGGAATCAGAAGCTATGAGAAACTGTGGAGTGGGAAGAAAATTTGGTATGTCTGAAGTTAACATTCGTGGCAACAAATTAAAGAAAAATTGAGAAGAAAAAAAATATATGCTGAGACTAGGGTTTGAACCCAGGACCTTTGGTTTTCTAGGCTAATACTCATACCGACTGAGCTAGTTCCAATCTAAATGCCAATTTTTCTCTCATATTTGCTGTTAATTCCCATGCACCAAATGCTATGAAACGTTTGCTTCTATCTTGCAAATAGCAGCTTCTTTATTAAGAAGACATTTATTTGGGAATTTTACATTACATTATAAAGCCAGTACGGCTTCTTTTGATGTTTTTATTATTCATTTCATACATCTCAATGATGGATAAATCATATTTGAATCCAGGACATTTGGCTTTCTAAGCCAGTACTCTACCCACTGAGCTATCTGAGCAAATTTTCTTCTTATATTCGCTGTTAATTCCATCTCTGAGATGTATGAAATGAATAATAACATTGATTTAAAAATTGAGGAATTCTAATTCATCCCAAAAACCATTTAGTATATCAAAGAAGGGATTTACCTATCACATGAGAGGTGCTGGGGATAAAGTGTGAGCTATACACACTGGCAACATGAGTGATGCATCATTAAGGGTCGCATGTTTGGACGCATTAGACAGTAAAATGCCTTCTCTGCTGAGCAAGTTGTATGCTAATACGATTTTGCTTACTCAGAAATCTGTTCATGCGATAATAATTGGTTAAATTTGTAAGCTACCTGCGGAGGTAGCTTAAATGAGCAACTCAAATTAAAATCCCGAAGGGAACCGAACGGGAATCGATGTACTTTGCTGCTTTATCCAACATTTATCCAAGATGTCGGACCTTGAAGACTTCGATCATGTTTTCGGTATACACGGAGAAGAGGAATTTGATAGAGTCTACCAAAGAATTCAACTGGGAGTACAGGAGAAAGAATCGGCGTCCGTAATATTGTGTGTCGCAGAAAACGTTAGTTGTGTATACGGTATTATTTGCGGGATGCAGCATAAATGCATTCCTCTATAGCAGACGAAAATAACGGAAGTGGTTTTATCGCTGAGAATTCTGGGTAATTCGTTGCCAATATTACGAAAATGTCGACTCTCGTGCATGACCGATAAGTCGGCCGTTAATTCGTTCTCAGCAATTGCTCACGGTGAATCAGCTCACTAGTGATTGGAAGTAATTTGAGTAGAGAGTAATGTTCTAACATACGACCCTTAAAGCCAGTGTCGGCCGGTTTATGCATATGATGAAAAGAGCATGGCTTACATTGCAGCAGCGAACAACACTCACCTTATGTCTTCCCTCAGAATGTGCTGAGACACTTATCTCATTTCAGTGCAACATAATTAATTTACAAAAGCAATGTAATTATTTATTAAATTAATATTAAGAAGCTAAAGCTTTTACTATGATTGAAATAAGTATATTAAAGTACACTACTAAATTATTGTAATCAAATGGTAAAGAGAAAAATTTAATGCTATAGCTATGTGGAGTCCCTTCATGTCTTCTTCAGGTAGAAGCCATTCATTGTGTATTTGTGAATGATGATTCATAGCATTTGAATGTGGGACCAAGACAGTAAGGTAAAGGAAGGATTTATGCTTGGATGGGAAGGAAGCCTGGATTAGCTCAATGGTTAGAGCATCAGCACGGAAAGCTGAAGGTTCGGGGTTCGACTCCCGGTTCAGGCATAAATTTTTCTCTTTACCATTTGATTACAATGTAATTATTTGCTTGGTTAGAAGGGCAATGCAAATCAGATACCCATTTATTATGGTATGCCATCTAATGCTATAGCTGAAGATAGGTACACAAAAAGTGTACCTATCAAGATAACTGGAAATGTAAAAGCATAAATAGATCACAGTGGTGGTGGTAATGATGGTGAAGATAGTGACTAACATGGAAGAGTATTTGTAAATAAATCAAGAAAATTCTTTGAAGCCTATTCAAAATTGGGGGTAAATACAATATCTATTCTGACTTAACACTGAACGTTGTTGTTGTGCAATAATTATGGCATTTATAATCAGCTTGTGCCATTTTTGCTCTTTCTTTTCAGAAGAGACATATATTTTTTTCTCTGAGTTTGTGCACTGAACAGTGTCGTTAATTTTTTTCTCTCACTCTCTCACTGCAAATTGAAGTTATGCAAAACATTGAACATTGTTTTGTTTAATTTTTTATAGCAAATTTAGAACATCTTACAAGAAATGGAATCTTGAATGTCTTAAGGTAATTTCACTAAAATCTTAATCTGTTCAAAAACTATACACGCTATTGAGGATTTTATTATTAATTTAACACTTTTTATTGAAGGACAAATTATATTTATCTCTCTTCAAATATACACACTATATTTGAAGAGAAAAATATATGCTCAGACTGGGGTTTGAACCCAGGACGTTTCACACTCTAGATAAATGCTCTACCAACTAAGCTACCTGAGAAACTCCAATCTAAAAAAGGTCCTGGGTTCAAACCCCAGCCTGAGCATATCTCGGTCTGTGCGAAAATGATTTTCTTCAAATATAATTTATCCTTCAGTGAGAAGTGTTAAATTAATAATAAAAACATCAATTGAAGCCCTACTGGCTTTATAAAGTGTTTAAATTCCCAATAAATGTCTCCTTAATTAAAAAGCCACCATTTGCAAAGATAGAAACAAAGTCTTCATAGCATTTGGTGCTGGGAAATACAACGTATATAAGAGAGAAATTTGCGTCTAGATCGGAACTCACTCTGGTAGCTCAGTTGGTAGAGCATTTTGCCCAGCAAGCCAAAAGTCCTGGATTCGAGTCTCGGTCTGGGCAAAAATGTTTATCTTCAAATATAATATATTTTTCTCTTCAAATATAATTTATCCATCATTGAGATGTATGAAATGAATAATAAAAACCTGAAACTATACACATGTTTGGAAACAACGTAGGACACAAATTAATAATCATACTTCACATTTTATATATGTATAATTTACCTCCCTCAAATCATGTTTAATGTTATTCTCCCATCTCATTCTTAGCTATGTCTGTAATTGCCTTTATATAATGCTTATAGCAAAGATGTTTATATTCTCAGCAACAAATTCATCCCAATAGATACAAAAAATTACTATACTAAATATGTTCTATATAATCAGATGTTGGTAGCAATCACAGAGGGTAGCAATATTCTAGTGCAGGCATTTAAGGTTCAAAATTGGGGTAAATAAAAGTATAAATGAACATCATTCCAAAAAATTAAGACAAATAAAGTAGGTCCATTTTTATTGAGGAACTATATTACATTGAAAACTGGATAAAGCATATGATTGAAGTGAGCAGGAGGGTATTTTACAATCACAGATAAAATATCCACAATGCAAAATGTTGTTTAGAGACAACATTAATTCCATTTTCCATAAAATATAATTGGATACCATTTTCATGCTCATACGGAAGAAAAGTTGTCGAATCAAAATTTTTACAGGACATTTCATAATCATATGATGCTTCAGAGACCAGCTCAGAGCTGCCAATGTCCCGAATATTTGTACAAAATGCATTACTACTTCAATTAATTGGATTATTTTGACATGGGTGGGCCAGTAGGATAGGTGAATTATTTATTACAAGTAGCAAAATTACATTACAGGTAAATAGCATAAATAATAAGCTGAAATATGCTGTACATGATACTGTCAGACATAAATGTTCTTATGATATTTGCATACATACTGTAGGCCTTACTTTTCAATGTTTATTGTTAGACAACAATCAAATAAATTGCTTGATAATTATTTGAATAATATGGAATTAAACATCTTACAAGTCAAATTAGCATCCAAAATAAAACAATAGGAAGTTATGGTGAAATTAAATGTTTCTTACCGCTCCTCATATAAATCTTCTAAGTAGATCGCGATTTCGAGACCATAACGGTCTCATCTTCAGTACAATCTTGGTGACTGATGTTATGTCTATCGGAAGAAACTCTTCTTCTTCCCTCTGTTGGTGGACCGATGAACCTCTGGATCAGGTCAAAATTTGCGGGAATTTCGAAGTTCATAAGTTTTCCTTTGTTTTTCTGAATGTGGATCTGTTCCCAAACCGTGAGTTCCTTTTGTTTGTCTATTTGTTTAATTAGACTGGCTTTTGATTCAATTAAATGTTTTTCGGACCAAGCATGAGCAGCTACTGCTGACTTTTCCACATCTCCATTTTTGATGTTTCTAAGATGTTCTTTCACCCTTGTTTTCAAATTTCTTTTCGTTTTTTCAATATAAATTTTGTCACAATCCCTGCATTTGATCTGATAAATTCCTGATTTGTTTTGATTTTCAATTCTCTCATATTTATTGGTTTTAATTAATTAAAGAAGGAATGTCAAAAATAGGAAAGTAAAAAATCTGCAGTAGCAGCCCATGCATGGTCAGAAAAAACATCAAATTGAATGAAAGGCAAGTTAATAAAACAAATAGAAAAACCTAAAGAACTCATGGTTTGGGAAAAAATGTACATTAAAAAAAAAAAGAAAAGAGAAATGAATGAATTAAAAAATTTCCAGGGAAAGTGATTTGATTTGGAGGTTCATCAGTCTAACAGAGGAAGCAGAAGGCAGTTCTTCAAGATGACATAACAACGGTTGTGAAAGTATTGAGGATGGGACCTGATAAGGTCCTGAAACAGGTCTAATAAGAAGGAGGATGTGGGGTGAGATGATACAGTTTTTCTTAAATTAATCATTATATCAATTTAAAATTGTTACACTCACATTGTATTTTTTTTCCCCCTTAACATGTTTAGGATATCATCTTCATTCTTAATTAGATTATGAACAGATTTTCAGCTGATTTCCGTCCCTCTACTACTGATAAACGAGATCTTTTTCAAATATATTTATTTCTTTAGAAATCTGTAATACTAGTACAGTCATTAACACATTCAGTACCAGGTACTGAGCAGGGCATTTAAACCCACAGGCCAGCCATTTAAATACCCCAGCTACCCTTTTCGTGGCACTTCAGAAAATGGACCATTATTCACAAACTATTAGTCCTAGAAAATTTAAATTTTGTACATACCTAAAGGAGATATCTTAGTAGGATTTGATGGTGAAATAACTTGGGTGATTGACATCACGTGGTATTGGCGTATCAATTTCAGGAAGTGGAAGTTCATCTTCACTTTCACTTTGTGAATCTTCTAATTCAGGAATCAGTTCATCACCTGAATCATCATTATACAAAATATTCACTAATTCTTTCACCTGGTTTCACTCATGCACAAACAACAGCGCGATAACGAGAAACATATACGACTGCATTTGAGCCTGGAGACAAGTTTGGGTGAACGAATTCCATGTGTTGTTTGTTTTAAAAATAAAAGGGGATTCACCAAGGTTAAACGTGTCAAATGGGAATAGAAAATGTACATTTACATGCCATCTATGATCTCCAAGACATACTAAGCCAACACAATATTTAGGCGCCGAATATAAATGCGGTTTGTTCGCGCCCGCTCTAAAACGAGTTAACTGACTGACAGCCGCATACACGATAGTCTCTTTAAACGCCTTAACTGGTTTACGGTACTGAATGTGTTAAGTTCTGAGACTTTACACCTGAGGATAGGCACCCACAAGAATCTGAGTGTCTCACAAGATGCCGATAACTAAGCATACACTTCAATAGAATCACATCCTCCCTCAAAATAGTTGCCTTTGACCATAATGAAAGTTTGCCAACGGTGCTAGGTATAACTGTTGAAAGAACCGCTGAAAGATGTTGGCAGGAAGGTCCCATATGGCTTCTCTTGTGGCAGTCATACCTCTTCAGAAGAATGAAATCTACACCCACGTAAGATTGCTTTCATGCGAGGAAAGAGAAAAAAATCGTCATGTGATCATCACGTTGGTCTTGCGACAGGATTCCTGGCACACTGTGCTGGGTAAGGTAACACGAGACATGTCCAGGTCATCAGACAGAATTTTCTAACAAATACCATGGCGGACCTCTACCACTGCTGCCAGATCATCTACTGATTGGGAGTGGTCAGCATGCACCAACATCACACCTTCTTCGATCTTGCATTTAGTTTGAATTGTTTGTGGCCAACCAGTACGCACATCATCTTTCAAACTGTATCTTCCTTGCAAAAAACGTCGGTGCCACCTAAAACCAACACTGTGACTGAATGCTTACTCACTGTAAACTTTCTGCATCATTTGAAACGTTTCGACAGTGGTCTTGCCTAATTTCTGACAGAACTTGATGTTGCTCTAACTGTGACATCTCGAGTTTCGACATGCACATTCAAATCACCGTCACAACAAAGTCCGTAGTTCTGCTTGCAGTAAATGCACTCAACTGTCTCTTGCTGGGACGAGAGTCTAACTGACAAGGTACCATACCATGGCACCACCTATGTGTTATAGCATAATACAGTGCCACCTATGCACTATAGCATAATACAACGCCACTATGCGCTCAGTCTCAAAACTTAATGACTGTACCATGTATATCATCCTCTTCTTTATAGATCCTCACACTTTCTTTCTATTACTTCTAATTCTGGTCATTTTGTGCTTTTTCACATATATGCTTTTCTTTGTGGTCTCAGATCTGGGCAGTATGGGTGCCATTTGTCTGATTCGTAAATCCACGGCCCCCTGAAGCTATCTTTGTGGAAGTGTCATACAGTGATTATTTTGAACAGATTTAATCACACACCTGCACATTGCTTACAGAGCTTACTTAATTTTTTTTTGTATCGAAACAACGCAAATTGAAGCTATTGTTCACATGCCAAGATTATCCAAGCACAGCATATTATCCAATCATGCAATGTTCAATTTTCTTCAGCTACTGCTTGTATTTGTCTCCCTCGAGATACTGTTGCTTTGAGATTCCTGGTGCACACAAAACATCCTTCTGAAACTGCCAAAGCTGTATAGTTTTTATTTTCTGATTGATATTGCTATCACAATACCTAACCATATTTACCAAGATCTTAGAAAGAAAAAAAATAGAGTGTAAGCAGCTATGAAAAATAATGATTCATGTAGTGCTCTAGGCTATCTTTATTGTATATGATGCATCCTAATTTTAAAGACAAAAAATGTGTCTTATACACTGACATATATGATAAATGAAAACAAGTAATACAGAGTGTCCCAAATTGATGTATACACTCTTTGAAACGTTATTTCTCAGCAACGAAATGAGACAGAAATACAATTTTCGTTGTGTATGATCCACAAGGCACTGGAAAAGCATAGCAACATGTTCATCGATCTTTATGTCTTTATAAACAACAATGGTGGCGAGATTATCATTCGATGAATGTAAGTGGATACTGAAGTGTTATTGGAAAGTGGAAAATGTTGTTGAAGTGCAACAACGTTGGATGGTTGAATTTGGGACACCACCATCAACAAGGGTCACAATAACAAGAATCCGAGACAAATTTGAAGATGATGCATGACTGCAACAGTACTCTTGTTACCAGCCGAACGTCTCTTTCTTCCGCACCGACCTTTCAACACATCTTGCACCGTTCCATCATCTTCAAACTTGTCTCGGATTCTTGTTATTGTTACCCTTGTTGGTGGTGGTGTCCCAAATTCAACCATCCAACATTGTTGCACTTTAACAACATTCTCCACTTCCCAATAACATTTCAGTATCCACTTACGTTCATCGAATGATAATCTCGCCACCATTGTTGTTTATAAAGACATGAAGATCAATGAATGTGTTGATATGCTTTTCCAGTGCCTTGTGGATCATACACAACAAAAATTGTATTTCTGTCTCATTTCTTTCCTGAGAAATAATGTTTCAAAGAATGTATACATCAATTTTGGACACTCTGTATTTGAAAGGGGGTACAATTCCAAATCTTGAAAGTAACCTTAGATTTGAAGAGTTCCTATATTTCCACATGTCGGCATATAAAGTAACTTTATATGGTATTACCCAGTGTACAAATTTGAGTTGGAAGTTTCAAGGGTGTACCATGAGGCTATGATTTCAGAGTAAGTTTTGTAATCAGACAATGGAGCTTGTTTTTCCCTGTTATAGTATTTTGTTTTATAATTATTTCATTGGTTTCTATGTTTTAATAATAAAATTGCAAAACATTTCAACAAGACAAATAAAATTTACAATTGAACATTATAATAATTAAATTTGAATCTTGACATCTTATTAATATTTAAAGGAAGTAACACTCTGAGGTTTATTTTAATTCATAAATTGAGTTAGATTTGATAACTCACCTCATAATTGTAGATTTCTTGAAGACTAGTTTCAATACATCTATGTATCATTTTCAATTCCATCTAACTATTGAATTATTGGTTGGCAATCTCGTAGGTTGCTCCCTGCTCCCTCTGTTGGCTGACTGATGAACTTCCATATTAAATCTTTTTCCCTAGGAATTTCAAATTTCATGCTTTTTCTTTTATTTTTGTGGATGTGAATTTTCTCCCAAACTGTGAGTTTGTTTAGATTTATCAATAATTTGACAAACAGAAAGATGAATGGAGAACAGTGAGTTGCATGAAACATGGGAATTCAGACATAATAAGAATAGTTAAGTCTTGTAGCCTGCAATGGCAGGACATGTGGTATAAATGACAAATATATGGAAACTACAGAAAGCTAAATGGAAGCATTTAGTAAATAGGCCAAAAATGAAATGGAAGAATAATATTAACCATGATTTGAGGGATGTACATTATACAAGGAATGATTGGAAAACATTAGCTCAGAATAGGAATGTATGAAGAGCTTATGTTTGTGTGGCCATTCATCTCCAGGTTCACTAGTGCCAGTGAGTTAGTTAGTTACATCACCATTCCTCCTAGTCTCAAGATTGAAAAATTTTTAATTACAATTTTCAACTCCACCGGGAATCAAACCATGACCTATTAGTCAAGAGGAAAGTAGGCCACCATATCCAACCATTTAGGGTAGTTTTACTGTAAATTTTTTATTGGTAGATTCTATTAAAATTAATTATTTATTTTATTAATATGGTATTAAATGATATGCTATATAAAAGATGTTATGGCTGCCTCTACAAGTATCTGCATAGAATTAGTATAGCCCAATTTCCAACTTGCCTTTCTATAATCTATGAGGATAACTAACTAACTCACTGGCATGTAGGTTCATGGTCACATGGACATAAGCTCTCCATATATCCCTAGTGAGCTAATGCTTTCCAATCACCCCTGTATAATCTACTTTTCTCAAATCATGGTTAATGTTATTCTCTCACCTCATTCTTAGTTTACCAACTGGATGTTTTCCTTTTGATTTTCCTACAAGAAGTTTCCTTGCCCCTCTTTCACTCCCCTTTTGTGCCCCATGACCTACCCATTGCAGTCTATCTTACTATATCTGGTTTTCTACGTAAAAATCATTTCACTCACTGTTATACAATCTTCTCCATTTGCATGTCTGTTTATCTCTCTTTGGTCCAAAAATTTTCCTGAGAACTTTATTCTCAAATACTCATAATCTTTTCTTTTCCCTTAAAGTAGGAGTCTATGTTTCATATCCATATAATATAACCTGGAGAATAACACCTTTATATATTTTCAGCTTAACATTTTTTTGAAAGGAGTTGGGATGACAAGAGTCCCTGTAATGCAAAATAGCATGCATTTCCAGAATTGAGCCTATGTTTAATTTCTTTCAACACCTCATTCCTGTTTGTAATTATTGTTCCCAGGTATTTGAAATTGTTGAGGAGGCCAAAATTTCAACGAGGTTGTAGTCACCTACTAAAGAAGAAGAAGAAGAAGGTATTTGAATTCAGACACTTATTCAAAATTTCCCTCATTTGTCATTAACTGTCCATTTCCATTATATAATATATTTCTACGTGTGAACATACATTCAGTTTTATTGATGCTTACTTCAGTCCCAATTTCTTAAGCTCGAATCTATGAATGCATTAGACCGTAAAAGTCGTTCTGTGCCTGTACTCTGCTGAGAAAGTTGTATCCAAATACATTTTTGCTTACTCAGAAATCTGTTCATGCGGTAATAATCATTGAAATTCCTAAGCTACCTGGCAAGGTGACTTAGGAGAGAAACAAATCGTGAGAATCCCGATGGGAACCGATGTAGTTTGAAACCTTGCTGCATACTTTGCTGCTTTATCCAAGATGTAGGACCTTGAAGACTTTGATCATATTTTCGGTATATACAGAGAAGAGGAATTTAATAGAATCTACCAAAGAATTCAACTGGAAGAACAGGAGAATCGGCGTAATATTGCGCGATGCAGATGTCGTTGTATACGGTATTATTTGCGGGAAGCAAGCGTAAATGTGTTCCTCTAGCAGAAGAAAATAACAGAAGTGGTTTTATCGCTGAGAATTCTGGGTAATTTCTTGCCAATATTACAAAAATGACAACTTTCATGCATGACCAGTTAGTGGGTAGCTAATTCAATCTTTGCACTTGCTCACGGAAAGTCAGCTCACCAGTGATTGGAAGTAATTTGAGTAGAGACTAATGTATTTGCATGCAGCCCTTAGTGTTACTCAGTGGAGCGTGCATGTTGGCACTTAGTTTCTCCTAAATACTAAATATATTCTAGGAGGATATGGAACAAATTTTGGTTGGATTTTAATATATCTAACTTTTTTTCAGTAAAAACATTAAATTGGTCCATTAATAATTATTTAAGTAATGCATTACTTATAAAAGTTATATGCAATGAATTTATTAATAAGTTGCCCCAATGAAGAACAACTGAGGGGCACTTACTGTGTTCCAACTTGCTCTAAAACAAGTTGTTGTAGCACTTTTTCAGGAATAATATAGAATGGCAGACTTTCATGATGAAAACTATGGAGATCTGCAGTCGCAAAATGGGTGAGTAAACTGTAAATAATTTTTACCATATTATTTTAATGTTGAGAAAAAATACTTAAATTTTAAATAGTTTTCTTTAGATTAATCAGTTTACTCTCTTAGTTTCTTGTTTAGGATAAGATGGCTAATACAGAAGGTTTTAAATAATTATAGTAATGCTTTTATAATCAAAATTTGTATCATTTTGATATTTTTATTATTAATTTAATACTTCTCACTGAAGGACAAATTATATTTGAAGAGAAAAAGTCAATGCTCAGACTGGAGTATTAATCCCAGTCTGAGCATATAATTTTTCTCTTCAAATATAATTTGTATCATTGTTTGATGATGTTTTCAGGATTAATTGGCCATGGCCACAAAGCCTTGAAATTCCATGATTTTGTCTGATATATGTAGGCAATGTGAAAAGTAGCATGCTACAATATTTTTGCATTCCAAGATATCATGGTTTTTGGACATACTTTTTTGCATGGATTGACCCTCATGGTACTAAAATACAAATCCATCATTTTTCTTCATATTTAGGGGGGGGGAAGTGTAATTATGGAATTACAATAGGAAGTAACATTATGAGTTTTCTTTTTAATAAATAAGTAGAGTTTTTCTTCATCTTACCTCATATTTGTTGATTTCTTTTAGGACGCAGTTCAAAACATCTATGTTTTATCTTATTTGTCCAGACTGATGATCTCTACATTGTCGGCCCTGGATATTGATTCCTATTCCCTCTTTTTTTGGTCTAAAGAACTTGCATATCAAATCTCTCTCCCCGGGAGAGAGACATCTGGATTACATCCAGAAGAGCAGGGCTAGGATCATGGATTTTGAAATTCCCGGGAAGGGAGATTTGATATGCAAGTTCTTTAGACCACAAAAAGAGGGAGTAGGAGTTGACATCCAAGGCCAATAACGTAGAGATCATCACTCTGGACAAGTTGAAGATAAAACATAGATGTTTTGAAATGTGTCCCAAAATAAATTAATGATTATGAGGTAAGATGAAAAAAAGACTACTTGTGTATTAAAAAAGTGTAAATTAAACCTTTGCAATTTGAAGCTGAACTTCCCTAATTAGAAATGTCAAACAACTGCTCTCACCTTGTTCAGTCTTGCACATTCTCAATAACATATATCAATATTCACTTACTTTTCATGTAAATTGATGAATTCAAATTGCTAATTGTTTCTCATGGAAAAGTTTTATTTTTGGATTTATTTAATTCTCAAACTTAGGAATTCAGTTGAAGCAGAGGTTGAAAATCAATAAGGAGAGAGAAAAATTTAATTAATTTGGAGACATCATAATAATGCTAATGAACTGTGTTTTCATGGCAGTTGTTATAATGGTACTAAAATTTTTAGACTTGAAGCAAGGAAAGTTGCATTTTGACAAACATAACCTTGAAGCCCAAAAAAAAAAATTGAGTGTAGCCAGTAATACTAACTGCCTATTTTTAATTCAAATGATTACTTTCTCTTAGCTTTTTTTAGAATTCATATCTAAATAGGATTATTTTTAATGGTTTATGTTAGGAACTAACATTTTGAGGTTCTTTTTAATCAAGTTTTTATGAAAATGGGAATATTTTACCTCAAATTAATGTTGAGTTCTGTTTGAACATGTTTCGATATAATCCTCTATATCATCGTAAGCTTGCCCAGACTCAACAGTCTGGGCAAGCTGACAATGATATAGAGGATTATATTGAAACATGTTCAAGGAGAACTCAACATTAATTTGAGGTAAGATGTTCCCATTTTCACAATAATAGGATAATTTTTCTATCATATCATGTTCCTTGTAATAATCTAATTCCATATTATTATTAAAAACTTGAACCTGCAAGTTTAAATAATTATTAGCATTAAGGGTATTGAACAGCTGCTCAAAACAATACAATGAGATTTAATTTAAGAATTAAATTAATGTTTTTATTACCTCACCTCATATCCTTTTTCTTCTAGACTGCAGTTTCGGAGCTATATCTCCACATCAGTAGCCTCTCTTCCTTCAGGAAGAAGAAAACTGCCAAGAAATGACATAACACCGGTTGACAAGAGGCTACTGATGGTGAAGATATACCTCCGAAACTGTAGTCTAGAAGAAAAAGGATATGAGGTGAGGCAATAAAAACATTAATTTAATTCTTACAATAGTAGTTACCATGCAAATCTTAGTAGCTACTAAAATTATATAGGGTATTTAGAAATTCCTTCAGCTTATAGAGTGGATTGAGTAGATATTTTGAAAAGGAACTCATGTCTGGAAATATACTTTTTCTGTGCTGCGGGTAAAATAAAATGAAATTAAACAATTCATTAATTAAATAAAAATAAAACGTAGTTTTATTTGATTTTCATATTTATTATATAATTCAGTGACAGCTGTTTCGGTACACTGTACCTTCTTCAGACATGTTAACAATTATGAATTGTGTTCCAACTGATCTAAGCAACAATACAACAATATTTATTTAAATTTTTAAATTTAACAAAGGGGATTCATTCAAATCAAGTTGAGAATTTAACAGTTTTTTACTACTTTTAAATTTATTAATTTCTACAGCCTCCAAAAGATCTAACTTCTTACCCTTATCACAAATATGTAAAATTTCAAAATTTGTAGAAATTAATAAATTTAAAAGTAGTAAAAAAACTGTTAAATTCGCAACTTGATTTGAATGAATCCCCTTTGTTAAATTAAACAATTTAAATAAATATTGTTGTATTGTTGCTTAGATCAGTTGGAACACAATTCATAATTGTTAACATGTCTGAAGAAGGTACAGTGTACCGAAACAGCTGTCACTGAATTATATAATAAATATGAAAATCAAATAAAACTACGTTTTATTTTTATTTAAATAATAAATATGGATTTTCATCAAGTAAACACCAACTCAATTGATCATTAAACAATTCAATCTCACTTTTTTTGCTTAGTCAAATAGCAGAATTGAAGTGACAATTATAATTATCCTTAGCTTGTGTCCAACTCAGGGTCGGGTCGAGGAATGAGAGGAGATGAAGTCCCTATATTTATAGAGGTATGTGAATTACAAGGTTGTCAGTCAACCATCCCTGATGCACCACCACAGGGGTGGATGAATGGAATTAAACTGAATGGATGAGATGTGGATGGAGAAATGGTGGAATCTATGATTAGCCCCGCAAATTTCAGAACATTGTCCATATAATACCCCTGGTCGGTTAATTAAGAAACTAGTTTGTGGCAGGGGAAAACGTGAGAAACCCTGAGAAAAACATGCCCAAGCTATTAATTTTAAATCAAAACATGTTTCTATTTTGTCCACCACTGTGGTCTCGAGGTAGCGTGCTGCCTTGTCATGCAGCGGGCCCGGGTTCAATCCCCGGTCGGGACAGTTTTTCTGGGTGAGGTTTTTATCAGGGTTTTTCCTCATCTGTAAGACAAATGTAAGGCCAAGACATTCCACTGGAAGTCGTAGAGCCTGACGAAGAAGTAAGATAAATGTCAGGAAAACTTCAAGGCCCAAACGGTCCCTGAAATCATATGGCCATTGCAATCATCATTCATATTCATCTTAGATTAGGATTAGGGACTCTCCTGGTGCACCACTATCATCATCATCACCCATCATATCATCAGGGCAACGTAACCCCGCCTTCCAGGTGCCCAAACCTCAGAAGTGGGTTACAAATACGTCATGCCAGGAGAGAAACCAGGAATGTCGAAAGACAACCTGGGGAATTTGCAAAAAAAAAAGTTTCTATTTTCCTAACGATATTTTTTTTTAATCTGACACTTTGTCTTGCAGGATGAATATTGTTATTCCAAATTATTTATTGAATTAAATTCTGGTCTTGTAACTGCTGAATGCAGTGACTACCAACTTCTTTGCAGATATTATAACTATAAAACCTATTTTGATGTTTTTTTATTATATATATTGCTTTTTCAAAATAATCTGAAATCAAAAGATGTTTCCACTGAGGATTATTAAGTACAAAACTTCTTCCATTGGTTTTTCATCCTGTTCATAATTCTTCTTACAATTCCAGCATCTTCATCTGGTCACTTTATGTTGTACATTGATTTTATTTTCTATACCATACCTGGGAATTCTCAATTGATCCAATTATTTATATGTCCAAAAAAATTTCAATTTTTTTGTTATTTATATTTTGTAGTGAAATTATTCCTAACCTTCCTCCAATATTTTAACTTTTTAATCATTCTTTGCTTTTTAAATTTACTATATAAAAATTTGATCTTCCCTGCTTAAAATTTGAATTTATTAATATTCAAGTTAAACAAGCATAAAATTATATTATTTTAATTTGGATGTAAAACAAAGGAAATTATACATTTTCATGCATGCGTTCCTATTTTTTATACACGTCATAGCATTCTATAATAGGAATTTCTAAATACATTATTATAAACAATATCTTTGCCCAAAATATATGTTTCATTTTCTGTGATATGGACTGTTTTTAAAATATACTTTTTTTTTCTATAACTTAGGCATTCAATCATCAAGAAATATCACTTGAATATTAAGATGATAATTAACAACAGTAATACAACATGAATAATTTTATTTGGAAGGGATGATAGGTACAGTTTATGATTTTATTTAGGACCCGTTTAAACACCCAATGATATTTCTGTTGACATTCTTCCAAGGGAGAAAAAAATCATTCACAATTTGTATGAACTGCTGTGCATATCTGCAAAAATGCAGCATTTGTTAACTCAAATAATTTTTTACTTGAAATGAGATCTGTGAACACACACTGAAAGTTCTGTAGAAATTTATTTAACTTTCACAGGGAAAAACACTATGAGGTTTAATTTAAGAATTAAATTAATATTATTATTACCTTACCTCATATTCTTTTTCTTCTAGACTGCAGTTTTGGAGCTATATCTCTATCATCAGTAGTCTCTCGTCTACCGGTGTTATGTCATTTCTTGGCCACCAAGAAATGACATAACACTGGTCGACGAGAGGCTACTGATGATGGAGATAAGCTCCAAAACTGCAGTCTAGAAGAAAAAGGATATGAGGTGAGGTAATCCATCCATAGTAATTCCACCTGAAGGCAAGTCCTTCACTGCAATCATAGCATTTTCATGCTATGCTTGCAGCTTTACTAGGGAATTGTAGGTGTGGTAGCTTCCTGTTGCTTTCCACATCGGTGAAGGACGATGATGATGATGATGATAATGATAAGGATGATGATGATGGCCATATGATTTCGGGGACCGTTTGGGCCTTAAATTTTTCCTGACATTTGTCTTACAGGTGAGGAAAAACCCCGATAAAAAGGTGAGGTAATAATAATATTAATTTTTATATTAAATTAGGGAATTTTTAACATAATGAGGTTCAATTAATAAGAATTAAATGAATCGTGATTTCTTCTTACCTCATACTTCTATGTTTTTTTAAACACAGCACTGCAGTATCGGTGACCCATTGTCGTCATCGTCATCGTGAAAACAGCTGACGATGATGACAATGGGTCGCCAATACTGCAGTGCTGTGTTTAATAAAACATAGAAGTATGAGGTAAGAAGAAATCACGATTCATTTAATTCTTAATAATAATATTAATTTAATTCTTCTGTAGAAATCTTATAAAACTACAGAAATTACATTATTTTATTTAAAATAAGTCTTCAAAGATTTAAAAGTGCTTCCAATCCAAACTGAATAAAAAATAACATATCAGGATATGTCAGAAAATTGTGACAGTGGACAGAGACTAACATAAAACTATTTTTGCTACATGGTGGAATATTTATAATGATTTAATTGTGTAAAATTATTTTAGTTTTAATAGTGGTAATAGTTATAAAGGAGTAATGTTGCCTATATTTGATAATTTTATTCTATTCAACATTTGCTTTCTCACTTAATTTTCACTCAGCTATCAAATACTTAAAAAGTTGGACCATATTTATTTCATGAATATAATTATTATTAATCATTAGGAGTGGTGGTTTTTAGCATTTTAAAATCAGACATTTTAAATTTTGATTAGTAGGGACCTATATGTAATGTTTTGTACACTTTAAATTTTATATTTTGTAGCATTTTGAAGAGAAAAAAATACAAATTATGAGTTAATTCTAATGACAGGTAATAACTTTTGATGTGAAATTAAAATCATATGTCACCTCACTGAGACATCTAGCAGGGAACTAAGGCAGGTAGGTGATTTTAATGCAAGATTTTATTTTATTCTGCATAATACTTATGATGGGAATTAACATTACGAGGCTTTCAAATTAATAAACTTAAAATGAATCAGCAGCTTTAAAAACCCAAAGATAGGTAGATAGAAAATGAGTCATACATCATCTCATCTCATAAACTTGGACTCATTTTAATTTTATTAATTTAATTTTTGTGTTTATTTTTTATGTTTTAATGTTATCATAAAAATCCATACATTCTTGATGAATTAAAAACTGCAATTACAGGAGAAATTTTCCAGAATATCACAAGCAGTTCCCCAGAAAATATTCCTGGAATTTATTAATTGATGTCAGAAATGCATAGATTAGGAGGGAAAATATTTCTGACATTTACCTTAAAAAGTGGGTAAAATATTTTATTTGTATTTCAGTTTATTCTGTTTTTATTCATATTTTGATTTACGAATTAAAGACTGCAATTACATGAGAAATTCTCCAGAATATCACAAGCAGTTCTCCAGAAAATATTCCTGGAATTTATTAATTGATGTCAGAAATGCATAGATTAGGAGGGAAAATATTTCCAACACCTACCTTAAAAAGTGGGTAAAATATTTTGTTTGTATTTCAGTTTATTCTGTTTTTATTCATATTTTGATTTCATTCTGGAAAATCCTTCAACAAATCTTGGCAAACAGCCACTCCCTACCCAGTGACAGTCGAATGTCAATTATACTGAATGTTTGGTAGTGCCTTCTTTGCATCTCTCTATATTAGTATAGAATTTAGAGAAAGAGGTTGTTATAGGATTTAATATGCTCACATTGGTCACAAGCTTTAACAATAAAATAATATATAATTACAATGCTGCTTAAAATGAAACTAAACATAAGGTGATTGTCATGACTAGATATTTAGTAACACAATAATTACTTGTAATAAACTTGATATGCACATCAGATCTTCTCACTCACACACAACTGCATTTACTCATTAATTTACAACACATATGTACACAACGCAGTTAAATGTAACACTATTTACAAAGCAATTAAAACGTGAAATACAGAATGAATATGAGCTTTAAATGTACAACTGTAGGAATATGAATTAGATGTTGTTATGCAATAATATATTAAGCACCAAAAATAGTGTAGGTCATAGAATTCTTGGTTTTTAGATTCCAAAGTTCGCTAAAGATATATTCCATAGATAATGTGTCCATGCCAATCGTCTTTTAGTTATGCTGCTTGTCTTTGGATCCACGGTTTGCTACTTAAAACTGGCTATGATCATAGAATGATTTAATATGTTTAGATTATTCAGTGAGTTTACATTTTGATTCTTCTAGGATTTGGAATAGTTTCTTATTATTTGGAAAAATAAGAAAAATTAAGCTAACAGTTTCATACCACATTTATAGAGGAAGTCTTCTCTCCTCCAAGTTTTAATAACTCAATTTTTTTCAGGATGTAAAAATCTTGAATATCCTAATATTTAATTTTAGGAAGTTATATTTTGAGGTTATTTTAATTATATTATTTTTGGTCTGGACATCTTACCTCAATATTAATGTTGATTTGTTCTTGGACATGTTTCAAAACAATTCTCTGTTTTATCTTCAGCTTTCCCAGACTGGTTTTATTTATGTTGCATTATGTTGCACCACCTGGATGTCGATGTCAGCTCCATCCTGTGGTTGGCCAAAGAACCTCCAAACAAGGTCACCCTCCATCGGAATATCAAAATTCATAACTCTGTTTCTGTTCTTCTGAATATAAATTTTTTCCCAAATAGTCAGCTCGTTTGTATTTTCTAACTGTTTTAATAATTTAGTGTCTGAATTTATATTATGTTTTTCAGACCAAACATGAGCAGCAACTGCAGATTTTTCAATTTCTCCATTTTTAATATTTCTTATGTGTTCTTTGGTTCTAATTTTTAGGTTTCTTTTTGTTTTCCCTATATATATCTTTTCACAACCCATGCATTCAATTTGATATATTCCTGACTTTTTATTTTTATCAGTTTTTTCATTTTTGTTGGTTTTTATTAGTTTATTTAAACTGTAGTTATTTTTTGGTGCTAATTTAATATTAAACTTCTCAAATATATTTTGAAATTTATTATGTACCCAGGGGTGATATGTGAATTTCCTATATTTTTTCATAGGTGGTTCTTCTTTTTCAAGATTACTTCTGTTTATCATTTTTTGTTTTTTATACTTTTCTATCCTTTTATGTACCATTTTTTCATCAAACCCATTTTCTCTTGCTACTTTGATTATGTGTTTTTTCTCATGTTTGAAATCTTCTTCGTTTAAGGGTAAGTTTACCAATCTATGAGTTAAACTATTAAATGCTGCTAATTTATGTCCAATTGGATTGAACCCTGTTGATTTTATAAAATTTTCCGTATGAGTTTCTTTCCTATGAATCCTGAATTCAATTTTTCTTTTTTCTTCGTTTCTGACCAATTTAAGATCCAAAAAAGGTATTTGTTTATTGTCTTCTATTTCTTTGGTGAATTTAATGTTTGTACTCTGTAAATTTAATAGTTTTAGGGAATCTTCTACATGTTTTTCTTTAACAATACAAATTATATCATCAACATATCTACTCCAAAATTTAAACATTGTGGGATGTGCTTTAGTGATTTTACATTCAAAATCGCTCATAAATAAATTTGCCAGGAAAGGTGATAATGGGTTTCCCATTGAGAGCCCTGATTTTTGTCTATAGAAACTCCCATTGAATGTAAAAAACATTTGATCAATGCATAACGCAGTTAATTTCAAATAATCTTCTTTGATCTCTCTGTCTATGTTGTTTTTTCTTAACCAATTGTTCAATATCTCCAAAGTTTTTTGTTTCGGTACATTTGTGAATAGTGAAACTACATCAAACGAAACCAACCTATCTGTGGGTTCAATTTCCACTTTTTCTAATTTCTTAACTAATTCCAATGAATTTTCAATCTGCAGACTTTCAAAATTATTAATTCTTTTAAATTGATTATTCAGCCATTTCGAAATTTTGTAGGTTGGTGATCCAATATTGTTAATTATTGGCCTCATTTTGTTTCCCGGTTTGTGAATTTTTGGAAGTCCATGTATATTAGGGTTTCTTGGGTTGCTTACTTTTAATTGAAATTTTTCTTTCTTGGATAGAATTTTAACATTTTTAAAACAGTTTTCCACTTTTTTTATGGTTTTTGGTAGGGGGTCATTCTTAATTTTTTCATACTCTTTTTCTTTCAAAAGTTCTTCCATTCTATTTTGATAATCTTCTTTGTCCAGAATTATAATTTGGTTACCCTTATCTGATTTTGTATATACAACATTTTTGTTATTTATTTCTTTTAGTGTTTTTAAATTCTCCTTACAAACTGGGTTTTTATTTGTATTCTTTATTTTATTCAAAATTTCTTCACATTTTTTTCTGATGATTATTTTTTCTTCTGTAACTAACCCTTCTATTGAATTTTCAATGTCCACTATGTATTCTTCTATTCTATTGGAATAATCTATTGCTGTTTTTAGACCGTTTTCTAACAATTTTGTCTCTTTTAGGTTAAAGGTTGCCTTTGAAAATTTTTAACATAATTTCTGGTGGATTCTGATTTTTCTTCATTTCTGGTTTTATTCTGATGTTTGATTTTATTTGATGTATTCTTCTTTCCCTTTGATTTAGTTAACAAATTATTTATCTTTGTCTTTTGTTTCTCAATTTTCTTTTTCATGGTTATGTTCAAAAAAGTGAAAAATTTATTTTCTAGGTTTTCCCACATGATGTTTTCCTAATATTTTAGACAATTTGATATGTAACAAATAAATTTCAATATCCAGATTACTGATCATTTCAAAGTGTTTATTCTTTTCTAGTTTTAGTAATTTGTTCTCCAAAATTTTTTGTTGTTTGCTGTTATTGTTATGCTTAACGGTTTTTCTAATGAACATGGGAACCAATTCTAATTTTAGACATTGGTTGATGAATTTAATGTCTGCTAATCTTTTAAATTATTAAAACAGTTAGAAAATACAAACGAGCTGACTATTTGGGAAAAAATTTATATTCAGAAGAACAGAAACAGAGTTATGAATTTTGATATTCCGATGGAGGGTGACCTTGTTTGGAGGTTCTTTGGCCAACCACAGGATGGAGCTGACATCGACATCCAGGTGGTGCAACATAATGCAACATAAATAAAACCAGTCTGGGAAAGCTGAAGATAAAACAGAGAATTGTTTTGAAACATGTCCAAGAACAAATCAACATTAATATTGAGGTAAGAATGTCCAGACCAAAATAATATACTTGAATATCCTGCTTGGGAAGGGAAATAATGCAATGGTTCTGATGTCATTAATTATGATGCATAAAAAGCCTCAAGCTTGAAATTAGAGCAAAATTTATTCGTTTTTAGTTGCCCTGCTTTTGGATTGCAGCACAAATGATCTGAAATGTTAAAAGCTTCATTAAATAAAATTCTACCTAGGTGTGACATAAAATATTAGTTTTGAAGTTACGTCACTTGTTTAGGTAGAATTTTTTATCACTCACCTCATATTGTCCTTCTTTTTGACTATAAATTAGTTTCAGAACATAATTTCTGTTCCATCCATTGTTCTGTCGTCTTGAAGAGCGATCCTTCGCTCCTTCCATTGGTTGACTGAAAAACCTTGAAATCAGGTCATTCTCACCGGGAATTTCAAAGTTCATCAATTTCTTCTTTTTGCTCTTTTGAATGTAGATCTTTTCCCAAACGGTAAGTTATTTTGGTTTTTCTATTTGTTTTAATAATTTAGCTTCTTTCTCGATAAGATGTTTTTCAGACCATGCATGGGCAGCCACTGCAGATTTTTCTACTTCCCCTTTCTTGACATTCCTGAAATGTTCTTTAACTCTAGTTTTCAAATTTCTCTTAGTTTTTCCTATGTAGAATTTCTCACATTCTTCACATTTAATCTGATAAATCCCAGATTTGTTTTATTCTTTTAATTTTTCATTTTTATTAGGTCTAATCAATCTACTGATGCTGTCTGTAGTCATTTTTGGGTGCTAACATTATGTTGAAATCTTTAAAAATTTTTTGAAACTTGTGGTCTGAAAAACATCTTATCGAGAAAGAAGCTAAATTATTAAAACAAATAGAAAAACCAAAAGAACTTACCGTTTGGGAAAAGATCTACATTCAAAAGAGCAAAAAGAAGAAATTGATGAACTTTGAAATTCCCAGTGAGAATGACCTGGTTCCAAGGTTTTTCAGTCAGCTGATGGAAGGAGCGAAGGATGGCTCTTCAAGATGACAGAACAACGGTCGTGACGATACTGATGATGGAACAGAAACTATGTTCCGAAACTAGTTTATAGTCAAAAAGAAGAACAATATGAGGTGAGTGGTAAAAAATTCTACCTAAATGAATATACCTCGTAGTGTGAATTCCTAAAATAAGTAATTATGCCACTTGTATTCAAATAGTACTAATAATATATAATCAATAAAAAGTTATTTCCAATGTTTGGTCCTTTTAAGAAAAAAATTAATTGAAACATTTCTTTGTAAATAGGTAATAAAAACTGGCTATAAATATGGTGTTAATTCCCAATAAAGTTTTCTTGTTAAAAGAAGATGCATACAGCATGTAGAACAATAGATTCACAGCCTCAGAACAATTGGAATTCATATGTAAATGAGAGAATTAATATTCATTTGAATCAGAAGCCTGGTAGCTTAGCAGTCAGAGCACTGGTGTACAGAACCGGAGACATTAGGTTCAAATCCTGATTCAGGTGTATATTTTTCTCTTCAAATAAAATTTGTATTTCGATAAGAAGTGATAAATTTAATATTTAAGATTGAAAATAAGCTTTACTGGATATAAATAAGGTGTGGATTGCTGATAAAGCCTTCTTGTTAAAAGAATCTGCAGATGGCGTGTAGAATTAAAAGTTTATAGCCTTGGCACGCAGGAATTCATCATATAAATGAGAGAATTAATATTCGTTTGAATCAGTAGCCCGGTAGCTTACCGGTCAGAGCACTGGCATACAGAACTAGAGAGGTGTATATTTTTCCTTCAAATAAGATAATAATATTTGCAAACTTGAATATAAGCTGTGTTATATTTTATATTTGAGTAATTGGTAGGACTGAAGGTATTTTGATAAATGTAGTTATTAAAAAAAAATAACACATTTAGAATCATTCAGATAAGTATCAGAGTTCCTAGGAGATAATTTTTCAAGCCCTGGAATATGGGAAATCTTGGACAATACAGAATTGTCAACTTTACTTTCATTCTCTGTGATATCTCTGTTGGTTTAATTCCATTGACATTTTACAACTAGAAATCTGCATTCTCTTGAAATGTCAAGAAGTAAAATCTGTAGATTTTGTCTGATAAGCATTTAAAATGTATAATAATAATAATAGCTTTATTTTACCTGGCAGATATAGCATAGCTTTGAAAAAAATACTAATAGTTAAAGAATTTAATGGAAATAAATTTGGACTGTAAAATGCAGGATGTATGAAAAACTAGGACTGCCTCTGAGGTGTTAAGTTAAAATTTTCAACAATGCCATAAAAATATTCATTGTAGGATATGAAATGGGGTCCATTCAACCTCGTTTTGACAATCAAATTGTTGATGTTTTTATTATTAATTTAACACTTCTCACTGAAGGATTTCGGTCTAGGTGAAAATTTTTCTCTTCAAATATAATTTATCCTTCAGTGAGAAGTGTTAAATGAATAATAAAAACATTAATAGAAGCCCTACTGGCTTTATAAAGTAGTGTTAAATTCCCAATTAATGTCTTCTTAACTAAGAGGCCGCCATATGCAAAGATAGAAGAAACGGTTTCAAAGCATTTGACATGAGGGAATTACAACGTAAAGAGAAAAATTTGCATCTAGATCGCAACTCGCTTCGGTAGCTCAGTTGGTAGAGCATTTGACCTGGAAAGGCAAAGGTCCCGGGTTCGAGTCTCGGTCTAGGCAAAAAAAAAATGTTTCTCTTCAAATATAATCAAATTGTTATTGAAATAAGAAATAGTGATATCTGTCAAGGTTGAGGGATTGTGCCACTCTAACCACGTGATTCTCTTATTCTCATCTGCTAGTGACAACAACCACTTCAGTTAGTCGTAGCTTTTTTGGAGCCACAGACAAGGAATCATTGAAGAAATGAGAGTTTGATACTTGATAAATTGATGCATAACATCATCTAATTTGGGAAGACGCTGCATCAACTCTTCCTTAGTTCCTCGTAACAGTAAAGAACACGTAGAGAAAAAAATACATTCACCCACCCTGTCACTATCTCACAATTCACTTGGCATGGCAATTACAGGAGAGACTTTGTAAGTAAGGCACAGAGACAATATGAACAACAACACACCAATTTCACATGGGTATTTCTCTCACATTCAAAAATAATCATTAACATTCTAGCATAGACATTAGCATAAAACATAAAATAAATGTCACCATTCACAATCAATTACATAAGCATACCTTCTGCACAGTATCTAATTGAGAGAGGACCCATGTCCAAAAATGGCTAGTTTTGACCACAACAAAATTGGAATTAAAATTAAAATAAAATTCTTTTTGCACCTCACCTCATATCTCATCTTCCAATTAGACCGGTTTCAAAACCTAGATGGTTTCATCATCAGTAATTTTACAACTGATGTTCTGCTATTCAGGAGCGCTGCTTCTTACTCCATCTGTTGGTGGACCAATGAACCTCTGAATCAAATCAACTTCTCTGGGAATTTAAAAATTCTTTAATTTTTCTTTTTTGCTTTTTTGAATGCGGATTTTTTCCCAAACCATGAGCTCTTTTGGGTTTTCTACATGTTTTATTAAACTACCCTTTCTTTCAATTATATTTTTTTGTGACCAAGGATGAGGGGCTTTTGCTGAGTTTTACTGAAATTTACACAAGGAAAACAAAAAGAAATTTGAAAACCAGGGTGAAGGAACATCTTAGAATGTCAAAAATGGTGAAGGGAAAAATCAGCAATAGCTGCTCATGCTTGGCCATATAAACATCTAATTGAAAAAAGGTAGTTTAATAAAACAAATAGAAAAACCAAAACAGCTCATGGTTTGGGAAAAAAATCCACATTAAAAAAACAAGAAAAAAAATTAATGAATTTTTTTAATTTCCAGGAAAGTTGATTTGATTCAGAGGTTCATTGATCCACCAACAGATGGAGTAAATAGCAGTGTTCCTTAATTACAGAACATCAGTCATAAAATTACTGATGATGAAAATGCCTTGGTTTTGAAACCTGCCTAATTGGAAGATGGGATATGAGGTGAGGTAAAAATAGTTTTATTTTAATTTTAAATTAAACTTCATAGTGATATTTCCTATAAAAGTTAAAAATTGGAATTATTTAAATTAGCAACACTTATATTTTTAAAATACTTGCCTAATAATTTGTCTGCATCATATAATACTTTTTTTTGACATTTGTCTCCTTAGATCATGTACCCCCATACTTTAAGATCTTCTTTCTTTTCATCTCCTCCATGATACTTTTCTAATTTACATTATAAATCACCAAATAATATGTTATAATTAATTGATTTTTTTGATATGCTATATACTTGTAAACTTCACCCTTTCTTCCTGTTATTTCACTGCTATATAAATCACAACCCTTGATAATTTATTTGACTGTATCTCCAATACCTAGGAATAATACTGGTGACACTACAACAGCCAATAATATATCACAATATTCTTCTCCCTCTGGTGGTGATCTGCCCATAACAATCAGTTTCTGGCTGAGAATGGTGATAGTGTTTGTAGAAACATATTCCAATGAGAAAATAGGTGTATGTTACCATGGTGAAATTTAAATGTTTCTTACCTCTCCTCATATAAATCTTCTAAGTTGATCACGATTTTGAGACTATAACTGTCTCATCCTCAGAACTTTCTTGGCAACTGGTGTTATGTTGATCGGAAGAAACTCTTCTTCTTCCCTCTGTTGGTGGACCGATGAACCTCTGGATCAGGTCAAAATTTGCAGGAATTTCAAACAATATGAGGTGAGTGATAAAAAATATTCTACCTTAAGGAATTTCAAAGTTCATAAGTTTTCCTTTGTTTTTCTGAATGTGGATCTTTTCCCAAACCATGAGTTCCACATTCAGAAAAAACAGAGGAAAACTTATAAACTTCGAAATTCCCGCAAATTTTGACCTGATCCAGAGGTTCATCTGTCCACCAACAGAGGGAAGAAGAAGAGTTTCTTCCAATCGATATATAGGTCGCGCAAGGGATTTTGAAGAATGTCCTTGGCCGTAAATCCAATGGGAGAGCCTATCAAGACTGCTGAGCTGAATTCCCTGTCTGCCACGTGTACAAACAAAACAGTTGCTCTACAAAAACATGTACAGTCCATAGAGAATAATAGTGAGACGCGGATGTGATGATTTTAGATTTTAAACCGTAGACTTTAATTATAATATTTTGAACACTTGCTGCCTGAAGTCTTAAAATTATAGTGCAATGTGAATGTTGGGTCCCCCAGCCATTATAGCTGGTCTTCTCAACCTGGAGCCGCTACTTATTGTAGCTACCCAAATGCCTCACGATGCTGGGTGGGCATCGGTCCCATACTGGCAGAAATTCCTTGAGAACATTTCTTCCCCCGTGGATACTCGAGCCAGCGCAAGTCCTGTAGCTCTGCGCCAAGACATCTTGCCTTAATCACATGGCTACAGCGTGGGGAAGACTATAAATTGTTTAAATTAAAGTGACATTTAGTGGTTATTTAAAACATTAAGAGTGTGATATAAATCAAATACAGTGTGTGTGTGTGTGTGTATATATATATATATAGAATTCCTCCACAGATAAAGATGTCATAACTCACTGGTACTATCGAACCCATGGGTTCATGCGTGGACATAAGCTCTCCATACATCCCTATCCTGAGCTAATGTTTTCCAATCATTCCCCGTATAAAATATCTCCCTCAAATCATAGTTAATGTTATTCTCCCACCTCATTCTTGGTCTACCAACTGGGCGTTTTCCCTCTGGTTTTCCTACAAGAAGCTTCCATGCACATCTTTCATTCCCATTCGTGCCACATGTCCTGCCCATCGCAGTCTATGATAAAGATTATCTATATTATTTAATGTTTGTAGTGAGATTTTAAAAATATTTAGCAGTGACTGTATTTGATATTCACTAGCGAGAGAGCTAGCAATGACGTGTAGCCATACTTCCTATTGGCTGAGACCTACATCTGGTTAGTACAGGACTCGCATCTAAGCTCTCATTACAAATTTCATTCGTCAGGAATCATTGCTAGGGTTATAACACCAGTTGCCAAGAAAGTTCTGAGGATGAGACAGTTATAGTCTCAAAATCGCGATCAACTTAGAAGATTTATATGAGGAGAGGTAAGAAACATTTAATTTCACCATAAATTAAACCTCATAGTGATTAATTCCTATAAAAGTTAAATGTATGTTACTAATTCAATCTCTTAATGAATTTGGATGGTAATGATTCAGAACATTACATACCCTCTCAAGATGTGGTTTTATTTTGAGTTGATGAATCTTTTCATTCTACAAAATAGTTTAATTTTTTGCCTACCTTCATGAAAAATTTTATTTCAATTTGAAGTAAGAGAGCTGAACAGAGAAAAGCATAATGTACATTATACATTAATTGTTATTGGCATAGGGTACATGAGAGTACAGACCATATACTTAAGAACTTGTGAATTTAATGGAAAATATTCTTCATTAACATATTTTTGTTTTCATTTAATGGAGTTGGCATAAAAATCCATGGAATTACCAAGTTGGTAGCCTATGTTATTATTGTGAATGGCTACAAAAATGATTCACTGCTTACATTATGTTTATGTATATTTTTAAAAATTAACATAGCTTAGTAGAGAAGTAAGATTGCTAAAAGAAGTTGCGATATATCATGACATTTTATTACTTTTTTTTTCCAGTATTCTAATATTGATAACATTGAGAGATTTTGTTCACATAATGAAAACTTATTGAAAGCTCCAAGCAAATAAATACAGTTTAATATACTTTGCAGAGATAATTTTTCTCACTTAAAGTAACATAAACATTGGGCTTATATTGTATGTTTACAAGGAAGTCTCACATTTGGAGGAAATATGGATTAAGTTTTTTTCTTTTCCTCAATATTTTTTTTATTCAGATAATAAAAAAAACTCAGTTGTCTTTAGGATCATTCTCTTAAAAATCAAATTTAAAGACAATTTTTATCACTCTGCTTTCTCCTAACTTCTTTAAATCCAAGATCCAATTTAATATAAACAAAACTAGAATTTGTATACTTATATATATATATATATATATATATATATATATATATATATATAATTTAGATTTAATTTATTTCATATATTAATGTGAATCAATAAAAACTAATGAAATGAATCATATCTCACCTCATATTCTATGTTCTTTAAGCACGGAAAATGGGATATGACTCATTTAATTAATTTTTATTAATTGAATCTAACCTCTCTTGGTTAACTCTTGTTTTTTCGACCCCGACGCTATTAGGGCATCCGAGGGCTAGGGAGTCCTTCCTTTCTTCTATTTCTTCTTTCCTTTATTTTCTTTTCTTCTCCAGAAAGCCTGACCAGAGGCTATAAGATGGCAGCCCCATCACTGGTCTTGCCTTCCTTTGGCCAGCAACCAATCGAAGGGACTATTATTATGCTTTCAAGTCTTATATGAGAATTTCCCATAAGGGAAAATTTTCTATAGGATCGTAACAGGCCTTGGCCTAATACTTGAAAGGAAGAAGAAGAAGAAAACCTCATAATGTTATTTCCCATAATTAATTTATGAATAAATATGAATGTTTGGACCAATTTGGAATATATATATATATATATATATATATATATATATATATTCACTTTTGTTTTGGTATAATGCATACTTTTACATATTTAAATATTTCATTCCAAATATTTTCCATATTTTATGATTGCTGCGAAAGGGCTTTTGTTATTAACAGGGGGGAGACCCCACAATTCCTTCAATAATTTGATTGATTGCAGGAACCAACCTGGACACAAGCCTAGAGTCCTATCTCTCTCCTTCATGTGGTGCAGCTGTTAGTAGTCATGTATATATTCATACATATTCATGATGAACCAAAGAGAAGGGCCACTCACCAAATGCACTGGTCAGCATGGTGAGGCATTTGACCAAACTGATATTTCTTCCCCTTCCTATATCAGTTCTCTCTTCCAACGTTCCTATCTAGCCTCCCTTGGCTAAACTCTTGTTTTCTTCTGACCCTAATGGTATTAGAGCACTCGAGGCCTTAGGGTTCTTTTCAATCTCTGTCCTATCACTATTCTTAAAAATCTAAGGCAAAGTTGTTCGCGTCCGTAGAACTCCTTAATCTACATGTGCCTCTCGGTGGTGCAAAATGAACAACACATAAGCTCTATAATTACATCATGATATCACTTCTATCTGTAAATAATTCCGGTAAAAATGTCCCCCCCCCTCAGATCTCCGGTCAGGGACCAGAAGAAGCACGAATAAAGAAATTAGAGTCCTACAGTGGAATGCAGGAGGCATATCACAAGCCAAGAAAACTGAGCTAGAAGATGTCACCTACAAGAACTCTGGCAGGACTCTATTGGGAAGCAAGAAAGCAAATGGAACACATCCAAGCTAATGGGCATTAGACTACTACTACTGATTTTAAAATTAATCTTATCAGATTTTGTTATCAATATTTCTATGGGATGGATAGCTCAGGCAGCAAGGTGCAACACAATGAACTGGATGGCATGGATTTTATCCTAAGCACTGGAAGATGGAGATTTTTCTTCTTTTGTCAGACTGGCCATGGAACCCATTAAGCCTCCTATATAGTTGTCCTATACTCCATCTTGTGAATGTGGCTAAGAATTGTGTATTCCTATTGGCTAAGCATTATGTATTCTTGCTTTATATAGATAGTGTAAGTTCAAGTTGAATTTCTTTTATTTAATTTAACATTAGTTTTCATAAAATTTCCAAATTTTATTTTTTCACAATATTTCATTATATAAACATATACAATTACCTCAGGGGTCCTCATCTAGGGGATATGTGGATGGCGACCACAAGGTGCCCAAGCTGAGCAAAACATTTCTTCCACTTACTTGTGTTTTGCACTCTTTTAACTTTACTATCTAACCTCTCTTGGTTAACTCTTGTTTTTTTTTTCGATCCCAACACTATTAGGGCATCTGAGGGCTAGGGAGTATTTCCTTTCTTCCATTTCTTCTTATTTTCTTTTCTTCTCCAGAAAAGCCTGACCAGAGGCTATAAGGTGGCAGCCCCATCACTGATCTTGCCTTCCTTTGGCCAGCAACCAATCGAAGGGACTATTATTATGCTTTCAAGCCTTATAAGAGAATTTCCCAGAAGATCACGCCAATTTTGGAATATATTAAATAGTACCAACTAAATTGGAAACACCATCTTGAAAGAATGAGTTCAAATCGGATCCCCAAAGCTGTTTATAATTATATACCAAGAGGACGAAGATCTCTGGGCCATCCTATGAAACGCTGGAGGAAAATTTTCTATAGGATCATAACAGGCCTTGGCCTAATACTTGGAAGGAAGAAGAAGAAGAAGAAGTTTCGATGTTTTTATTATTCATTGCATACATCTCAATGATGGATAAATTATATTTCAAGAGAAAAATTATACGCTCAGACTGTGGTTTGAACAGGACCTTTCACACACTAGGCAAATGCTCTACCAAGTGAGCTACCTGAGCAAATCCAATTTAAATGCATATCTTTCTCTTATATATGCTGTTAATTCCCGTGCACCAAATGTTATGAAGTCTAGAGCATTCACCTAGTGCACAAAAGGTCCTGGGTTGAAATCCCAGTCTGAGTGTATAATTTTTCTCTTTAAATATAATTTATCCATCATTCAGATGTGTGAAATGAGTAGTAAAAACATTGAAAGAAGCTATACTGGCTTTATAATGTAATGTAAAATTCCCAATTAATAGTCTTCTTAATAAAGAAGCCATCAAAGGCTTCACAGCATTTGGTGCGTGGGAATTAACAGCGTATATAAGAGAAAGATTTGCATTTAGATTGGAATTGCTCAGATAGCTCACTTGGTAGAGCATTCGCCTAGTGTGCAAAGGTCCTGGGTTCAAACTCCAGTCTGAGCATGTAATTTTTCTCTTCAAATATAACATATAACTTTTCTTCCCTGAATCTTATCTATCTACCTACAATGGTGGTAACAACCCAATGTTGAGTCTTAGCCTCTCCTCATTAGGTGTTATTAAGCCAAGATAATTTAGTTACGCTAATCTCCTAAAATATGCCATGAATGGTATGCAGTCAACATACCGACCCAATAAGACATCTGGTAGGCAACTAAGGTATTACTAGGATGAAGAAGGTTGATAAACTCTGTTTGAGGCCTCTTTATTCAGGCTAAGGGATCTTTTACGAGCCTGAAAATCTTCTGACTCAGGATCCATAGCTTCTGTAGGATTTGCTCTTTGAATTTTTGTCCTAAAAAATCCATTGATCCTGGCTGGGTTTGAACTCACGATCCTCAAGACCAGAGGTCTTTATATATAAAAATGAGTATCTGTGAGTCTATTTAAATTAATATTGAGAAGTAAACATTATGAGGTTATATCATTAATAGTGAGTGTAGAATATATTTTTAACGACTCATCTCATATGATTTCAAATATCTTTGATACCGGCGGTTTCAGACAATATCTTGTCCCTCTTCAGTCATGGCTTCCACTGATGAAATTTCATCAGTGAAAGGCATGACTGAAGAGGGACAAGATATTGTCTGAAACCGCCGGTATCAAAGATATTTGAAATCATATGAGATGAGTCGTTAAAAATATATTCTACACTCTCTATTATCTGTGAGTCTGCCTGTTCTTTATGGACTAAAAAATTACTTGACTGACTTGAATGGGGCTTTCACCATCATTTAGAAAATTTTTCTGGAACACTTAACTTATATAACATATTGCCGTATGTACTGTAGGGCTGGAGTTAAAAAAAAAGTGCATCGGTGCACTGAAAAGTTACTTTTTGGACACTTAAATGGCTTATGCTGCCTAAACCATAACAAATATATCAAATTAATGTACACAGAATTGAATATCTCAAAAAATTCTACACAAAAGTCTGCACCAGCATATGTCTATCTTTTATGGATAACTCACAATAACCATTTTTGTTTTTCAGCTAATTAATGCCAAGAATATCAGGATAAGTCAGTAGTAGCAGTAGTAGTCCTGGTCACTCCACAGGGAAGCATAGGGCCTTGATAAAAGCTCACCACAATGCACTCTGTTCTTTGCAATGTCTTAACTTCACTCCAACTCATCCCTGCCTGTTCAGCTATATCCCTGATGGTATTACCCCATGTTGCAATAGGTCTTCCTCTTCACCTTCTCAATCCTTGTTGGGGGTTCCAATCAAATGCCATTTTTGTGATGTTATCATTCTCTCTCCTCAACACATGACCAAGCCATTTCCACTTTCTAAATTTGATTTCTTTACAAATTTCATTTTGATTTGTTCTTCTCCAAAGTTCTTTATTTGTTATAATCTATGGCCACCATATACCAAAGATATTTCTCAGGTAACAATTTACGATTTCTTTCCAATTTGTTTTGTAGCCTTCCAAGTTTCACAGCCATATTTGGGATAAGTAGATTACTGGGAAATACTACAAATAATTACAATATAAATTTATAATTATTTTTCTTTTTACTTATCCAATTAAACATAAAAACACATTAAATTTATTTAGGCATAGCAGCGCATGCCGGATATTAGCTAGTTCCATATATATAATATCATGATAAAATAAATGCCTGGACAGATTTTGAACCTGGACCTTTAGATTGATATTCCAATGTGCTACCAATTATGCTACCAGGCAAATCTAGTACAAACATTTATTTTTCTTATATAAATATATATTCTCTATTATTATGAGAAAAAGCGGGAACTCGGTCTTCACTGCCAGTTAGTAGCTCCTATACCAAGTAAGCAAATTAAAGAGAATATATATATATATAATATATATATATATATATATATATACCCAAGTTGAGAAGACCAGCTATAAAGGCTGGGGGACCCGACATGCTGACAATATGTCACCCCTACACTGGTTAGATGATCATCTACCTCTGTGATTAACACATGTGGATGTGAGGCCAGCAACTGGCTGGTAGGCCAAGGGCCTTCTTGCCTGTCGTGCTTGGGGGAGTATACTGTATATCTACATCAGTTAGGAAAAACCGGGTAAGTCAACTTTTGGTCGAAAATGAGTTATTAACATCTCCCGATAGCTTTTGGTCCGATGCACGTTCAGTAAAAATGGGTAAGTCGTCAAGCGAATAGTGATGATGTTATTAAGCATTGAATTTTCAAAGTATGCACTCTTTTATGTAAGTCATTGAACTAGTTTTTGTTCTCCTGTAAAAAATTACTTTTCAGACTTACCTGGTTTTTCCTAAATGATGTAGATATATACATATACACATGCACATATTTAATTATTTTGTGTTATATATAAATCTTAAAATTGAATATAACCAGCCAGTTTCATATTGTAGTAGTTAACTAACTAACTAACTCACTGGCACTATCGAACCCATAAGTTCATGGTAGCAAAGACATAAGTTCTCCATACATCCCTATCCTGAATTAATGTTTTCATATTGTAGTAGTGCATAACTTATTGTTATTCTTACGAATAAACTAATTTTTATTTTGTTTTGCATCAAAATAATAAATTGATTTGTAATAAAATAATTGAATGCAGGGATCAAAGGAAAATAATTTACTTATCATTATGTGAACAAAAGTATGTATTTATATATTTTGGCACAAACAGTTGTGTGGCATTTTGTAGCATAAAGCTTGATTTTACTTATAACAAAATCAGCCCAGCATAATTAAGTTGCCATGATGATCTGTTCATAAATTTTTACATCTCAGCTGCTGAATTTAAAAACATTACAAGCAACAGATTTCTAATTTTAGAAAATAAAAACATAATTATTTGCCCCCAAAACTGACACATGTAAGGGCTAGGCCTATAAGCAAAACAAAAATATGTATATTAGGCAGCTGATGATAATCTAAATTGTATTGAACATTCAGAAAACTCTATATTATTTTATATTTGAAGAAGTCTTTAATTTAATTATTTTTAACCTTGTAATTCTTAAATTTCAAATTTGTCATTAACATTTCAATACTGTGATAGGTTATAATTTTGTACCAGTAAATAGAGGTATTTATAATATTTACTTTAACAATACAATATATTAATATTTTCTTTTCTTCACAAAAATAGAAGGAATCTTTCTCAGTCCCCTGACTAATGACTAATACCATCACAATACATCGTCTAAATTATTTGTTTTCGATGAGTGTCTGCAACTGTAGCACCAAATCTCGAGCTAGGGATAGAATAGCTTTTGCATCATGCCTTTCTGCCATTTCTGCAAAAGAAAAATTTCAGTTAATTACCTTGTGCACTTCAATACCAACAAACCCTATAGATTATATTATTTTTTGTCTGGACATCTTACCTCAATATTAATGTTGATTTGTTCTTTAACAGGTTTCAAAACAAATCAACATTAATATTGAGGTAAGATGTCCAGACAAAAAATAATATAATTAAAATAACCTCAAAAATAACTTCCTTAAATTAAATATTAAACCCTATAGAATTTGTTTACATTTCTTCTTCATCTATGTCATAGAGTTAGGCCGTAGACCTGTTTCCACATCAAGAGACTGTATCCCTCCATCTAGTTATGGGGTGTCCAATATTTCTTCTTCCTTTGGGTTGGTCAGTGAAGCAAAATTTGTGGGTGTCCATTGGGTGTCATTCTTTCTATACATGGTGTTCCAAAACTATTTATTCAAATTAATACAGGAGATAGAAAACATCAAAACAAATATATTTTGAAAAGGAACATATGATCTCTGAAGTCAACTTATAATGTTAGAGATGATTTACACAGAAGGTAGTTTAACATGCTAATTACAGCAGTAAGCATCACAGGAATTGCTTGAATGCACAGCCATTGCACAGAATACATCATCTGACCATTGATTATCGTGTTCGTTTGAAAATTCCTGGCATGTCCACAATGGTCCCAGCAGCAACGGCAATTCTAGTGATGAGGTTTTCTTCTGTTTCCACAACAGTTTCATACACCAGCTGCTTCATATGCCTACAAAGGAAGAAATCAAGATACATGAGGTCAGGTGACCTGGGCAGCAGGCCACAGGGTCATCTTGGCCAACACAACAGCTTATGTCAGCACCATTAACAAAATGTTCTCTAACATTACAAGTTAACTTCTGAGACCATATGTTCCTTATTGAAATATATTTTGCTTTGATGTTCTCTACCTTCTGTATTAATTTAAATGAATAGTTTTTGAACACCTGTACGTTGGAGCCAATTAGATCTTGAATTTTGAATTTCCTTCATAACACTGTAGATGTTTAATTTGGTTTTGCACATTTGATTTCCATATTTCTGAAATATTATATCTAGATATTTAACATTAAAAAATAGAGTAAAATATTTAAGTATGGTTTTTGTGCTTTATTTACATTTTTTCTTGTTAATAAAAATCAATGGTACAGTAAATTCAAAGGATCAAAGCCAATTGGATTGTGTGCTGTCACTAGCTGAGAGATGACATTGTAGGAAACCATATGGTTAGAAGCCCCTCAACCTTATTTTTATTTTTTAAATTAGATTTTGTACTTTTTAAATGATGTAACTACTTAGTTTTCACCAGGAGCCTATTTCAAAGCACAATTCTGAAGGAACATTTCTACTAAAGGCCTATAGCTGGAAACTGAAGCCTATCCCTGAGATGCCAGTTAGACTTGCTAATCATTCATAAATTAATTATAGGAAATAACATTATGAGTAGTCCTGCGCCGTAGCCGAGTGGTTAAGGCAAGAAGCCTTGGCGCAGAGCTACGGGACTTGCGCTGGTTCGAGTCTCCATGGGGGAAGAAATTTTTCTCATGGAATTTCGGCCAGTATGGGACCGGTGCCCACCCAGCATTGTGAGGCATTTGGGTAGCTACAATAAGTAGCGACTCCAGGTTGAGACCTGGCTTATGATCGTCTACCTCTGTGAATAACACATGTGGATGTGAGGCCAGCAGCCGGCTGGTAGGCCTAGGGTCTTCAAGGGCCTGTCGTGCTTTGAGAGAGAACATTATGATGTTTTCAATTAATAAAAATTAATTAAATGAGTCATATCTCACCTCATACTTTGTGTTCTTTAAGCATGAAAACTGCAGTTTTCAAGAGGATGGGAGGGATTCCACTTGGAAACTGTAGTTTCTGTGCTTGAAGAACATGAAGTATGAGGTGAGATATGACTCATTTAATTAATTTTTATTGCTAACCGTTATATAGATTATTTTTATACTGTGAATGTCTATATTTCCTGCAGTTATGGAGTCATTTATGGGAAGGATAGTACCAAAGAAGCAGAATACCAACTTTAACTTTAACTTTTATAGGAATTAATCACTATGAGGTTTAATTTATGGTGAAATTAAATGTTTCTTACCTCTCCTCACATAAATCTTCTAAGTAGATCGCAATTTCGAGACCATAATGGTCTCATCTTCAGTACTTCATTGGCGACTGATGTTATGCCGATCGGAAGAAACTCTTCTTCCTCCCTCTGTTGGTGGACCGATGAACCTCTGGATCAGGTCAAAATTTGCAGAGGTTCATCGGTCCATCAACAGAGGGAAGAAGAAAAGTTTCTTCCGATCGGCATAACATCAGTCGCCAAAGAAGTACTGAAGATGAGACCGTTATGGTCTCGAAATTGCGATCTACTTAGAAGATTTATATGAGGAGAGGTAAGAAACATTTAATTTCACCAAGAATACCAACTATTAAATCAACAGTCAGATGCCAATTAACAGCGAGAAAAAAAATTCCTAGTCCTGGAAAGGATATAAAATATAATTAATTTAATGATTGTTAAATAAATGTTCATAGCGCTACTTCCCAAAAAAATCAATAATGATTTAATATTGAGGTACTAACCATTAAAAAACTTGATTATATCAGTGAAATCCATACTGTTAGTAAGAATGATGTCTCTGTAAGTCTCAACTAGTGCAAGAGCAATGAATAAAACAAACTGGCTCGAGGCCATGTGTTTGGCTGCCCAGATTGTCTCCCACATGCTGAACACATCTTCATATAACAGTTCTGAAAAACACGCAAAGAACATTCAATTTTATTTTTAATTTTACAGTTATAAAACAACTGCATTGGTTTGGACATTTGAAAATAATGCTTGATTTGATGCTTGAATGGAAACCAAAAGGAATGAGAAAAAGAAGAAAGACCATAAAAACATGGATATGAATTCTTAAAATTATCTTCCAGATTAAATGTTCATGGGCCAGTTTTAATAAAACTTGACCCCAGCAGTACACAAAACATTGAGTTTTAGTAAAACTGGACCATGGAAGTCGGAAGATTATTTTATTAAATAGAACATGGCTGTGGAAGTCTGTAAAATTATGTATGGTACTGATGTCATGAAGAAAAAGGGATTAAAAAAATTTAAAAATGGGCATTTTGTTATTTTCTATTGGTTTCATTTGGGATCATTTAACCCATTTTGTTTTGTGCTTCTCAATAGAGTAGAGATAAGATTTTATTTTGTTGTGCTTCATTGTTCAGTTTTGTGCATGTAAGTACATGTTCTTTTACATAAATGAACCTGGTAAATTGCATAAGGGACACTCTTCAGTGCTAGTTCTGGGCATAGGGAAGTGAATATTTCATTGTAAAATCTGCACAATAGAAATAAAAGTTTACAGTTCATGATATGGCATTTATACATTTGTTAACTTTTATCAAATTAAAGTGGGAAGTAACACTACGAGAATGAGTTGGATAATTTTTTTTTTTTAAATCTCACCTAATAAAGTTTCGTATTTTCAAGATACCAGTTTCAAAGGCCATTTGCCTTCATCTTCAGTCAAACTCAAACTATTGAAATTTATCATATTAGTTGCAATGACTGCAAGAAAGTAATTAATATAAAAAACTGGAAAAATAAGGTTATATAAAACACTCATTAGACCAGTAGTTACATATGCTTGTGATACTTGGATCCTAAAATAAACAATAAAACAGAAATTACTAATTTTTTAAAGAAAAATTTTAAGAAGAATATTTGGACCAAATAGAGGAACTGATAACTGTTGGAGAATGAAAACAAATAACAAACTAAACAAATTAATCAAAAATCAGAACACAGTAAACCATATAAGATCTCTCAGAATTGGTTGGCTTGGACATTTGATAAGAATGGATGATCATAGATTGGTCAAAAAACTCTACAAATGGAAACCTATAGGAGGCAGAGCTGTAGGAAGACCGAAGATCAGATGGGAGGATGACACAATGGACAATCTAAGGAAAATGAAAGTGACTAATTTGAATATGGCAAGAGACAGATTGGCATGGAGGATGATTGTTGAGAAGGCCAAATCTTTCACTTTTGAAGTTGTTGTGCCTTCAGATGATGATGATGATGACTGCAAGAAAGTATGTGTAGGGAAAATTAAAAAAGAAATTTAGAAACTCATACAAAAGAACACTTTGGATATATTAAAAATGGTGAAATTGAAAAATCGGCAGTTGCAGCTCATAGTCTGATATAGAATCACAAAATTGGAAGAAAAACTAAACTTTTAAAACATTTAGAGAAGACTTTTGGAATTAACAGTTTGGGAAAATTAATAACAAATATAGAACCATGAATTTTGAAGTTCCCAGCAAGCAAAATTTAATCTCCAAGTTTATAGAATTGGCACCAGATGGCAGTTGGAAGATGGTGATAACGACAAAATTTCAACAGTTTGAGTTTGATTGAAGATGAAGGGAAATGGCCTTTGAAACCGGTATCATGAAAATATAGCACTTTATGAGGTGAGATATAAAACATCTTATCCAACTCATTTATAGACATTTTTGTTTTAAATTTAAGACCAGTATGTATAAATTGATGTAAAACTTAAAATATTTTAACTTATATGTCAGAATTAGAACAATTTGTGCTGCATATCCAACATAGTGTGCGGTACATGGTTCAAAATTAGGATAGTTTTGTTTTTAGGAAACTTGAATGGAGGGAAGGTTTGCCCCCCCCATTCAACTTCCCTAATAAGCCATGAAAAAGTGTAAATATTAAGTAAAACTGAAATAAGTTAAACTAGATCACTGCCATATTAAAAATTACTCAGACCAACAAAAACACAGTCATTGAGCTGAACTTAATTTATTTAAATTTTCATTTCAGTGGACTAATAGTTTAGCGACTTGTTCTTTTAAAAATTACGGAATAATCAAAGTTTATATACAGATATGTTACTTTGCTGGTCCTTTTAATACAATAAGTGTACTTCAGTTTTCAATGAAAAAAATATGCCTTTCTCTTTTCCCTCACAAATGCAAATAGATGTTTTTGTCCAATGCCACCAGGTTCTCTTTACAACATTTATGCCTTTTCTCCAGACATTGGCAGAATTATGATGATCTTGAAGAAGATTTCCTGGCTGTAGGCCGTGGTCTTGAGGCTTGAAGTTCCCCAATGTTTCGCCAGAGACTGCGTCTGGCATCCTCAAGGGATGTCTCAAGACAACCAAATTCATTTTGTTATCATATTTGTCCATAGATGTCATGAGTGACATGCGGTCAACACATCAGCTCAACGATACATCTAGCAGGCAACTAAGGTGTTACTAGGATGTTTGAGATTGGTAAATTTTGCTTAAAGGCCTTTTTTTTATTCAGGCTTAAGGATTTTTTACAAGCTTGAAAATCTTCAGAATCGGGACCCATGGCTTATAGTCCCTCTCGGAGGACTTATGATTTTTCCATCCTAAAAAATCCATTGACCGTAGCCAGGTTTGAACCTGTGACTCTTGGAACTACGCTGATTATATGATGGATAATAAATGAAAATGAAGCATCAGAAGAGCCCTTAATCCCAAACTTAGTCTAAATTCCAGACCATGTGCGACCACAGGAATATTTCCCTGTAAGGAAAAATTCCTGTGATTTGACCAGGAATTGAATCTGAAATCTCGTGAACTATAGTTTGAAGCTTTGACCACAAGATCATGGGCTGGTCAATATAAATATATTAAATACTATTCTGTATTAAACACTTAGTACATACCTCGTTTGAAATCTAATAAGAACCATCGATAACAGAAGTAGAAATGAGTATAATCACCATTTTGATGCATCAGTTCAAACATTTCTGAATCCAGAATTTGGATCAGGGATCTGTAACAGAAATTTAAATGTATTTTATAAATTTCCTACTACATAACTTAATATTTACATTAATATACATTTGTACAACAAAAATTTTACAAGATTTATTATAATTGAAAAAAGAATGCAGTGTTTTGGAGTGTAGTGGATTACTGTATCTTTCCATTTTGTTAATAAAATTTGGAGATTTAAGATCTGGATTTCTATTGTGCACCTCACAGGGAAAAATTCAATCAGAAAATACCAATATATATATATATATAAGTCCACCGCTGTGGTCTCGAGGTAGCATGCTGCCTTGTCACGCAGCGGGCGTGGGTTCGATCCCTGGTCGGGGCAGTTTTTCTGGGTGAGGTTTTTATCAGGGTTTTTCCTCACCTGTAAGACAAATGTCAGGAAAACTTTAAGGCCCAAACGGTCCCCGAAATCATATGGCCATCATCATTATCACCCTTATCATTATCATCATCATCCTTCACCGGTGTGGAAAGCAACGGGAAGCTACCACACCTACAATTCCCTAGTAAAGCTGCAAGCATAGCATGCAAATGCTACGATTGCAGTGAAGGACCTGCCTTTGGGCAGAATTACTATGGATGGATATATATGCCTAAAACAACAGTACAATTTGAAACTAGTATTTGAAATGTTCAAATCCTGGGGTTTACCAACTTTACTGTGACTTTTATTTTTGTGATTTTCTCGTTATCAGACAAATCTTAGATTGAAATTTTAATATCATTGCTTAATTTCATCAATAATTATTACTTCATAATTAATTAAAATTTAATTTAAGATATTCATTTTAAAATTTACTCTATAATCTAGAAATATATCTAATAATTTGACAATTTAGAAATTTTTTTCATATTATAAACCATCCTATTTTTCAATAATTAATGGTAAAGAAAAAAAAATTACAACTATCAAAACTCAGTAAAAATTTGATATTTAACTAAATCATTCAAAGTTTCTAAAGGAAAATTTCTAAATGTTTATGAATTATATATATTACCTCATATTAGCAAAATGTGTGTCCATAGCACCACCATTTGGAAAGTTGGAACCCATTCTTTCCATGAGTCGACAAAAACATGAGTAAGTTGTCCCTTCATCATCAAAGATAACAAGAAGAGGTGCAACCAGATCACACATCCCTTGCATATAGCCAACATCAAGATGTTCCCACACATACCTGTTGCAAACATCAGAAAAATTAATTCTGCTAACCGTAAATTATAGTTTTTTTTTTTTTAATTCTGAGTTAGGTGGTAACTTACGTGCACATAACATTTCGGAGTTTGTCAAGATTTTCAGTAGTGAAGTACCAGTAATTACGATCACAGCGCTGCACATCTTTATCTATTCTATGAAGATTCAGACCAAATGTTTCAAGTAACTCCATCTGAAATAGTTAGACTCAAACTAAGTATCTATTACATTTTATATTTTATAAATAAGTTGAAGAAAATGTTTTTATATCTCACCTCATAAAGTTGCATGTTTTCACGATACTGATTTCAAGGGCTATTTCGCCTTCATCTTCAGTCAAATTTCGACAATTGAAGTTTGACTAAAGATGAAGGTGAAATGACTTTAATGGCAAAATTCCGACAATTGAAGTTTGACTGATGATGAAAGTGAAATGACCTTAACAAAGAAATTTCAACAGTTGAAGTTTGACTGAAGATGGAAGTAAAATGATCTTTGAAACCAGTATCATGAAAACATGCAACTTTATGAGGTGAGATACAAAAACATTTTCTCCAACTTGTATATAAATTGAAAATACCTCATAGTGTTACTTTCCACTTCAAAATTGATTAAATTATATTACATTCTCCATCATTTTTTTTTTCTGCAGGACAACTGATGAATGACTTTTCTAGTGCAGTTTTTTTTTATACAGAATTTAGATGTATAATCAAAATTTTTCCACCAGACCTAGCAATTTTTGTATAATGTGCTACATATATTTGGCTTTCTTTGTTATAACTTTTGTAAGTTATTCCATTCCATTAGCACAGTTTAACCTCTCACCTTATAGGTACTTTTAAGTGCCACATGCCACCTGGGCTTTACAGTAACAAGGAGAGGGATTTTAACTATGGAAGACTCAAGAACCGACCCTTCCAGAATGGAGGTACAGATGCATATAGAAATCTCTCTATGGGCTCACCGACTCACAAGACATCAAGTAATGATTCTATTCTTATCATACAAGGTGAGACCTTACTCTCACCGCAAACTTAAAAAACCAGCCCAACATTGTGCCAAATTATTTTCCTCACATAGACTTAATGTGGTCAAATAGTAATTTTGTTTACATTGAAACTGAATTTTTATATAAATTTTCTATTTGAAAATGCAACAGGAAGTAACATTATGAGGTTTTACTTAATATAAGTTTGATCTGTTTAATTCCTACCTGACATCTTTGTTTCTGTTAGACATATGTTTCAATGAGGTAAGAATTAAACAGACCAAACTTATACATTATATAAAGTTTCTGTTAAAACTTTTGTTGCAGATTTCTCAATAATTGATTTCATACATTCATCAATATGACCTAAACTCATTGTAGATTCTTATATAAACATAGTCCACCGCTGTGGTCTTGAGGTAGCGTGCTGCCTTGTCATGCAGCAGGCCCGAGTTTGATCCCTGGTCGGGGCAGTTTTTCTGGGTGAGGTTTTTATCGGGGTTTTTCCTCACCTGTAAGACAAATGTCAGAAAAACTTTAAGGCCCAAACGGTCCCCAAAATCATATGGCCATCATCATCATCATCATCATCACCCTTATCATCATCATCATATCATCTTTCACCGGTGTGGAAAGCAACGGGAAGCTACCACACCTACAATTCCCTAGTAAAGCTGCAAGCATAGCATGAAAATGCTATGATTGCAGTAAAAGACCTGCCCTCAGGCAGAATTACTATGGATGGATATAAACATTATTAATAATTTTAGAAAGTGAACAGATATTTTATATATTTTTATATTAATAATAAAAACATCAGATATTTTATATTTGCTTATTTTCATAAAATTATCTAATAATCCAACTGAAACACTAATTCCCTTATTATTTAGAAAATAACAAATTGAACTTATCATACCGAATATACTCCGCCTTGTGAGCTCGCTGGAGAGATACAGGTTGAGCGAGAACCTTGACTGACACCCTCAGCATTCTCATCTGCTACTGCAAGATTGTCCATTCCTTCCTTTTCTTCATCATGAGGTGTAAGATTAGTTTCCCCTGTTCAAGAAATTCACATGCATTCTCAAATTTCTTCTAAATTAATTATAGGTTCACCTATCTTTCAAAATAGTCTATTAACTATAGAATATCACTAACCTGTTTCTTCTATGGGATCAGATTGATTGCCACTGTCAACTGAAGGGTTAGTTGTAACAATAGTTGCTGGAGCGAAGGCCTCTGTAACACAAGTTAAATTTTATAAATACTGGTACATTTATATTCAATACCACCAGGTTGTCATAATGACATTTCTGGTATTCTCTCTTGGCATCGGCATTATTGTAACCCCTTCTGAAGTTGGGGTGCCTAGAAGGCAGAGTTATGCTGCCCTGATAATGTATGATGATGGTAAGGATGCACCAGGAGAGGCCTTATTTCTAAACTTAATGTAATGGGGTGAATATGATAATGATGGCCAGATGATGTTCGGGGATCATTTGGGCCTTAAAGCTTCCTGTCATTTCATAGTTAAATAAGGGAAATAACATTATGAGGTTCTTAATTTGTAAATTAATGTCATTTTTTCACATCTTACCTCATATTTATTTTCCTGTTCTAGTACTACCTTGGTTTCCTAGATGTCAGTATGAGGCGGAATGCTGACCACGAACCACTCAAATGACATCTACACGAAAATAAGTGTAACTAAATTAGTATGGTTCAAATTCTTCCCGTAGGGGGAGAGTCCCTAAATCTCTGTTAAGGAAACATGGGCTTACAAGAAGACGATACTTCATATTTTATGTTTTTTTAAACACAGAAACTAGTTTACAAGAGAAGGATCTCTCTCATTTTCAACCAACATTATGACTACCGGATTTTCGTTGGAATCTCCATCAATAACGTTGCCATCTGATGTTGATTTTATGAACTTTGAGATGAGGTCACGTTCATCAGAAATCTCGAAATTCATGGATCTAAATTTGTTCTTCTGTATATTATATAATATATGTTAAATGGCAAAGGAAGAGTTTTCATAATGGGTTTATCTTGCATACTCACTGGTTTTCTTTGTTTTCTTCCTCAATTCATTGTCTATAGCGTGGCCATTCTTCAGTTCAGTCTCAACCTCTGCATCTTCCACCACACCCTCATCTGGAGAGGATGATTTCTTATCCTAAACCATAGATTCATTGTGTTACACGACACTTATTTATGCTTAAGTAATTTCACATGAATATCACTGAGATTTAAAGCAAAAATAACTAACTCTGATCTTTGACACATGTCACTACACATACAATCATACTAACCAGAACTTAACTCTGTACACAATACAAATTCATATCATCCTACATAACGTACCTTGCCAAAGTGATATTAATTTGTTGACAATAATGATAAAAATAATGGTACACTCTGCAATGGGCATGATGGGGAATAAAAGAGGAGCATGGAAACTCATTGTAGGAAAACCAGAGGGAAAGTGTCCAGTAGGTAGGACACTAACTATGATTTGAGGGATGTAAATTATACAGGGGATGATTGAAAAACATTAGTTGAGAATAGGGATGTATGGAGAGTTTATGTCTGCATGGAGATGAACTTCTGGGTTCAATATGCTAGTATGTTGTTAATGATACACAATTATACCTCTACTGAGGTAAGTTCCAGTTGTAATATAAACAAAGCAGATGTAAGATTGCATTTTTATTGGTCGAATAGTGATTTTACCTTTAAGCATGTAAGAAAATGTAGTACCCTCTCTAACATCAAAATTTAGAAAATAAACAAATTAAAAATATATATTATCTAGCACATGTCTATATAAATTATAAAGGAGAATTTGAAAATACATAATTACAATTTTAATAGATTTAATGAGCTTTGTTATATATTTACGAATGTGCAATATAGAATACATTGAAATTTCAATTGTTTAAAATAGCTGATTCTGTATAATTATAAGACACTGCAAAGGAAAGTATTTGAAAAGCAGAGAGAAACAAATTATTTTGAAAGTTTTCAAACAGTTTAGTGAAAAATATCCTACATTAACCATTGAGGATATGATGAAAATAACAGAATTTACAGGAGAGTAAGCATGGTGCATAAATTCTGGTCATAATGAAATTGTAAATAAAGGATATCTATTGACATCATGCAAAAAGCGTAAATGTCTGATTAGGTATGCCATATGAAAGTTTTTGTCATAAATAAATAAGAAATGAAGGAAGTTGCTAATTAGTGGTATCATCATACTTTGTATTCAGTTTAATTTCTCGTAAAATATGATGTTGCCTTAGAACAATGTTTCTATCGTTAACAGTTCTGAAGATAATTCAGTCTTGTGACAGGTAAAGGTAGACAGTGTCCGAGAAGTAATGCCTTATGCAAGTTTGTTTACAGTACAATTGGAATTCGTATACATATACAATCATGCTAACCTGAACTTGTACACAATACAAATACATATCATCCTACATAATGTATCTTGCCAAAGTGATATTAGTTTGGTGATAATAATGATAAAGATAATGGTATACTCTATGATGGGCAGGGCATGGAAAATCTTTGTAGGAAAACCAGAGGGATAGTACTCAGTAGATAGGACAAAAAGAGGTGGGAGAATAACATTAACTATATGAGGGATGTAAATTATACAAGGGAAAATTGAAAAACATTAGCTTTGGATAAGGGAACTATGGAGAGATTATGTCTGTGTGGAGATGAACTTTTGGGTTTGATAGTGCCAGTGTATTAGTTAAAGATACACTATTAGTAGGTTATGTAGTTCCATAGGGGTATACACATAAGGATTCACAATTCTAAACTATTATGTGAGACATAGGTAGGGTGGCTGGCTCTATATTACAGTTGATTTTACTCCTAGGAAATTTCCAAGTTCTGATTTAATCCTGGCTACAAGGCCAGTATGGACATGAATAAATGAAGAAAAAATCTCCATCCATCCATTATACTAAATCAAACTCAGGTTTTCCAGACAGTAATTGGATCACTTCATCTACCTGGCTATATTAGCTTGAAAATAGACCACATTAATGCCATCTATCCACTAAGTGACGAATTCAAAATGTGAAAAATGCTTTTACTAGACACACATACATTATTTCAGAAGCTGATTATTATATACAGTAAAACTTGTTCAAAGCGGAATCGCATGGGACCAATTTTTTTTCCACATTAGACAACATTCCGCATTATAAAAAAGAACAAAAAAATATTTACCAATCGCGCAAAAAACAGTTCCGTTTCATCAGCATTAAAAATTTCTCTTAGGCGCGTATCCGGAAATTAAAGTATGCAGTTTCGGTTTCTGCTCACTAACTATACTTTCGTCCACATCCTTTGATTCCCCATAAATTCCATTCCACACTACATTGTGTCGTCTTTTACAACTGTCCACAACCAACCTGAAGATGCCTTAAAATCATTATTCCCTAGGGATATAGCAACAGCTAGAGCTTGACTTTGGAGCATTGGTTCTAGAAATTTGGAGATTTTTTATCATGGACTTGTAAAACACACCTCGTTGATTTCTTCATTTTTTTTTTTTTTGCTCTTGATTTGACCATTTCCTAGCATCCATTCATTCGTTTTTTTTTCTTTGTATTTTAAAATCTCACAAAACTTGGGTTTTTCCACATTTAAATTTAGTCATTATTTTGCATACTGACAGTTTGTTTTTCTTTATTTTCAATCACTTTCACTTTTTCATTTAATGACAATGATATATACGATTTAGCCATATTTATTCCGTAAATTCAGAATGCTACCTGTGAAAGATACGTACACAATCAGTCTCAGATCTTAAACCAATTTAATAATTTTACAGTGCACTGGTTATTTGTAAGACAGATGTCACATGCCAAATATTTGTTAAACGAACCTGTATTTCACAATGCAGTGAGGCCGAAAGAAAATTTCAGATACATGTATAAACTCTACTTCAACCCGGCGCAGGCAGCAGGAATAATCACTTTATTGTTAATTCGCCTAATGGGAATTCAATAAAATGGAAATTAATTTATTTCTCTCTCTCTTTCTCTTTCCACCTTATAAACACTTTTTTTTCATGAATTGTGTAGAAATATCCTTCCGTTTCTGCGTTGGACAGATTCCGTTTTATACAAAATAAATACATGTAAAATTACTATTATTTTACCAGGACCAATAAATTTGTTCACATTGGACAGATTATTCACGTTCCGGATTAAAACAAGTTTTACTGTATTATTCCTAATTACAATGTTCTATTTCACAGATTTAATGTTTGGAAATTACTCTTAAGATCATATGAAAAATATAAAATGTACATAGATTACCTTTTCAGTTTCCTTTGCTGTTTGATCAGCATAACCATTGACTAGTTTCTCCACACTCTCAACCAGCGAGTTGGTGAAGTTTTGATCTACATGTTTTTCATTGGAATTTACAGAGTTAGGAATATTTGTGGTTTCATCCTCTTCAACAATACCATTGAGTATTTGCTCTCCTTTCCTAAATTTCTCCTCACAAATTCCATTCAACTTAGTGTGAGCTGATTTGCCATTTTCAAGGTATTTTAGCTCTTCTGATATTTCATCTGCACAATGATATAATCATATTAATTTATTTAATTTATATTCCATTGAGACTAATTGTAGCAGTTTAAAAATAATTGAAATACCAAAAACACTTCTTCCCCAATGTGACTTTCAAATTTTACAGCAATTCTGAATCTTTAGAACATCTCTAATTAGCCTTGAGTGAATTTTTGAGAAAATAGAACTGTACTGACAGTTTTGTATTCTAATTTATCTCTGTGGATCATCTTAGTATAAAGAATTTCAGTGTCTTTCCATTGTATCCTAGTTATTGAAGGTGGTCATTGTCCAGTAAGGGAGGTGCATGTCAGTAAATAGGTGGTACTAGTATTGTTTAGTTGTTTCTTCACTCACCTCATACTTCTTAACTCCCAAGCAGACTCGAGTTTCTTCACTTCATTTGTGACATTCTCAATGCTGTATTACGTTCACAACTGATGTCCAACGGCCTCGTATCCTGCAGACTGACCTCCACGCCATCTGATGGCTGACCAACGAACTTCCAAATCAATCCCCTCTCCTTATCACCGGGTATTTCAAAATTCATAGTTGTGTTTTTATTCTTGCATATGTAAATTTTTTCCCAAATTTTTGGGGATTGATTTGGAAGTTTGTTGGTCAGCCATCAGATGGCACGGAGGTCAGTCTGCAGGATACGAGGCCGTTGGACATCAGTTGTGAACGTAATACAGCATTGAGAATGTCACAAATGAAGTGAAGAAACTCGAGTCTGCTTGGCAGTTAAGAAGTATGAGGTGAGTGAAGAAACAACTAAACAATATTAAAATAAACCTCATAGTGTTATTTCCTACCTACATAACTTAATAAGGTGGTACTAGTATTTTCATAAGTAATGCCACGAGTGATTTCCAAATTATCGATAAATTCACGACTCACGAAGTGAGGAGTGAATTTATCTAGAGAATTTGGAAATCAAGAGTGGCATTTGTTAGGACTATTTAACGAATAAAATAAAGCTGTTTACTCACAAATCATTATTTAACTACAGTTATTTAAAAATATTTTTATATTAAAGTAAACGGTGATGTTTGAAAACTAATGAGAAACGATAGGTAGCCTACGCTTCTACTGCTTCTTTTGTTTATCACTGCAACCAGATCATACTATTTATTGCCAAAGGAACGCAATATTGTAAGAATGCTCTCTAGTGGAGAAAAAATGAAACACATCAATCTGTATATTAATTCATTTTTGATGTCGTATACATTTAAGAAAGTGCAAACAGTGGTTTCTTTTTTTGGTGGTATAATCAATTGCTACAAATGTTGACATGTAAGCACTATTATATACAATCTGGTAGCCGTATTTGTTATAGGCTCAGTCACTGCAAATAACGGTCAGACCTGTTCAGAATATTAAAAAGGAGGAGCTTTGCTTAATATATGATAATCCTAACGTTGATAATTATTTCGTGAAACACGTCTCTGATTGGTTGTAATACAGAAATCATTGAAACGTGATTGGTCATTGACTCCCATTTGGGGCATGAGTTAAATAGTCATTAATATCACTGAGCAACAAAAAAGAAACTTTTTTTTTGTCTCAGAAAGAAAAATATGTGATTCTGATAGTATTTTTTCAGTATTTTTTTCTCCTGAATTCAAATATGATATCGGGTTTTCTCCATCGTGCAAGGTTTCCGAGAGACAGGAATTTATAATTTCAAACACTTTAATATTTTCTACATTCGTAACTACACAATATTCGAACATTCAGACTCACCTAGAAAGTAAGAAATGACAATTTTCTGCTATATTTCACCTATGGAGCATCCCTCTTGATGGTCCAACAATAATTGGCCAGCATATTAGGATTCCATTTGCCTTGATATCTCTTTTCCATAGCTGAAATCTCCTGATGAAAGTGTTCCCCGTTGTATTTTACAATGGACGAAAAAACGTTTATTAAAAAAATAATTATTTAAATCTATTAATTGAAATTCAAATAAAAAAACTGTGGGTGATGGAGAAATTCCGAATACATATTTGAAAACACGATAAAACACTGCACTAAGCACAACTATTGGTACTCATGAGACAAAAATCATGTTGACCAGTGTATTTAAAGGAAGTGACACTATGAGGTTTATTTCAATTAATAATTGAGTTAGAATTTAATTCCTAGAGAAAAATATTTCATTTGGAAGTTTATCGGTCAGCCATAAGAGTGAGTAAGAAACAACCTACAGGATCATCAACCACCAGTTCAACAGTTAGATAGAGCTGAAGATGGTACACAGAAGTATTCAAAACTAGTCTTTGAGACATCTACAATTATGAGGTGAGGCGTTAAATTGTAATTACTAATGAGTTGGATAATTTGACTCACCTTATATTTCTTGATTTTTATGCGAACCAGGTTTCGTTGCTTCTGCGCGACATTGTCGATGCTTCCAACAACAATATCAGGCAGAAGTGACGAAACCTGGTCTGCATAAAAATCAAGAAATATGAGGTGAGTTAAAATATCCAACTCATTAATAATTAAAAGAAACCTCATAGTGTTATTTCCTACATATATAACTCCTCAGGGGTCCCCATCTAGGGGATATGTGGACAGCGACCATAAGGTGCCCAAGCTGAGCAAAACATTGCTTCCATTTACTTGTGTTTTGCTCCTTACTTTTATCTTTATCTGATCTGGTATTTCTTCCTTTTTTAGTACCAGATTCCTCTTTTTACTTTCCTATACAGTCTCCCTTGCCTGACCTCTTGTTTTCTTCGACCCTGATGGTTTTAGAGTATTTGAGGCCAAAGGGTTCATTTCTGTCTTTCCTATATCTCTTTCTTTTAACCTCGTGGACACTCACCTTGAATACCCACATAAGCTGCAGCCCCATTGCAACTTATAGCGTAAGTATACAATAGACTCGTGTCATCAGCTAAGGCTGGATAAATGTAATGTGAAGAATGAATATATAATACAATCAAATTTGAAGAGAAAAATTTTATGCTCAGACTGGGGCTCGATCCCAGGACCTTTGGCTTTCCGGGCCAATGCTCTACCGCCTGAGCTATCTGAGCGAGTTCAGATCTAAATGCAAATTTTTCTCTTATATACGTTGTTAATTCCTGTGCACCAAATGCTATGAAACCTTCGTTTCTATATTTGCAAATGGCAGCTTCTTTATTAAGAAGAAACATCGATATTATATAATGTTAAATTGTAACTCAATTATTAATTAGTTTAACTATTATTTTATTTAACAACATTCTTTAACATCTTGTGTTATTGGTGTTGCAATTTACAGTTAGGTGTGAAAGGCAGACAAAGTTTGCTAAAAGATTAATGATTTCAGAACTGAAGTTCTTTACACGACATAAATCTATAACACAGGACCCATGACTTCACTTCCCTTCCAAAAGAAGTCATACTCAGGTTTTAATGCCCTGAAAAATTCATCACTCTTATTCAGGTTTGAATCCATGAGCCTTGAATCTAAACGTGATTATGAAATCATTAGATCACAAGGACTGATATCAGTGCAAAGTACAGACATCTCAAAAATAGCTGTGAGCATTGTACAATATCATATGTTTAAAATGATATAAGCTTCAAACATGTTGAATAAATTATATTTGAAGAGACAATTTATGCCTAGACTGGTATTTGAATCCAAGCTTCTATACACTAGTGCTCTTTCCAACTGAGCTACCTAGGCCTCCAATCTAAATGCAAATTTTTCTCTTATTTATACAGTTCCTGAGAGCTCCGAAAGCTGTGAACTGTTGTTTGATGCACCTTCTGGCAGTTTCTTATTTAGAAGACTTTTAATGGGAATTTAACATTACTATATAAAGTCAGCCTACAGCTTTTTTTGATGTGTTTATTTTAAATTTATCACTTCTTACTGAATGATCTTACTGAATGACAAATTACGCTTGAAGAGAAAAATTTATGCTTAAACTTGGATTTGAACCCATGGTCTCTAGTTTTATAATACACCAGTGCTCTTCCAACTGAGCTACTTAGGTTTCCAATTTAAACTGAAATTTTGCTTTTTCTTTCCTTGCAAGCCAAAGGCAATGAACCTTTGTTCCATATGCCATCTGACAGTTTTTTCTCAAGAAGACTTTAGTGAGAATTAAAACTACTTTACAACCAGTAAAGCTTTTTTCTATGTTCTTATATTAAATGTATAACTTCTCACTGAATGACAAATTATATTTGAAAAGAACTTTCAGATAATGAGATATAAAAAATCTATTTTTTAATATTATTCTTTTCAGTAATAAATGATTTGGCCCATGCACGTTTTCTAATATCACTAAATTTCTACAGTCAGATTCAACTCAGGAAGTTACTGTGTGTTTGGAATAGGGAACTGAGTTGCCATTTTAACAGTATTTTCTTGAGAGAAGTCCTTAAAAAAAACTGAAATATGCAACACAGCAGGTACAGTGTTGTAAGTTGTAGCCGTCCAAGCCACCCATCTTAAAGAGAAAAAAAAAACAGTTACAATTTGTCACTGAGCTTGTGTGGACCTGTACTATCCTGTGTGAAAGTGTCGACCCTCATATTTACTATAAAACTAGTTTGCATGCTGTAAAAGAAAAATTATGTTTTTTTTAAATGTATAGTACATATATTTTGAAAGAAAGTACTGCTAACCTCCCCCTCCTACCTTCCTAAATAACAAATACCATTATTATGAGTTTATCAACATCTACCCTCTGTACATAGGGGAACACTGGCGTAGCCCGTAAGGTCTGTAATAACTTCCTGGGTTGAATTAGAGTGTAGAGGGCACAGAAAAAAAATGCTATTGTTAAATTAATTAGTGCTTTAATTGACTGACTTCTTGGTTTACAGACATGTTTTTCAAGGGTCATAGAAGCAGGCCCGAAAAATAAACATGCAAAAGTCCATTTGCAGTTCTGTGAACTGCGGATGTTTGATACCCCTGACTTAAGATGTTTATGATTGAATAATATTGGTACTCACTATTCTTAGCAGAATTATTAATTGAGTTACTATGTTGCTGTGGTTGCTCCTCGGCATCTGAATGATTATTCTCCAGGGAATTAGGTGGACATCGCACAAAGTGATCCTCTTCCTCCTCTCCAGTTGTATTCTCTCCATTGCGATGTGCCATGTCTTCTTCATCCCCAATGTCATTTTCATCTGACAGAAGGCTCAAGTTGTCTTCAAATACCTATACAGATATAATGTCAAAAATAACCATTCCCATTTTTAAAATTTTTGCTCATCACCAGACTGAGAGGAAATTGTACAAAAATAGTATGTTATATGGTTACAAGTACTGTATGACCTAACTATAGACTGAAACAGAGAGAGTTCAGCAATTACATCATGACCATAGTATCTGAAGATAACACAGACAACGTAACTATTCATTTCAGTGCTGAACAACAGGTGAATTAATACACCTTGTGAATATGTAAGTTTGTAGTATGTGTCCGCCATGCTGGCTCAGTGGTGGTATGCCTGCTTCCTGAGTAGCAGGACCATGTTTGATAACTGGCAGGATTGAAAATTTTAATTCTTAAATTAATATAATATAGATGTTTTTATTATTAATTTAACACTTCTCACTGAAGGATAAATTATATTTGAAGAGAAAAATTCTCGCCCAGACTGAGACTCGAACCCGGGACCTTTGCCTTTCCAGGCCAATGCTCTACCATCTGAGCTACCGGAGCAAGTTCCGATCTAGACACAAATTTCTCTCTTATTATACGTTGTAATTCCCAGCACCAAATGCTATGAAGCCTTTGCTTCTATCTTTGCAAATAGTGGCTTCTTAGTTAAGAAGATATTTATCGGGAAAGCCAAAGGTCCCGGGTTCGAGTCTCGGTCTGGGTGAGAATTTTTTCTTTTCAAATATAATTTAATATAATTTATTTAATTGCAAAATTCTTAATCTTGGGACCAGGAGAGATGGTGGTGCACAATTTTTAATCACTAGATTGTGCACCAGATACCCACATTAAATTGCAAAACCTCTCCACAATATATATGTTGACAGTGCTATTGTGGTACTGTTAATAGTGATTCATCCGTCAGATGGGGACATTAAGCATGGCGGCCCCTTAATGCTTTTCAGCAGAGTGAGCTATGTGGATGCACCAGGTTTCACCTTCTCCTGTCTCTTCATCTCATCCTTCACACAGCACACTTTACTTTACACAAAAACACACAGACATACACTCATCCTACACTTTCTTCTGTACACAATACAAGAAAACACATTCTATGTAAAGTGGTGCATAAATTGAAAGTAGACCACATCAATGCCATCTCTCCACGTGCATGTGCTTGATGTGGGAAGGGAGAGTCCATATGTTCTGCGATAAGGGAGATATGTAACTGAAATATTCTATTAGCGACATCATTAGGTTTCATCGCATGGCATCTCTGCAGCAGTGTTCCAACCCTCGTGTCTGGCCCAACAACTCCAAAATAAAGTTGTTGTTGTTTCAAATGGCTGGAGCTTGGTTTACACTGTTAGTCCTCTTGCTCCCCAATAAATCCTTGCAATGTCTTTCCTGTCCTTTTTCTCAGGGTCAAGTCACCTGCAATTTAGCAAATGTTCTTTGCTTAGGAGAACATTTTCTCCACACAAGGGGCATCCCATAGTTCTAGGGACAATCCCCATTCTATGTAGGTGGTCATCCAGACTGTCATGGCCCGTTTCCAATCTGAAGAGAGCTACTGCTGTTCTTCTAGGGAGATGTTTTATTGTTTCAGCATATTTCGCTATGTCTTCATATTTTTTATTTTGAAGATCTTTTATATTCTTTTCTCTTATTTTGAGATGTATTTTTTGTTTTAGCTCCTGTTGTCTTCTTTGTAGAGATATCTCTTTTGTTGTCCTCAGCCTCCAAAATAAAGTTACTGCAAAGTTTACTTAAATATCAAATTGTATTTATTGAGTGAAAATAAATTTAGAATGACCCCTATGGCAGCCCACTACAATATCTTATATTGAATGAAGATATGATATTGTGTAGTTTAATTTACTCACATCGTTGCTGAGATCCTGAGCCATGGCGGGTTGTGGGAGGAGGTACATCTCCACTTGTACTTTCTGAAGAGAGCTTAGCGAGATTAGCTGCCATTGTTTCCTTGTCTCTCTGACGTACAATAGCCTCAACAGCTAGCCATTCCGACATTGTTGTTTCATAGCTTTGCCGTGTTGTGAGATCCAGTTCCTGTCTGTCTTCGGGTTGTATCTGCCAAAGCAATAATGTCCTAGCAGATATGGCCATGTCTGCAACACGCAACAAACTTATATTTAGAGAAACATGTCACAGTAATTATTTTTTTTACCACTGGTGTAGTATAGGTGTATAATTGAGCCTTTCACATCCACCTTCATCATCAACATTTAATTTAATAATCCGTTTAATTAAAATTGTATTGTAATCCATCATCAAGGAGATACTAAGGGACAACACACACACTCTACTGAGTAACACTAAGAAATTGGGACTGGAAATGAACATCAATAAAACTAAATATATTTTCACACATAGAAATGAGTTATACAGTGCGATCAGTATAGCACTGGACAGCAGATGCGGGGTTTGTGCAGTGCAGTGACGAAGGCTTACATGTGCAGACACGGAACTTGAAATGTGCGTAGACTCAGCAGTATACAAGCACATCCCATGCATTCATGGTTGCAGTCAGATTGTATGCTTCGATTGAATAAGGTGTTTGCTTGATTTTCTTTGTGTACTGAATGACGTGTGTATAAGTTATTTCAATTTTAAAATTTGTATCTTATAAAACAGGCGTATATAAGTGTAAACAGAATGATGTGTGTATAACTGTAAAGTGTAAACTGTATAATGGCTATAATTTTTCTACTGAACAATATGTATTTATTTATGATCAATATTTAACTCAGTCTGCCAGCCAAGTATGAAGACTTTTTGAAACATGATTCTCAGGTGTAAAAATTCTGTCACATTCAACAGTCCATAATCTGTATAACAAATTTTATAAAGAGGTATCAAAAATGTATGGACAATGAAGATGAACAGTTCCAGCACCTGCTTTAAATAAACAATTTAATTATTACAGTATAAACACCTAATCTAGTGCAACTCAAAAAAAAAATCCCAACTCAAATGAATATAATCCTCTTAAATAAGGAAAATTATTCATAGTAATAAAGATAAAAATAAACTAAAAATGGGGGCAAAATAATAATAATAAATATAATCAGAAGTAAATAGTTATGAAAATGTGTGAGATTATATCACCGCGATCCTATGCTGTCCGTTCCCTGCCACGAGTACATCAGCAGTGTATAGTGAAATCCCCACGTCTGCTGTCCAGTGCTATACTGATCACACTGTATAATGGAAATGGACAACTAATGATAAATGAAAGAAATGTTGAAGAAGTGGCTGATTTTAAGTATCTAGAAACAATAATTACAAATAGGAATGAGATGCACAAAGAAATTAAACATAGGCTCAATTCTGGAAATGCATGCTATTATGCATTACAGGGACTCCTGACATCCCAACTCCTTTGAAAAATGTTAAACTGAAAATATATAAAACAGTTATTCTCCCAGTTATATGGATGCAAAACATGGATTCTTACTTTAAGGGAGGAAAGGAGATTACGAGTATTTGAGAATAAAATTCTTAGGAAAATGTTTGGGTTGAGATGAACAGACAGGTGAATGGAGAAAAACTACATAATAGTGAGCTACATGATATGTATAGGAAGTCAGATATAATATGAACAGTTAAGTCTCATAGACTATGATGGGCAGGAACATGGCACATATGGGGAATGAAAGAGGTGCATGGAAGCTTCTTGTAGGAAAACTAGAAGGAAAACGCCCAGTTAGGAGACCAAGAATGAGGCAGGGAGAATAACATCTATGATTTGAGGGAAGTAGATTATACAGGAGATGAATGGAAAACATTAGCTCAGGATATGGACGTATGGAGAGTTTATGTCCCTACGGCCATGAATCTACACGTTCGATAGAGCCAGTGAGTTAGTTAGTTAATCCATCATCACAAGATTTGATTTTTTAAAGGGTTGAATTTTCTGATTGAGATTTTCAAATGTAAGGCAAATTCTAAGGATATTTTAACATGAAAAATTGCTGATCTCCTAATTATTATCAATCATATTCAGAAGAAATTAGATTTAGAAAACAGAGACATCCAGTTTACAACAATAGAACTGAGCTCATGAGAGTTCAAATGATACAATATGTCTCTAGAGCTACAGAGAATATCAATTTTGATGTGTAGTTAATATGTTCTGGCCCTGGACGAACTTATTTTTTGAAAAGAAAAATTAACGTCTGAACTGGAAATCGAACCCCAGACCTCTGACTGTATGTTAGTGTGCAGTCCATTACATCATTCAAGACATGGCACAAACATTAACATTTCTTTCCATTTATACAATTATTTTATGTCCAGGCAGATAGCTAGAGCTATGATATATAAGCTTGACCGAGCTTCCAACCAGGGAATATCACCTTAAAGAACTCACCACTGAAGATGCCCTCTGTAGCCAAGGGAGAAACTTCTGAAAGAAAAACACTATTTATGGACCACTGCCTTATAGCCAGAATGTTATTATGTCAATATTCATACTGTGTAAGAATATGAATTGCCTTACACCTTTATTGTTAACCCTGTACCCTAATATATTTCATTTATTGTTTTTTAAATTTTATAAACATTAGTAAAATTGATAATGCAAAACGAAAACCATTAAATATTATTAAATTATAACTGACTACGAAAAAAAAATAGCATTTCAGTGAATTCTTGTTAAAAAATATAATTACCTCTTTCCGAATTTCATGGCATACTCCTCCATAATAAGTGAGACGGAACACTTCCTCCTTATCTGTAATGACACCATTAACATTCATGAGTGTCCACTTCTCATGAGTGAGTCCTTCAGTTGCATCACAAGGAACTTCTCGAGGCACGATACTTTGATTTACTAAGCCAGACAAATGTGTTCTCACTGTAGATAAATGCCGACAGTATGCCAACCAGCCATAAAATGCACGGGAGATGATTTGACGTTTCATTGTATCACATACCAGCTGTATCGAATCACTGAAAATAAATGGAATTTATTACTTATTCAACTTGCAGCATACAGACTTTATATTTTATTGAATGTCCTTTCATCTCAATGCAATTAATAAATAAAATTTAAAAAATCTTTATGCTGATATTTATATTTTTTAGCATTGAATAATAATAATAATAGTGATGATGCTGATAACGATGACGAGGATGGCGATGATGCTGATGATGATTGTGGTGATGGTGATGATGCTGACGTCGATGATGATGATAGTGACAATGATGATGATGACGACCAATATGACAACGATGATGACGATGTTGACGATGAGAACGACGAAAACGATGACGACGACGGTGATGACAACGAGGCGGTGATGACTAAGACAACGGTAACGACGACGACGATGGCGATAACGATGGTGATGGCGACGGAGACGATGATGACGACGACGGTGACCACGACGACTAAGACGATGGCGACCACGACGACGACGGTGACGATGATGACTGCGACGATGATAATGGTGATGATGACGATGATTATGGTGGTGATGATGATGATTACGATGACGACGACGATGATGACGATTACGATTATGACGACGAATACGAAGACGACGATGATGATTAACACAATGACGACGATGATGATGACAAAGATGACGACGATATTGATGACGACGATGATGATGACGACAACGATGATAACGGCGACGATGATGATGAAGATGATAACGACGAAAACAATGATGACGATTATGATGACGATAATGATGACGACGATGACAATGATTACGCTGATTATGATGACGACGACAATGGTGACGAAGACGATGACGATGTTGACGATGATGATGACGACGTAGCGGAAGAACACGATGACGATGATGATGACGGCGATGATGATGACGACGATGATGATAACGATGATGATGACGACGATGATGATGATTACGACGATAATAACGGCGACGGTGATGACGACGATGATGACGACAACGATGATTATGATGACGACGATCACGATTATGATGATGAGGACGATGAAGACGAGGATGATGATGACGACAATGATTATGATAACGATGATGACATCGACGAAGATGACGACGAAGATGATGATGATGATGACGACAATGATGAAGACGATGACGATTATGTTGATGGCGATGAGGATGATGATGACGATGTCGACGACGACAATGACGAAGACGATGACGATGATGACGACGACGATGATGAAGTTCATAACGAGGACGACGTAGACGATGATGATGATAACGGCGGCGATTGAAAACGGCGACGATGATGAAAACCGAGACGAAGATGATAACGGCGACTACGATGATGACCACGATAACGATGATTATGATGACGCTAATGACGAAAGCGATATGATGATGACGACGAGGATGATAATGACGACGACAACGGTAACGACGTCGACGATGATGATGACGATTACGATGATGATGGTGACGGCGACGACGATGATAATGACAACGATGATTATGACGATGATGACAACGATGATTATGACGACGATGATAACTACGACGATATTGATGACGACGATGATGATGATGGCGACGATGATGATGATGAAAACGATTATGATGACGACGATGACGATTATGTAGATGACAATGATGATGATGACGATTACGATAATGATGACGATGATGACTACGATGACGTCGACTACGATGACGACAACAATGACGATGATTATGACGACTATGAATACGATGACGATGATACCGACTATGATTACGAAGACGACTATGATGACGATGACAATGGTAACGAAGACGATGATGATGATGAACACGATGATGAACGCGATGACGACGACGATGATGATGACGGCGATGATGATGACGATGATGATTATAAGGACGATGATGATTATAACGACGATGTAGACGACAATTATGACGACGGGGATGATGATTTCGACGATGATGACGTAGACAATGTTAATAACGGCGGACGATTGATGGCGACGATAACGATGTTGAAGATGAAGAGGAGGGAATGACGATGATGATGACGAAAACTGTGATGCGATGTGATTAACGGGACGATGATGACGATTCTGATGATGACGATATGAAGATGATGACGACGATTGAAGATGATTGACGACGATGGGAGTGATTGGACGACGACGATGAATGAAGATTGATGACCAGGATGATGACGATGACAACGATGATTGATGGACATCGACGATGATGGTTGTGTACGACGATGACGATGCCGACGTTGACGACGATGTTGATGCGATGAGGATTGGATGATGTCGACGTTGACGATGATGGTGAAGAAAAGATGATGGTGATGATGGTGTTGAAGATTATGATGACGACGGCGATATCAATGAGAAAGGCGATGACGATCACGCTGATGACGACGATTGTAGTAAACGAAAGATGACGATGGCGACGCGACGACGATTGGACGACGATGATGATGACGACGATTGATGATGACGATAACAATGATAACTACGATGATGTTGATGGACGATGATGTCTACGACGATTTTGACGAGGATGAGGACGACGTCGAGATAACGACGACGATTTATGATGACAACCACGACCCGCAATGATGATATAACGGTGACGATAATGATTGACGACAATAACACTGACGATGATGACGAACGAAAAGGATACGATGACCGAAGACGATGTACGATTTGATGATGATGAAGTCGATGATGATGGTAACGGCGATGATGATGATGGTGACGACGATGATGATGGCAATGACAATGAGGACGACGACCACGACGGCGATGATAACGATGACAACGATGATGGCGACGAGGATGACTATGGTGACGATGACGTTGACGACGAGGATGACAATGATGACGACGTTGACGGCGATGATGACAATTGCGATGATGACGACGAAGATGATGGTGACGAGGATGATGAAGATGACGGGGAGGATGATGACGGTGACGAAGATGGAGACGATGATGACGGCGACGACGATGACGATGACGATGGTGATGATGACGATGATGATGGTGGTGATAATGATGGTGATGATTGTGATGCTGATGATGATGACGATTACGACGACGATGACGAGGACAACGATAATGACGACGACGATGACAATAATGACGACAACTCTGACAATGATGACGACGACGATGATAATGGCAAGGACTACGAAGACGATGGTGGCGACGACGATGATGAAGACGATGATGATAAACACGATGATGACGACGACGATGATGACAACGATGATGATAACGAAGATGATGACGATGATGACGATTACGACTGCGATGTTGATGATGACGATATTGATGTCGACGACGATGATGATGACGATAACGATGATGCATATGACGATGATTATGATGACGACGATTAAGAAAACGATGATGATGACGAGATTGACGATGATGAACACTATGATGATGACTACGACGACGATGATGATAACGACGATTATGACGACGACAATGATGATTACGACGATGATGATGACAAAAACGATGATGATGATGACGAATATTATGATGATAACGAGGATGATGACAATTATGACGATGATGTCGACAATGACAATGACGACGATGATGATGACGGCGACGATGATGAAAACCGCGACGATGATGAAAACCGCGACGATGATGAAAACCGCGACGATGATGAAAACCGCGACGATGATGATAACGGCGACGATGATGATGACGGCAATAACGATGATGATTATGAAGACGTCGATGATTATGCTGATGTCGATGATTATGATGACGAGGATGACGACAACGATGATGATGGCGACGACGATGACGACGTCGATGATGATGACGATTACAATGATGATGACGTTGATGACGATAATGATGACGGCGACGATGATGATGACGAAGAGGATATCGACGCTGACGATGACGACGACGGCGATGATGATGAGGACGACGACCACGACGGCGATGATGACGGTGACGACGATGATGACAATGATGATGACGACGATGACTATGATAGTGATGATGACGACGAAATTGATGGTGACGACGATGATACGATGATGACGTCGATTAATACAACGACGACGACGATGTTTTTGTATTCATTGCATAATTGGTTATGCAATGAATACAAAAAAATCGTAGAATTTGATAACCTAGCAATAGATAACTCGTTTCAACTGATAGGAAAATTAGAGAATACACAATTAGAACCAACTGACAGATTAGTGTCGTTTGACATAGTTTCATTGTTTCCCAGCTTCCCTAGAGAAACCACTATTGAAATTTTGGAAAAATGGTTAAATAAAAACAAATTAGAAAAAGGATGTATAAAAGAATTTAAAATTCTAACTAAATTGTGCATTGAATGAATATTTTTTACATATAACGGAAAATTTTTCAAACAAAATTCTGGGCTTTCTGTGGGAAATCCTCTATCACCCTTTTTGGCCAATTTATTTATGGGAAGTTTTGAGCAGAAAATAACAAGTGGACATCCTTTGATTTTCGAATTTTAGAGTAGATACGTTGACGACATAATTGCTATTGTGAATCACGAGCAAATAGAGGATGCTTTAAAGCTGTTGAACATTCAGAGTAGAACTATAAAATTTACCATGGAAACTGAAAATGAAAGACAAATCCCATTTTTAGATCTCACTTTAAGAAGAAACAAAGACAACTAGATAGAATTTGGAATTTATAGAAAGAATACACATATTGACAACTATATTAAAGCTTCAGGATTCAACCATTTTGCTCACAAAGAGGCAATATTCAATAGTTTGACACATAGATTGGTAAATAGACCTATGAGCAAAGAAAACTATGAAAAGAAAAAGAACACATAATGAATGTTGCAATAGATAACGGTTATGAAGAAAATATGGTACACAAGAAAATAAATAAATTTAAAAGACAAAAATTAATTAATGAAAGCACACTTATAAAAGAAACAGAAAAAATAAAATTCAAGAAATTCACTTACATCCATTGAAACACCATAAATTTAAAAAAAACATTCAAAAAGTTTGATATAAAATTAGCACCAAAGAATGAATACAGCCTTAATAGGATAATTAAAACCAATAAAAATGAAAGAATTGAAAATTAAAACAAATCAGGAATTTATCAGATCAAATGCAGGGATTGTGACAAAATTTATATTGGAAAAACGAAAAGAAATTTGAAAACAAGGATGAAAGAACATCTTAGAAACATAAAAAATGGAGAAGTGGAAAAGTCAGCAGTAGCTGCTCATGCTTGGTCCAAAAAACATTTAATTGAATCAAAAGCCAGTCAGGAACTCACGGTTTGGGAAAAAAATCCACATTCAGAAAAACAAAGGAAAACTTATGAACTTCGAAATTCCCGCAAATTCTGACCTGATCCAGAGGTTCATCGGTCCACCAACAGAGGGAAGAAGAAGAGTTTCTTCCGATGACATAACATCAGTCAAGAAAAAAGTACTGAAGATGAGACAGTTATGGTCTCGAAATCGCGATCTAATTAGAAAATTTATATGAGGAGAGGTAAGAAACGTTTAATTTCACCATAAATTAAACCTCATAGTGATTATGATGATCTTGATGAAGATTTTCGGGCTGTAGGCCGTGGTCGTTAGGCTTGAAGTTCCCTGACGTTTCGCCAGGTACTGTATCTGACATCCTCAAGGGTCTTCCGTGAGGCTTGTAGTTCCCCGACGTTTCGCCAGAGACTGCATCTGGCGAAACGTCGGGGAACTACAAGCCTCACGACCACGGCCTACAGCCCAAAAATCTTCATCAAGATCATCACAGCAACTCCGGCCGTGAAAATCGACGTGAATACTCATAGTGATTAATTGCTATAAAAGTTAAATATGACCACTGTACTTAAAGCATTCTCATTTATAAAATGAAGCTGTGTCAATGTGGGGTGAACCTAATAATACTGAATAGGATATTTACCCTGTTGTTAGTTTTGGAGTTTGTGAGGGCACAGTCGGAGCTGAGGAACCTTGTCTTGGACTGTCTGGCATTTCAGGTCCACTGCCAGGGTCGAGACTCAGTGATTTGGATGATGATGTGGAACTGGCCGTCGAAGTTGAGATGAGCTGTGCACGTACTCTAGACTGCAACTGTTGGACACTTCCAGCCCATGGACTGGGGTCCATCATTTCTTGACCTGTTACTGTATTCAAACAAATGCATGAAGAAACTGGGACATATATATATTACTACATTAATTAATTAGTTTTATACATAGTTGCAGTTAGAAAGTTAAATTTAATTTGTTATAAGGGCTTAACAATAAAGTGCATTCTTTTAGGTTGAAAATAAAAACATCAGAATTTAATAAAACTCCTTGAAAATATATAAGATTAATAATATATGGCAAAAAAAATCAGTTTAACGTTTTTTTGTAATGTTGAACATCTCAGTATTTTGTTCACTATTAGCTTGTTGGTTTGTTTGTTACATTTCATAAGTTTATAAGCTTCAAAATTGTATTCAATAATGGAAACCATACCACCATTTTCACCAACTCTAAATATGACATGAAAAGGTTAAGTTGGTAATGCTCTAGCTATTCTTGAAATCTTTAGTTGAACTTCTTATTATATGTAATATTATATTAAATCAATAAATATTATTTTAGAAAGAAAAATTAAGGGAATTACAGCGTATATAAGAGAAGAATTTGCGTCTAGATCGTAACTTGCCTCGGTAGCTCAGTTGGTAGAGCATTTGGCCCGGCAAGCCAAAGGTCTTGGGTTCGAGTCCTGGTCTAGGCGAAAATTTTTCTCTTCAAATATAGAAAAATTAATGCTCAAACCGAGACTCGAACCCCAGATATTAACTCTGTGCTTCAGTATGACAACTGTTACATCATCCGAGCTCCAATATGAACGTCAACAGTTCTTTCCACTTATACAATTCTTTTTCATCTGAAGGCCAACAATCAGACAACTTCTATTCAAAGTATTTTAATTGAGAATTTTTCTGATGAAATTAATTGTATAAGTGAAAAGAATTGTCATTCTTATTGGAGCTCATATGATGTAATGGTTATCATACTGACATGCAGAGTCAGAAATCTGGGGTTCAAGCGTTAATTTTTCTTTCTAAGATAAAACTATGTCCAATTTTGGAAAGAGTTAATTTTAAAATATAACATCTCAATAAAGTATGTTTTGGGTAATCATATTGGTGATGTACCTTTACTTATAGCTATCGCTTGAATATTAAATTTTGGAAGATGGAATTTTATTTATTATTTAGATTGTATAAAAAGTAGAGTTGAAATAGAGTTCCGATTCCGATTGAGGGTCTTTCCACTTTTCAGCGGTTCCCCTTTTACCAGCCAGCTGCTGGCCCTTCACATCCACATGTGTCAATCACAGAGGTAGATGATCAACAGCCAGTGTAGGGGTGACATGTGGTTAGCATGTCGAGTCCCCCAGCCGTTATAGCTGGTTCCTCAACCTGGAGCCGCTACTTATTGGTAGCTACCCAATTACCTCACGATGCTGGGTGGGCACCGATCCCATACTGGCCGAAATACCATGAGAAAATTTCTTCCCCCATGGAGACTCGAACCAGCGCAAGTCCCGTAGCTCTGCGCTAGAGTTAATTGGTTTATTATTGTGGATAAAATAATAATGAATAGTGTTATAATTATTATTATAAATATTGGCAACAGCTGACTCCAGAATTAAGAGAGCAATTTGAGTAATTAATAGAAGAGATGCTCTAACTAAAAAGTAGAAAAAAACAAAGTCATACTACATCTATTGTTTTATTTTGTCTAATGCCACCAGGTTATATTTTATGGCATTTCTGGCTTTCTCCCCTGGCATTGGCGGAATTGTAATTTATTTCTTAGGTTGGGGCACCTGGAAGGCAGAGTTACGTTACCCCGATGATATGATGGATGCTAAATGATAATGAAGCATCAGGAGAGTGTTCTTAACTTAAATTCCAGACCATGGGCAACCACAGGAATAATTCCCTTTAAGAAAAAATTCCTATGGTCTGACCAGGAATCGAACTCGGGACTTCATGAACAGTAGTCAGTAATGCTGACCACTAGTCCATGAGGCTGGACATTGTTTTCCTCAGCTAAATTACTTTTCCTATTGACCTTTAAATCTGTGTGCTTTTGGCATAACTTGAGCTCAGACAAAATTAAAAATGTATTATGAATTAAGTATTTTCCTCAGAAAAAAAAAGTATGTGTATTAACAGAAAAGTGGATTATATCAAATTAAGTGAGCATCCTGTTAACAAATACAAATAAACAATTGAACATATAGGATACACCATTATGGGACTCTTAATTAGTCACTATCAACCGATGAAACACCCATACATTCTCAGTTGATCAAAATGTAAAAAAATGTAGCGAGAGATAGAATAATTTTTTATTAGTTTTATTCATGTATGAAGTCAGTTAAGCCATAGATATCTTGGATAGCAGACTCTATTTAATTAAATTATTAAGGAAATAATCCAGGTATTTTTAAAAACTACCTTCTCTTGTGGTTGTATAGATTGATTTCTAATTTTTGTTGGAATGCACGATGGGCTGAAACAAAATATCTGGAAAGGAATGGGAAAATTTACAAACTTCCAACATTACTACATTACAAAGAAAATCCACAGTGGCAAATTTCAGACTACTACAGGACATGACTGTCTAAATAAACACCTACACAAATTTGGCATAGCATATTCATCTAAATGTCCTTTTTGTAATTTAAATGAAGATATGGAATGAAACCATCTCCTCTGTTGTCCAGCTTTTGTAGAAGAGACCAGCCTTTATGCTAAATATTGGAATGCAAGAGAGCAAATGATTTCATTATCAAGTGCTCGACATTAGATACCAATGAACCAACAATGAGCTGAAATGAGTCTCAGTGTTTCTATACTTTAGAGAAATGTCTTTCTGAAGAAGATTAGTATATTTGTCTATGATAAGATTAGTATATTTTTGGTAATTAATGTTTAGAAACTTACAAAAGTCTTCATGCCGTGCTTTGCTGACAATTCTGAAAACATAGTCGGTGGATTCTTCGTCTGCATTTTCTTCTCCATTCCGTGCTGATGGAAGTGCACGACCTTTTCTTCGAAGTTTAGGAAACACTTTACCTGTAAAAGTGCACATAATCAGAACAGTTATTTTTACATTATGGAGTATGCCATAGCATATTTGGTTAAAAGAATATGCTAAAGCTGGAAAACTGCAGATTCAAGTCCTGATGGGGTTAGGATTTTTAAATGTATCATTTATTTTTATATATCTTGTGCATATACAACTGATATTAAATTTAATGAGTTAATCAGTCTCATGATTTTGTGGTCAGAGCTTCTGACTACAGTTCTGGGTTTGATTCCTAGTCAGACTATAGAATTTTTCCTTAAATGTATTATTCCTATGGTTGCCTGTGGTCTGCAATTATATTACATTTAGGTTTAAGGCCTCTCCTGATGCTTCATTATCATTTATCCATCCCCCCAATATCATAACCATCACGTAATTCTGCCTTCCAGGTGCCCCCAATCTCAAAAGTGGGTTACAATTCTATCAATGCTAGGAGGGAAGGCCAGAAATGTGGTAAGACAACCTGGTAGCATTGGACAAAAAATAGAGTTTTTTGTAGGAGAAACAGAAAAGGAAGACCAAATAGAAACTGGTGGAGGAACAAGAAGATCTATGAAAACTGAAAGGACTACAAGATACAGATGCACTGGGTAGGGAACAATGGACAATGAAGATTAAATAGTGGACATTTTTATGTATATTTTATTATTGTTTGGTTGATGAAAACTATATCATTGTAGAAAAACCAATAAATGAAAACTATAATTTTAATACAAAAAAAAATTGATGAAGAAAAATCAGGGATTTATCAGATTAAATGTGGGGAATGAGAGAAAATCTACATAGGGAAATTTAAAAACCAGAATGAAATGAACATCTCAGGAATGTCAAGAATGGGGAAGTAGAAAAATCTGCAGTAGCATCAAATCAAAAGAAAGGCAAAATTAATAAAACAAATAGAAAAAACCCAAAGAGCTCACAGTTTGGGAAAAAATCTACATTAAAAATGACAGAATGGAGAAATGAATGAATTTTGAAATTCCTGTGAAAAATGATTTGATTTCGAGGTTTATCAGTGAACCAACAAAGGAAGCAGGAGGTGCTCTTCAATATGAGATAACTGTTGTGAAAATACTGAGGATGGAACTGAAGAAGGTCCCGAAACCGGTCTAAGAAAAAAAGGAATATGAGATGAAGTAATAAAATTTTACTTAAATAAATAATATCATAGTTTTATTCTAGGAATTCACACTATGAGGTATATTCATTTAGGTAAAATTTTGTCACTCACCTCATATTTTTCTTCTTATTCTAATTTAAATGACAGAACAACGGTCATGTGGATACTGATGATGGAACTGAAATGAAAATTTCCAAAACTAGTTTAAATTAAAATAAGAAAAAAGAAAATGAGGTGAGTGATAAAATTTTACCTAAATACCTCATAGTGTTAATTCCTAAAAAGTCAATTTTAAATGAGTATTTATTAATGTTGAAATGTGTTGTGCTAATAAAATTTCAATCAGCTGATGAAGGAGGAAAAAACTCAATCATGTTCATAGCACTGGCATTTAATCTTGGATCAGTTGAATATTAAACTAATATAGTATTAATATCACTGAGCAACAAAAAAGAAACTTTTTTTTGTCTCAGAAAGAAAAATATGTCATTCTGATAGTATTTTTTCTCCTGAATTCAAATATGATATCGGTTTTTCTCCATCTGCAAGGTTTCCGAGAGACAGGAATTTATAATTTCAAACACTTTAATATTTTCTACATTTGTAACTACACAATATTCGAACATTTGGACTCACCTAGAAAGTAAGAAATGACAATTTCCTGCTATATTTCACCTGTGGAGCATCCCTCTTGATGGTCCAACAATAATCGGCCAGCATATTAGGATTCCATTTGCCTTGATATCTCTTTTCCATAGCTGAAATCTTCTGAGTTAGCTCATTTGGTTTTATTTTACAATGGACAAATGGACGAAAATGTTTATAAAAAAAATAATTATTTAAATCCTTTAATTGAAATTGAAATAAAAAAAAACTGTTGGTGATGGAAAAAATTCCGAATACATATTTGAAAACACAATAAAAAACTGCATTAAGTACAACTATTGGTACTCATGAGACAAAAATCATGTTGACCAGTGTATTGAGTGGAGAACATATTTTTATTAACTCGCCTCATACAATTTCAAATATCTTTGAGACCATTGGTTTCAAATAATTTTCGTTCATCTTCAGTCATGACTCCAACGTGTTGAAATTCTCTGTTTGTTGATTTCTCAATGGTCTCAAAGAAATTTGAAATTGTATGAGGTGTGTTATTAAAAAATATGTTCTCCGCTCAATATTAATGATATAACCTCATAATGTTTACTTCCCAATATTAATTTAAATATAATATATTATTACCTTTTCCTCGCTGAGACCAGAGAGGTGGATCAAGTTGACCATGAGGTAGCAAACCATTCTCCAGACATGAGAGGAATGCTAGGAGGTGTCCGCCTTTCGGGAAGTGAATTGGAGGCCTTTGAAACACCATCTTGTCCTACTAGAACTATAGTGCCACCACTGTCAGCTGCAACATAGATTATAATGTAAGACACTACAAAATAATTTTAATTTCTGTTTTAAATTATATACATATAGTAACTCATGCATCAAGAAATTCTGCACAAATGCTTCATGATATGGGTTCAATCCTATGCAGTGGCAGGGTTGAGTTTTTCTCTCACTCATTCATGTCCATACTGGCTGGCCTTTAGAGTCTCCTTAGTTTTCTAACAATGTCTGAGAATGTTCCTGGGGACAAGCTCTGCTGAGAAGAGTATGCTAGTTGGGCAACCTTGGATGACAATGGGGGATTGCTTCCATCTCATCTTTAGTATAAATCATTCAACTGAGGCAATTCTCTCATTTCTTGGCTTGAACTTCAGAAGTATTATACTTCATTATATTATTTTTGGTCTGGACATCTTACCTCAATATTAATGTTGATTTGTTCTTGGACATGTTTCAAAACAATTCTCTGTTTTATCTTCAGCTTTCCCAGACTGGTTTTATTTATGTTGCATTATGTTGCACCACCTGGATGTCGATGTCAGCTCCATCCTGTGGTTGGCCAAAGAACCTCCAAACAAGGTCACCCTCCATCGGAATATCAAAATTCATAACTCTGTTTCTGTTCTTCTGAATATAAATTTTTTTTTCCCAAATAGTCAGCTCGTTTGTATTTTCTAACTGTTTTAATAATTTAGTGTCTGAATTTATATTATGTTTTTTCAGACCAAACATGAGCAGCAACTGCAGATTTTTCAATTTCTCCATTTTTAATATTTCTTATGTGTTCTTTGGTTCTAATTTTTAGGTTTCTTTTGTTTTTCCCTATATATATCTTTTCACAACCCATGCATTCAATTTGATATATTCCTGACTTTTTATTTTTATCAGTTTTTTCATTTTTGTTGGTTTTTATTAGTTTATTTAAACTGTAGTTATTTTTTGGTGCTAATTTAATATTAAAACTTCTCAAATATATTTTGAAATTTATTATGTACCCAGGGGTGATATGTGAATTTCCTATATTTTTTCATAGGTGGTTCTTCTTTTTCAAGATTACTTCTGTTTATCATTTTTTGTTTTTTATACTTTTCTATCCTTTTTTGTACCATTTTTTCATCAAACCCATTTTCTCTTGCTACTTTGATTAGGCCTTTCGTCGCAGGTTTAAACTCTTCTTCGTTTAAAGGGTAAGGTTACCAAGCTATGAGTTAAACTAGAAAATGCTGCTAATTTATGTCCAAGTGGATTGAACCCTGTGGATTGTTATAAAAATTTCCGTATGAGGTTCTTTCCTAGGAATCCTGAAATGCAATTTTTTCTATTTCTTTCTCGTTTCTGACAATTTAAAAGCCAAAAAAGATATTTGTTTAATTGCCTTCTATTTCTTTGGTGAATTTAATGTTTGTACTCTGTAAATTTAATAGTTTTGGGAGAATCTACTACATGTTTTTCTTTAACAATACAAATGATATCATCAACATATATACTCCAAAATTTAAAAACATTGTGGGATGTGCTTTAGTGTTTTTACATTCAAAATCGCTCATAAATAAATTTGCCAAAAAGGTGATAATGGGGGTTCCCATTGAGAGCCCTGATTTTTGTCTATAGAACTCCCATTGAAAGTAAAAACATTTGATCAATGCATAACGCAGTTAATTACAAATAATCTTCGTTGAGCTCTCTGGCTATGTTTGTTTGTTCTTAACCAATTGTTTAAATTCTACTTAACAAAAGGGGTTGTTATTGTGTATTCTTAGTTTATTCAAAATTTCTGCAACAATTTTTTCTGATGATTATTTTTTCTTCTGTAACTAACCCTTCTATTGAATTTTCAATGTCCACTATGTATTCTTCTATTCTATTGGAATAATATAGTGCTGTTTTGAGACCGTGTTCTAACAATTTTGTCTCTTGTAGGGTAAAGGGTGCCTTTGAAAAAATTTTTAACATAATTGAAGAAAAATCAGAATCCACCAGAAATTATGTTAAAAAATTTTTCAAAGGCAACCTTTAACCTAAAAGAGACAAAATTGTTAGAAAACGGTCTAAAAAAAGCAATAGATTATTCCAATAGATAAGAAGAATAAATAGTGGACATTGAAAATTCAATAGAAGGGTTAGTAAAAGAAGAAAAATAATCATAAGAAAAAAATGTGAAGAAATTTTGAATAAAATAAAGAATACAAATAAAAACCCAGTTTGTAAGGAGAATTTAAAAACACTCAAAGAAATAAATAACAAAAATGTTGTATATAAAAAAACCAAATAAGGGTAACCAAATTATAATTCTGGACAAAGAAGCTTATCAAAATAAAGGGAAGAACTTTTGAAAGAAAAAGAGTATGAAAAAATTAAGAAGGACCCCCTACCAAAAACCATAAAAAAAGTGGAAAACTGTTTAAAAAATGTTAAAAGTTAATACAAGAAGAAAATTTCAATTAAAAGTAAGCAACCCAAGAAACCCCTAATATACATGGACTTCCAAAAATTCACAACCGGAAACAACAGGAAAATTAGGCCATTAAGTAAACAATATTGGATCACCAAACTCCAAAATTTCGAAATGGCTGAATAATCAATTTAAAGAATTAATAAGTTTGAAAGTCTGCAGATTAAAATTCATGGCATTAGTTAAGAAATTAGAAAAAGTGGAATTGAACACACAGATGGTTGGTGTTCGTTTGATAGTGTCAATCATCACTATTCCAAATGTACCGAAACAAAACTTTGGAGAGATTGAACATTGTTAAGAAAAACAACAACAGAGAGATCCAAGAAGATATTTGAAATAACTGCGTTTGCATTGATCAAATGTTTTTTTTACATTCAGGGAGGTTCTATAGACAAAATCACGGGCCTCATGGTAACCCAACATTTTTCACCTTTTCTGGCAATTTATTTATGATCAAGATGTTGAATGTTAAAATCACTAAAGCCCATCCCACCATGTTTGCTCCCTTTTGGGCGTCGCATCTGTTGCTTCTCTCCTTTGTCTTTTCCGCCCCCCCCTGTCGCCGCTTCCCTCCCCTCTTCCCTTTCCCGCGTCCCCCCTTCCCTTTCCCCCCCCGCCCTCGCCGCCCCCTCCCCAACTCCCTTTTTTGTCTCTTCCCTTGGTCCGCCCGCCGAAAAAAGAACATTGACTTCAGGATTCATGGAAAGAAACTCATCGAAAATGTTTATAATCAACAAGGTTTTCAATCCAAGTTGACATAAATTAGGCACATTTTAATAGTTTAAAAAAACTCAAGAGTGGTAAACTTACCCTTAACGAAGAAGAGTTTAAACAGTTAGAAAAAACACATATCAAAAGTGCAAGAGAAAAGGGTTTTTGATGAAAAAAAATGAGTACCAACAAAAGGATAGAAAAGTATATACAAAACAAAAAAATGATAAACAGAAGTAAGTAATCTTGAAAAGAAGAACACTATGAAAAAAATATAGGGAATCACATAGCCACCCTGGGTACATAATAAATTTCAAAATATAGTGGACAGTTTCATATTAAATTTAGCCACCCAAAAAATAACAGCAGTTTAAAATAAAAAACTAATAAAAAACCAACAAAAATGAAAAACTGATTAAAAATAAAAAAGTCAGGGAATAATCAAAATTGGAATGCAAGGGTTGTGAAAAGATATTATAGGGAAAACACAAAGAAACCTAAAAATTAGAACCAAAAGAAACCACATAGGAAATATTAAAAAATGGAGAAAATTGAAAAATCTATGCAGTTGCTGCTCATGTTTGGTCTGAAACAACATAAATAAATTCAGACACTATTTATTTAAAAAGTTTAGAATACACAACGAGTGACTATTTGGGAACCCAAAAAAGTATATTCAGAAGACAGAAAACAGAGTTTATGAATTTTTGATATTCCCGATGGAGGGAGGACCTTGATTGGAGGGTCCATTCTTGGGCAACCACGGATGGAGCTGACACGGACATCCAGGGGGGCAACATAATGCAACATAAATAAAACCAGTTGGGAAAGCTGAAGCTAAACAGAGAATGTTTTGAAACATGTTCCAAGAAACAAATCAACATTAATATTGAGGTAAGATGTCCAGACCAAAAATAATATAATTAAAATAACCTCAAAATATAACTTCCTAAAATTAAATATTTATTATACTTCATTTGCATATGACCAAAGCTACCATCACTGTTCCAATAGGATTTTTTGTTAATCAAGTTTTTTTGAATCTGGAATCATCTTACCTCAATTTAATGTTGATTTGCTCTTGAACGTGTTTTGATATATCTTCTATATCATTAAATTGAGGTAAGATGATTCCAGATTCAAAAAAAAAAACTTGATCGAAGAACCTCAAAATATAACTTCTTTTAAATAAACCATTAGGATTTTCTGTTGTTTTCCTTGGTTCTAAATTGAATGCTAAAAAATATTTATGTAGGATCACAGCCCATTTCGCAGTGAATGAAAACTGATTATTACTTTATGTTCTGATCAGACAGTAACTAATTTTGTTACATTATTTGGTCTGGATGTGGGATTGACAATAAAGTTAGGTGCAGCGTAGGCCTACTGCTATTGGTTAAGAATTTTAAATTGAGCAATCATCCTATGGATATAATTTTAATTAAATATAATTAAACTTAAAAATCTTCTTATTTAACTACATTTAAATTGAGAACTGATTAAATGAGACCTTGGGTATTAAAATGGGCAATGTCCATCATGTTGAGAAAATTGAAATTTTCTTTTACCTACTGGTTTAAATCATATACTTCTTCTTCTTATTCCTTCCAAGTATTAGGCCAAGGCCTGTTACGATCCTATAGAAAATTTTCCCTCCAGCATTTGAGGGAAATTCTCGTAAAAGACTTGAAAGCATAATAATAGTCCATTCGATTGGTTGCTGGCCAAAGGAAGGCAAGACCAGTGATGGGGCTGACATCTTATAGCCTCTGGCCAGGCTTTTCTGGAGAAGAAAAGAAAATAAAGGAAAGAAGAAATGGAAGAAAGGAAAGACTCCCTAGCCCTCGGATGCCCTAATATCATTGGGGTCAAAAAAACAAGAGTTAACCAAGAGAGGTTAGATAGTAAAGTTAAAAGAGTGCAAAACACAAGTAAGTGGAAGAAATGTTTTGCACAGCTTGGGCACCTTGTGGTCGCCATCCACATATCCCCTAGATGAGGACCCCTGAGGGGAATAAATAGTATACATAGAAAAAATAGTTTATTTATTTTAATAGACACTTGGAAACACTAAAAATACAATTATAAACATAAATATATTCTTGAGCTATCAGTATATGTGCTCACTTGTAAATGTACCATAAGTGGACATGGCCTGTTTTAATACTCAAGGGCTCAAATATGAAAGTGAAATAGTTACCTTGTTGATGACAATGAACATATACAATCTCATCCACTTGAACATTCATAGCATAGTCCCAGTACAAACTGAAATAAACAACACATTATTAACAACTTTAAAACAAAATGCACATTGATTGTGTCAGTAAAGTATTCATGAGTGGGTAAGCTATATAAATGTAATTTATATAATTATTTAGACATTGTATTATATAGTAAAGAAAGTTTATTTTCTCTAGCACAGAGTAAGTCATTTCTGGAATCATGAATATTAAAATATTGGAATTAAGATCCAATATAAAAAGAAACTATGTCTCAAAAATGTTTTTCATATTGATAAGAAAAAATTTAATTAGAGAAAAATAATAAATTGGAAATTGTTATTTAAAGAAAAATTGAAATTGATATTAATGTAGATATGGTACAGTAGATGTTTTTATTATTAATTTAACACTTAAAATATACAGTACAGTAGGTTTACATCTCCGGTACTGTTTTATAGAGCACTTAATATTCCATTATTCAAGTAATGGTACAGTTATGTCAGGGACTAAGTCAAACATAGAAAGAAAGTCTTTCAAATTTATTTATTTATTTTTTTTGGGAAAGCTCTATTATAATGTTTTTACTATAGATTAATATTAAGTCAATAAATTTGAATTTACCTGAAGTAATAGACTTTTTTTATAGCGAACCTTATAGTGAACCACAGTCCACCACTGTGGTCACATTACCTTGTCGCGCAGCGGGCCTGGGTTCGATCCCCAGTCGGGGCAGTTTTTCTGGGTGAGGTTTTTATCGGGGTTTTTCCTCACCTGTAAAACAAATGTCAGGAAAACTTTAAGGCCCAAACAGTCCTCAAAATCATATGGCCATCATCATCATCCTTATCATCATCATCATCATCATCTTCGTTCACCGGTGTGGAAAGCAACGGGAAGCTACCACACCTACAATTCTCTAGTAAAACTGCAAAGCATAGCATGAAATGCTATGATTGCAGCGAAAAACCTGCCCTCAGGCAGAATTACTATGGATAGTGAACCATTTAATAATAAAACTATTCAAAACATGGAAGTGTTTTTTTTAATGTTATATTTAGTTTAACACATTCCACTCCTTGACAAATTTATTTTTTGAAAATAAAAATAAATTTGTCCAGGAGTGGAGTATGTTAAACTAAATATATTATCAGAATATTAAGCTTTGTTGCTTAAAAGTAACATAACATTCTCGTTAAAAATACTTTGAATAGAAGTCGTCTGATGGTATTGTTAATAGCAAGAGCTATCTGCTTTTGGACATAAGAGAACTGTATAAGTGTAAAGAAAATTTAGCAGTTGTATCAGGTCTTGAATTGTGTAATGGACTGCAGTGCTGACTACAGAGTCAGAGGACCAGGGTTCAGTTTGTGATTCAAGCATTAATTTTTCTTTTCAACGAAATTAAAATGGAAGTGTAATATTTTACCCATTCACTTCTACTTTAAATATCTTAACTGTTTTTAGAAATTTTCCTCAGAATTTCAATATTAGAGTGCCAAAATTAAAGTATAAAATTATAGAATATTCACCTGAAAGGTTTGTCTCCTGAACTTTATTAGTTATATAACTGTAGCACTTTTAGGACTAATCCCATCATCAGCAGGATTCAAAACTGGTGTTTCACTGAAGATCTGGTAGAGGGGGTTACATGTACTGGATTCGTTTTCGTTTATCAGATGGTCGTTGTTGTGAACTGCTTTCAAAATGTCCTTCTCCTCAAGTACAAAAACGAACCCAGTACATGTAATCCCCTTTACCAGATCTTCAGTGAAACACCAGTTTTGAATCCTGCCGATGATGGGACTAATCCCGAAAGCACTACAGTTAAAGAACTAATAAAGTTGAGGAGACAGACCTTTCAGATAAATATTCCATAATTTTATACTTTAATTTTGAATAATACCTCAATGGAACATATCATGAATCTTATAAAAGTTGATTAGAGTGCCAATACATTAAACTACGATTTTATTGGTTTAAATCCGAGCTTGAGTGAAAAAAGTTATAAAATTTGTTAACTGCAGTCCATAAATAACTTGTTTGGATTATTTTTTTATGTAAGCACTTAGTGGGCAGGTATTAAAATACATTTAAAATACACGTTAGTAAAGCTCATCTTCCAAAGCAAAAATAGATTGCTGGTATTATTACTTACAATCTTAAAAAATTATATTATAAAATATCATTCTTTACACTTGCAAAAAATCTGATTCAAGTGGTTCATAAATACAATACTAAAACCATCACCTTGAAAAGCATCTACTGCCTAGACAGAAGTATTACATAGATTATGGTAATTCAAAATCACACACTCCTCCAACACCAGGATTAGTGAAAGCAAATATTTCTCATTCCAATATCCCTGCACTTGTTAGGAAATTATTCACATGAAATCATTGCACACATCATTAAAAAAACTAAAAACCACAAAATTTCAACCTCACCAGTATCATCAGACTTAAATAAAGAACAAAGTGAAACCAAGTTTGTTTAAGTTTCCACTTACACAATTTGAGTCTGAGTGGAAGATCTTCGATACATAGGTCGTTTTCTAGGAGTCTGTAGACCTGGCAAACTCCCTCGTCTGTTCTTTCCCATAATAATAAAACATTATCAACATAAAATACAATAAACTAAATAAAAATAAAAACAATTATTTGATTTGAGAAATATGGTATATAGAATGTACTCTAAATATGGTACTAATATTTAGTAGACAGTAGAGAATATCATGGGTAGTTGCTTTAATTACACTGGTAAACAAGGTTTTCTTTACAAGAAATCTGATTAGTGAATCTAGTGCATTTTTCCATATTGAATTCAGATATGTAGTCAGAATTTTTCCATCAGGCACAGTTTTTTTGTGACAGCTACTTTTTTAAAATTGATTTTAGTTTTTTTTATCTGTCATAGGAACCTTTACCTTATATGAAGAGTTTCCTGTACCAGTATATGCAGATATGACCTTAACTCATAACTCTGATTCTGACCTAGCTCAAACTGAAAATGATTCAGATGGAAATAAAAATGATGTTACATAAAATATGTCCAAAAATCACTATCTACCACTTTCTAGGTAAGTCAGAATGAGTTAGAGTTAGATGGATTTATTAAAAATTATAAACATTATAAAAATTATTAAAAATGTAAATGAATATTACAGAAAAATCTTGCCTGATAGGAAAAAACTGAAATGATATTTAAATTCAAAATGAAAAATACTTCTAAAATCTCATACTTTATTCTTGTGAAAGAAAAAAAGTTCATTTTTGTTGGCCAATATTATTAGATAGCAGTATAACTCTACTGAGTTTTGTCTCATACATTTTTGAAAATTCAGAATGTGCAGTTGAATTATAACGAACAAACTTTTAATCGTTATTCAGACTAAAATTTTACTAAAACTTGCTTTAATTAGAATATGTTACGAGAGAAGTTACTCGCAATTCAGCTCAACCCTCTCATTGTTTTTAGTTTAATTACTCAAAAGTTTTAATGTGATTACTGACTCAAAACTTGTTCATTACAAATGGAATTAAATGTGCTGTTAGGTTCTATAATTTCATATCTTTCCACAGTAATTAATGTAGATATTAAAAAAAATAAAATAAAATTTTATATGGATTATAATTATATGGATGCGAAACATGGACTCTTATTTAAGAGAGGAGAAAAGATTACAAGCATTTGAGAATAAGTTCTTAGGAAAATGTTTGGACCAAAGAGAGATGAACAGACAAGCAAATGGAGAAGATTACATAACAGTTAGCTACATGATCTTTATAGGAAACCAGATATAATAAGAACAGTTAATCTCATAGACTGCAATGGGCACAAATGGGGATTGAAAGAAGAGCATGGATGCTTTTTGTAGGAAAACCAGAGTGAAAACACCCAATTGGTAGACCAAGAATGAGGTGGGAGAATAACATGAACCATGATTTTACAGGGGATGATTGGAAAACATTAGCTCAAGATAGGATGTGTGGATCTTATGTCCATGCAGCCATGAACCTACGGGTTCGATAGTGCCAGTGAGTTGGTTAGTCAGTTATATCAAAAGTAAATGACAAATTAGAAAAATATTAGAATTAATTCAATCACAGAACATAATTCTCTAGATTTCTACAAGCACTTAAAAAAAAAAGAAAGAACCTGATGTATGGTTATTTCTTATCTTAACAACAAATTTAGTAGTCGAGGTATTTCAATAATCCACCAACATATGGGACACCCTCAGAGGTCCCCATCCAGGGGATATGTGCATGGCGACCACAAGGTGCCCAAGCTGAGCAAAACATTGCTTCCACTTACTTGTGTTTTGCTCCTTATTTTTATTTTTAACCGATCTGGTATTTCTTCCTTTTCTGGTACCAGATTCCTCTTTTTTACTTTCCTGTCTAGTCTCCCTTGCCTTGACCTCTTGTTTTTCTTCGACTCTGATGGTATTAGAGTATTTGAGGCCGAAGGGTTTATTCTTTTCTTTCTGGCCTTTCCCATCTCGCTTCTTTTTACCTTGTGGAAACTCACCTTGAATGCCCACATAAGCTGCATGTTCAAATGCAGTCCCATTGCAACTTATAGCATAAGTATGCAATGGATTCATGTCATCAGCTACGGCTGGATACATGTAATGAAGAAGTACCAACAATATGGACCTTGAAGAATGTCTGTAAGATTGGATATGAATTTTGCCACCTGAGCATGGCAAGATTTATCTCAATATTGCTTATTTGTAACATCAGGTTCCGACCTACACCCACAGAATAGAAAAATTAAGTTTGAAATGGTTTGGATGTGTAAAAAGGATAGACCAACTAATGATTCTAAAGAAAGCTCTGGAAAATAAACTCGTAAGGAAGACCTACAAGATGGAGTGACCAGGTGGAGAGAAACATACAAGGAAAAATCTGGGATAGGATCTCAGTGTTAAAGGAGAATTATGGATAGATAAAGAAGCAATGGAAGAAAGAATACCTAGATAATGCACATGAGTGGAAATGCTCTATTGATGACAATGCAATTAAATAACTAGATGAAATTTTTTAATCAGAATAGGATATCATGGAGACGCGTTGTAAATATGTTACCTGTCTATTGGAAAATATGTCAAATTATATTTTTTTAAATTTAATCCACAGTGATCCTGTATTTATTTTTAGTGTATTTATTCTTGTAAGCCCTTGTTTCCCTCATCGAGATTTAGGCACTCTCCCCCTACAGGGAAGAAATTGAAACATACTAATTTAGTTACGCTTGTTTTCATATAGATGTCATTGGAGTGGCCCGTGGTTAGCATTCCACCTCATACTGACATCTAGGAAATCAAGGTAGTACTAGGACGGGAAAATTCGGTAAATTTGCTTAGAGGCCTTTTTATTCAGGCTTACGGATCTTTTATGAGCCTGAAGATCTTCAGACTTGGGACTCATGGCTTAAAGTCCCTCCCGAAGGACTTACTCATTGAATTTTTCCATCTTAAAAAAATCCATTTACCCCAGCCGGGATTCAACCCACAACCCTCGGGACCAGAGGCAAGGAGCATAACCACTAGTCCACAGCGGCCGATATTAGTGCATTTATTTTAATATATTACAGTTGTAAAATGGAAAGAATAGCAATGATGCTCAGGAAAAAGGATTAAAATGTTACCTCTTTGTTATGCATTTCTCACATTCTTACTTACTTACTTACTCACAGGCACTATCGAACCCGTAGGTTCATGGCCGCATGGACATAAGCTCTCCATACATCCCTATTCTGAGCTAATGCTTTCCAATCATTCCCTGTATAATCTACTTCCCTCAAATCATAGTTAATATTATTCTCCCATCTCATTCTTGGTCTACCAACTGGGCGTTTTCCCTCTGGCTTTCCTACAAGAAGCTTCCATGCACGTCTTTCATTCCCCATATGCGCAACATGTCCTGCCCATCGCAGACTACGAGACTTAACTGTTCTTATTATATCTAGCTTCCTATAAAGACCAGATATAATAAGAACAGTTAAGTCTCATAGACTGTGATGGGCAAGACATATTGCACATATGGGGAATGAAAGATGTGCATGGAAGCTTCTTTCTAACATTCACCTTCTAAATTGTTATTCAGTACATTTTATGGTAAATGTAGATCAGAATTTTGGCAGAGATTACAGATCTTCAGTTAAGTACACACAATGGAAAAAAAAACAATGATCACGTAAGCAGTATAAAATGGAAGTGGGCAAGTAGACAATAATGATTGAAGATATGTATGATGTAGACAGAAAATAAGAAGATGCACATTATAATGCATTTGAATTGTTGTCACTGCCTGCTGAATTGAACAAAATATCTTTAAAATATGAAAAGTATACATATTACTATACTCAATTACAAACACTCAGTTAGGGCATCCAATGATGCCAAGAATTTCTGGTCTAACTCTGCTTTTAGTTGCTTTAAGTACTGATTAATATTGTAATTTTAAACATGAAAATAGAGCTCAATGGTAGAGCATTGACCTAGAAAGCCATGGTTCTAGGTTCAAACTCCAGTCTGAGCATATAATTTTTCTCTTCAAATTAAAAAAAAGAAAAATCAAATATGAAAATATAGATTAAATTAAATGCTTCTTACCTTTCCTCATGTCCAGTCTTCTAAGTAGACTGCAATTTCAAATCCTTGGCACATTCATTGTCAGTACCCTCTTGTTGACTGATGTTATGTCAATCAGAAGAACTACTTCTTCTTTGCTCTGTTGGTGGACCAATAAATCTCCGGATCCAATCAGAATTCGTGAGAATTTCGAAGTCCATAAGTTTTTCTTTCTTGTTTTTTTTAATGTGGATTTTTTTTCCAAACCGTGAGTTTTTTTCATTTTTCTATTCATTTAATTAGACTGGTTTGGGAAAAAATCCACATTAAAAAAACAAGAAAGAAAAACTTATTAACTTTGAAAGTTCGTGGATTGGATGGATCTGGAGGTTGATTGGTCCACCATCAGAGGAAGAAGTAATTTTTTGATCGACTGGTATCACCAACAAGAGATCCTTGAAGATGAATCCACCAAGGATTTGAAACTGCAGTCTACTTAGAAGACTGGATGTGAGGTGAGGTATGAAGCATTTAATATACTCTTAAATTAACCTCAGAGCGATTTCTTCCTATATAATTTAAAATGAAAATAAAGAGTGTTAAATACCAAGTTGTTTGGCATCTTCCAAGTATTAAAGAAAACTGACATATGATTAATGTAATAAAATAGCTGACCATCCTGTGACACTTTTGAGCCATGAGAATATTAGCACCATACTAGAATACCTATGACTTGTGTGTAAAAATAAAATGAGTAAAGATAACTGAATTAATGTAATATTTATAAAAGACTAATATGGCTTGATGGTGTTTTAAGGAGCATGAAGGCATGAAGGATTCAACGATGGAGAATGGAATGCCAGAGTAATATGGGAAAATCATGATAAATGAATAATTGAGGCACAAGAAGCTTACTGTGTAACCTGCTAAATAAATATAAAATACTAAAAAAAAATCCTCACTAATTTTTGGGAAGAATTTATTCATTATAAACTGAAAATTTGTAGGACTTGCTTACAAAATCATTATAAGTTAACTTCATTCAAAACATAGATTCTTCTAAAATTTTAAAAACTAATCATTTTCGCCAGACATGTATGACGTTCTTATTTGGACATCAGTTTCCTCCTGCTTCCTCATAACATCTACATGTTACAGTGGTTTGTATCTCTGTTGAATTGTGGTTTGTTTTGTCAAATGTACAAGTATCCAATAAAATTATTGTTTCTTCTACTGCTGTCTACTGCACTTTATATGCTTTAAGTTCTGCACTGGATGGATATATGGCATTAATGTGATCGATTTTCAATTTACATACTTCTTAGGCAGACCCTCTTTAACATATATGATGTATTTTTGTTTTGTGTTCACAAGAGGCATATAGATTTATCTGTTTGTGTAGTGTAAAGTACAAGGTATAAGGGATGATGGTGAAGAGAAGAGAGAAGATGAAACCCAGTGCCAGCACATAGACTACTCCTGTCAAAAGCATCAAATGGAACCGTCAGGCTTAATAACTTTCCCATCCGGTGGACAATCCCTATCAGCAGTAACCACCTGCCTTCTCAACATATGTTATATTTTGGGATTTACATTTAATAATGCAGGAATCTGATGCACAATCTAGCAACTGAAAATTGTATGCCACCACCCCTTCTGACCCCAAAAATTTGAAAATTTTACATTCAATTAATTAAGTACTTACTTACTCACTGGCACTATCGAACCCGTAGGTTCATGGCCGCACGGACATAAGCTCTCCATACATCCCTATCCTGAGCTAATGCTTTCCAATCATTCCCTGTATAATCTACTTCCCTCAAATCATAGTTAATGTTGTTCTCCCACCTCATTCTTGGTCTACCAACTGGGCGTTTTCCTTCTGGCTTTCCTACAAGAAGTTTCCATGCACGTCTTTCATTCCCCATGACGCGCAACATGTCCTGCCCAACGCAGTCTATGGGACTTAACTGTTCTTATTATATCTGGCTTCCTATAAAGACCATGTAGTTCATTGTTATGTAGTCTTCTCCATTCACCTGTCTGTTCATCTCTCTTTGGTCCAAAAATTTTCCTAAGAACTTTATTCTCAAATACTCGTAATCTCCTTTCCTCCCTTAAAGTAAGAGTCCATGTTTCGCACCCATATAATATAACTGGTAGAATAATAGTTTTATATATTTTCAGCTTAACGTTTTTCGAAAGGAGTTGGGACATCAAAAGTCTCTGCAATGCATAATAGCATGCATTTCCAGAATTGAGCCTATGTTTAATTTCTTTGTGCATCTCATTCCTATTGTGATTATTGTTCCTAGGTATTTGAATTCAGCCAATTCCTCAAAATTTCCCTCATTTGTCGTTAGCTGTCCATTTCCATTATATAATGTATTTCTACGTGTGACCATATATTTAGTTTTACTGATATTTACTTCCAGTCCTAATTTCTTAGTGTTACTCAATAGTGTGTGCGTGTTGGCCTTCAGTATCTCCTCGCTATCAGCCAGTAGTACTACATCATCAGCATAAACTAACAGCTTATTAATACCATTCAGTTGTAAGCCTTAATTAAGTACTACATTAATAAATTAGTTGGAGAAAATGCTTTAACATCTCACTTCATAAAGTTGTGTGTCTTCACGATACTGGTTTCAAAAGTATAGTATATAAAAGTATTGGAATTTGACTGAAGATGGAAGTAATATTATACTTTTGAAACCCTTTATGAGGTCCAACTCATTCATTAATAAAATAATTTTAATTAATTTAACAATTCAAATTTTCAATGCTACTGGGGTATCGAATCCAGGCCCACTAGTTAGGAAGGAGGCATGCTACCAACTAACCTGAGCCAGCATGGTAAACTTCAATAATATTATTAGCAGTGTTCCCAGCTTATTTATAAATATTTCAATATCTAATGACATGTCTAGAATTTGTGATTGTATCCAATAGGCTGTGTGTTTATATTGTTGTGTATTTTTTAATGCCACTAGGTTGTCTTATGAAATTTATAGGAGTCTCTCCTGGAATTGACAGAATTATAACTCACTTCTGAGGTTGGGGCACCTGGAAGGTGGAGTTACATTTCCCAATGATATGATGGGTAAATAAACGATAACAAAGCACTGGGAGAGTCCTTAAATCTAAACTTAACCTAAATTTCTGATCATGGGTGACCATTAAAGAAAAATTTCTGTGGTCTTATCGGGAATCAAACCAGGGACCTTGTTGTGAACTGTAGTCAGAATCCCTGACAGCAAGACCATGAGGCTGGTCTTAATAGTATTAAGAAATGATGATAAAGACAAAATGAGTTTTATAATGAAACTCCAACTTAGCCTTTATATTGTTGACTGAGAAAAACGATGGGGGAGGGGACTAAGTTTTCAGGCGGCTTTGGGATTTGTACCCACTCCCTTCTCTTTAACATCATTTCTCACCCAAACACATTCACTCATCCTACATTCCTTGCTGTATACAATACAGTATACATCACCTATGTAATATGGTCTGCTGAAGTGGTGCAAAATTGAAAACAGATCACATTAGTGCCATTAATACACCTAGTGCAGAACCCAAAGCACGGAAAGTGCTTGAGTGGCATTCGAGCACACACATTGAAAAAAAAAAAAAAATAGGATGATAAAATATTTGGACATCTTGAATGATTTTGATGTGTTGAATATTATTATTATTATTAATTATTATTATTAATTATTATTATTAATTATTATTATTAATTATTATTATTATTAATTATTATTATTATTATTATTAATTATTATTATTATTAATTATTATTATTAATTATTATTATAAGTATTATTATTATTAATATTATTATATTATTAATTTTATTATTATTATATTATTATTATTAATTTATTATTATTATGATTAATTTTTTATTATTATTATTATTATTATTAATTTTATTATTATTATTTATTATTATTATTATTATTATTATTAATTTTTCTTATTATTATTATTATTATTATTATTATATTATTAAAATGAGAAAAACATCAGGCAAAATAGAAGTGGTGGAATACTGTTAATTCTGGACCTACGAAGCTTCATGGCTTGTAAAAATGCTTCAAATGACAATAAAATAATGTTTTTGAATTAATATTTTTGTTTTAAGATTAACTATGCATTTCAATAGCTTACTTATCCTCGTAATTCTATCAAGACATTTTAATAAACAGATATTATCTTTTTAAAATTAACTATGCATTTCAATAGCTTACTTATCCTAGTAATTCTATCAAGAAATATTAATAAATGCTTCACAGACATTTTCTTTTTAAAATTAACTATGCATTTTAATAGCTTACTTATCCTGGAAATCCTATCAAGAAATTTTAATAAATGCTTCACAGACATTTTCTTTTTAAAATAAACATTTTAATAGCTTACTTATCCTGGTAATTCTATCCAGAAATATTAATAAATGCTTCAAAGACATTTTCTTTTTAAAAATAACTATGCATTTAGTACCTTACTTATCCTGGCAATTCTATCAAGAAATTTTAATAAATGCTTCACAGACATTACTGGTTGAAGAATAACATAATTTTAATCATTATCCATATAATGTACTCTTTCAAAATATTAAATGGTCTTGAATAATCCATTGAAAAGCAGGTCAAAATGTTGTGTAACTATAGAAACACTAACAATAGGCTTATAACAATGCTAAACTGAATAATATAAAATAGAGATTTCAATAATGTTATTGAAGTAAGCATGTCCTATTACTCATGATTGTATTTCACAGTTTACAATTGTATTTGAAATCAAGCATAGAATTAAATGACGTTATTTGAGGGGAAAATGAGAAGCAATCACCCACCCTTTGTCTTGTATTTCTGCCTCTGTGTAGCCATTCATGAGTTGGTTGGGAGTCCATTTAATGGTGAGTGAATGTGCTGTTTGATGTAGAGATAAATATCCAGGCATTGGCTCTGTTAAGTCTTTCTGTGGACAATTAATTACAGCCTTTAGACATGCAACAAAAAGGTAATAAAATTTATCTTATCTTCGAATACATATACGATAGGAAGAATGTTAATGTTGGTATCTATTTAAAGGGTACACGTTTGGGTGGGCCGAAAAAACTAATTTTTTTATTTCGAAGTTGTAATAGCGTGGAACAGTTGTGAATTATATAACTAAAAAAAATATCAAAATCGGTTGACATCTTCCGGTCGCGCAAAGGCTTTGAAGTTTGGCAAAATATGAAAAAAACTTTATTTTTGCAATTATTTCTTTTTTTTGACATCAAGTAGGTATTGCTGATCTTTGCTAAGTATGTTCATGTCTATCTGTGGAATCTGACAATCAATATTCTGGAAGTTATTTATCAAATACCAAAATTGCGTAAAAATATAACTTGTTCATTATTCTAGCAAATTTTGGAGCTTATGCGTGACCGGAAGATATAAACTGATTTAAACCAAATGAAAACACAATGTTTTTAGGCTCTATTTGAAGACATTACAAACTATTACATCACAAAAACATCTAATTAAAATATTTAAAAAAATTATCACAAAAATTAAGTTTTTTTCATATTTTGTCAAAATTTAGAGCCTTTGCGCGACCAGAAGATTTCAACCAATTTTCATATTTTTTTCTTTAATTTGCAACATTTCTGCGCTATTACAACTTCAAAATAAAAAAAAAATAGTTTTTTCGGCCCACCCTAGTTCATGTATGGAAGAGACTGTTTTCATTTTTAATAAAAACTGGTTTATCGACAGCATATGTAGCATTTTCAGAGGACTTTAGTTTGATCTAAATTAAATTTGAATAATGAGTTCATCATTTAAAAAAAGAGAGTGTTAGTTACATCGAGTTTATGTGCAATAATTATGGTTTCTTTCTTTAAGAATTGTTCTGTACAATTTGTAAAATGTTCATTAGCCCCTTTTGTACATTTACTCTTTATTTACTATTCTTTTTATAAAAAAATATGGGTATTCTAGCACAAATGGCAGTTCATGAATCTTGGAATAACATCTAATAGTAACATTTTTAATTCCAGAAGAATTAAAAGGGTTATTTCAACAATGAAAATTAGTTATCTTTAAATATACCAAGAGAATAAGAATTTTACCTTTAACAATTCAAAGTTCTGAGTTACTTACCGGTAACACAAGGACATTGTTTTTTCCATAGAGTAATGTGGCACGACTGTTTTGATGAAGAGATTCTACATAATCTTTAGCTGAAAGAGGTATTTGACGATGACCCTCCTCTGAGCTGACAGCATGCAAACTACGTCGGAACTAAAATTAATTAATCAAAGTCTTATATACCAAACATTATAATAAATTTGGAATATACAGAATGATTTAAATCAACACTGATAATTTATAAGATGGGACTTACATACAGAAACATTCATAGTTTTAGCGACAAGACATGCAGTTTTTTAAATTGCTGAGAGAATGAGAGTTTTAAGTGATGATTGATTAGCAAAGTAATGAACTAAGCATTTAAAAATATTTAATCATAAATATGTGTGTGTTCTTATGCTACCCTCTGCATTTTTCTTGCTTTGGGTTTTGCACTAGATGGATAAATGGCATAAATGAATGGGCAAAAACCGTAATAATGGTATAAGATAATTTTTTGTAAAAATTGAGTCAAGCGTAGTTATTGCATGTTTTTGGGTCCTATTTTCGAATGGTAGAGTGATACAAATGCATGCTGTCAACTATCGCTCTTTGATGATGGATGATATAACTGTTTTCATTGGTTTGAAACATACAGCAAATTACTTATTTTAGGAATTCACACTATGAGGTATATTCATTTAGGTAAAATTTAATCAGTCACCTCATATTTTTCTTCTTATTTTAATTTAATCTAGTTTCGGAACTTTATATTTCAATTCCATCGTCAGTATCTCCACGAGTGTTGTTCTGTTGTCTTGAAGAGCCATCTTTCGCACCTTCTATTGGCAGACTGAAAAACCTCGAAACCAGGTCATTCTCCCTGGGAATTTCAAAGTTTGAAATTGATGAACTTTGAAATTCCTGGGGAAAATGACCTGATTTTGAGGTTTTTCAGTCTGTCAATAGAAGGAGCAAAAGATGGCTCTTCAAGACGACAGAACAATGGTCACGGAGATACTGACGATGGAACTGAAATGTAAAGTTCTGAAACTAGTTTAAATTAAAATAAGAAGAAAAATATGAGGAGAGTGATTAAATGTTATCTAAATATAGCAAATGTTTAAACTCATTTTTCTCCAAATTATCTAAATTATGGTTTTCACCCATTCAAATGTAGTCTATTTTTTAAATTTATGCATCACTTTGAAAAAGTACTTTATGTAGATGATGAGTACAATGTAGGATGGGTTTGTATACAGTGTAAATGTGTTGTATGAGGGATAATAAAAGAATAAAGAAGACGAAATCCAATGTCGACACACGCCTACTCTTGTCGAAAAGTGTCAAGGAGATTATCAGGTGTAACATCCCCATCCAGAGGACAAATCACTAACAACAGTATCACATGCCTTCTCAACATATGTACTGTGAAGAGATTTGGAATTTAATCCAGTCATCTGCTGCACAAAAGTTGCAAATCACCATCCTCCAAAATCCACTATTATCAGGAAGCATGCATGGACTAATGTACAAACAATAATTGTTCGTTAATTATTAAATATAAAAAAAATAAAATTTATAGCAAGTGCCCTTTATATGAGAACATTCCCTTGCAATTTTATAACTAGTACATTGTTTGAACAATGCATTTTCATTCATAATTCATTTTTAATATAAAGTTAAAAATTTATTATCTGTTTATTGACTCACATTGAGAGCAGGTCTCCTGCAAGTGGGAGGTGTAGCATGACCACTAGAAATACGATGCCTCTGAACCAATTCGTCAGCAGGTGGATCAGTCCAGTAGTGGTCTTGTGTTTTTGTCTTAGAATAATCTAATGCACATGGTCCAACTGAAACAAAAACTAACTCATTCATTATCCAGTGTAGTTCAGTTAAATAGTGCTTCAAGATTTGAAAATATAATGCAGAGATCGGTTATCTATTTACATTCATGGAAACACAACTTTTAAATCACAATATTAATTTATAATTACTAATAATTAAAAAATAGTCCACTGCTGTGGTCTCAAGGTAGCATGCTGCCTTGCCATGCAGTGAGCCTGGCTTTGATTTCCAGTTGGAACAAGTTTCCTAGGTGAGGTTTTTCAAGGTTTTTCCTCACCTGTAAGACAAATGTCAGGAAACTTTAACCCATTCGCTTCAGGTTTAAATGCTCAATGCATTCCCCAGAAATCAGATTTAAGTCACTGTAAATTGTATATTTTTAGGAATTCAAAACGAACAGAAGATAACGGTACTTGAGATCACAATAAGGATGAAGACCAAAACACATTCCTCTACTGTTCTTAAGTGTTAACAAAAGATTACTCTGCCAAGGGATATACAAAATACTGCAAAATATATAACAGCAGAGTTAAGCGAGTGTACCTCGTCTTCTGAGTTGAAGGCCATTTAACTGCCGGCGAGTCTACCTCGTCTTCTGAGGCGAATGGGTTAAGGCCCAAACGGTTCCCGAACACCATCTGACCATCTTGATCATATTCACCTCATTAGAATAAGTTTAGTTTAAGGCCTCTCCTGATGCATTATTACCATCATCATCGTCTCTCATATCACTGGGGCAGCATAATCCTGCCTTTCAGGCACCCCAACCTTAGAAGTGGGTTACAAGTACAAGGAGAGACTACCAGAAATGCCGTAATTACAACCTGATGGCACTGAGAAATGAAAAAAAAAAAAGGACTTTTAGAGATGCTTTCTTCTAAAAAAACAAAATCACAGAAAACATCCCTGCCTAGAATTAGACTTCCTATAGGTCTATACATGAGCCATAATGTCAACAATATAATAGTAGATCATATTTTAAAATTGCTTGTTTCTTTATATTTCTCATTACTTTCAAATTGAATGCCACAAAATCATTAATGAATATTTATATTTGTTTTAAAATGTTTAATCCGTAATTTATTCTTGTTATTAAGATTCATATACTAAAGTATTATGGTGGGCACAGAGATACGAGACTTATGCTAGTTCGAGTCTGCATGGAGGAACAAATTTTCTCATGGAATTTCGGCCATTATATGATCGGTGCTCACTTAGCATAGTGAGGAGTTTGGGTAGATACAATAAGTAGCAGCTCCAGGTAGAAAAACTAGCTCTAACTGCTGGAGGAACTGACATGCTGACCACATTTCACTGCTATACTGGCTGAATGATCATCCCCCTCTGTGAATGACACAGCAGCTGGCTGATAGGCCAAGGACCCTCTACCTCTAGGCTTGTGTGCCATGGAGTTTAGTAGAATTCCATCCATTCATAGTAATTCTGCCCGAGGGCAGGTCCTTCACTGCAATCATAGCACTTTCATGCTATGCTTGCAGCTTTACTAGGGAATTGTCGGTAGCTTCCCGTTGCTTTCCACACCGATGAAGGATGATGATGATGATGATGATGATAATGATAGGGAGGATTATGATGGCCATATGATTTCGGCGACCGTTTGGGCCGTAAAGTTTTTCCTGACATTTGTCTTGCAGGTGAGGAAAAAACCCCGATAAAAACCTCACCCAGAAAAACTGCCCCGACGGGGGATGGAACCCGGGCCTGCTGCGTGACAAGGCAGCACGCTACCTCGAGACCAGAGCGGTGGACTTGGTAGAATTATGATTTTGAAATTGAAGTTGTTCATGTTGCTCTATAAGGTGCTACTTAAAATCAGATAGAAAACATTGTAAAGTGCTGCTCTAAATCGTAGTATTTGCTGAACCATAAAAATAAATGAGGAAATTATGGAAGAATTGGGCGTAGAACCCATTCTCCATCACCAGAACAACTGGAAAACCTATCTTCAAGAATGCCATCTCAAAGAATTCCAATAAATATGCTTCGTTACTATCTTCAAGGCTAAAGATCGCTGGGACGTCCAAAAGCACTCAAATGGAAAATTCCTCTTTGAGAGCATACCAGGCCACATGGCCTAATAATTGCATGGATGATGATGATGAAATTAGTTGATAAGATGAATATCGTCCCGCGCCGTAGCCGAGTGGTTAAGGCAAGATGCAATGACATAGAGCTACGGGACTTGCGCTGGTTCGAGTCTCCATGGGGAAGAAATTTTCTCATGGTATTTCGGCCACATGTCACCCCTACACTGGCTAGATGATCATCTACCTCTGTGATTGACAATGTGGATGTGAGGCCAGCAGCCGGCTGATAGGCTAACGGCCTTTTAGGCCTGTCGCGCCATGGAATAAAAAAAAGATGAATAGCGTAGTTTAAAATTTGATATTGAATTTAACAAACAAAGTTGAGGCTAGTTGCTGTCTCCAGCTGTTACTCTGCTAAAGTATAAAACATATAGTAGTGAGTGGCCTTTTTCATAAGAATATAACACTAAATACAGAAGAATGTTGATTAAATTTTACAAACTAACTCACTGGCTCTATCGAACTCGTAGATTCATGGCCGAGTGGACATAAGCTCTCTATACATCCCTATCCTGAGCTAATGTTTTCCAATCATCCCCTGTATAATATACTTCCCTCAAATCATGGATAATGTTCTTCTCCCACCTCATTCTTGGTCTACCAACTGAGCGTTTTCCCTCGGGTTTTCCTTCAAGAAGCTTCAATGCAACTCTTTCATCCCCCATACGTGCCACAAGTCTTGCCCATTGAAGTCTACGAGACTTAATAGTTCTTATTATATCTGGCTTCCTATACATATCATGTAACTCATTATTATGTATTTTTCTCCATTCACTTGTCTGTTCATCTCTTTTCGGCCCAAACATTTTTCTAAGAACTTTATTCTCAAATACTCGTAATCTTCTTTCCTCCCTTAAAGTAAGAGTCCATGTTTCGCATCCATATAATGCAACTGGGAGAATAACTGTTTTATATTTTCAGTTTAACGTTTTTTTAAAAGAGTTGGGACGACAAGAGTCCCTGTAATGCATAATAACATACATTTCCAGAATTGAGCCTATGTTTAATTTCTTTGTGCATCTCATTTATATTTGTAATTATTGTTCATAGATACTTGAAATCAGCCACTTCTTCAAAATTTCCTTAATTGTTATTAGTTGTCCATTTCCATTGTATAATGCATTTCTATGTGTGAACATATATTTAGTTTTATTGATGTTTACTTCTAGTCCCAATATCATAGTGTTACTCAATAGAGTGTGCGTGTTGTCCCTTAGTATCTCCTCGTTATCGCTTAACAATACTACAGCCTTCTTCATTGTCCAAAGATTTGAAGATTTGATGACATGCTCTAATACAAAGTTGAATAGTAGAATAGACAGTGCATCTCCTTGGTTTAACCCATTGTAAATTTCAAAAGGATCCGAAAACTGTTTGCCTACACGCACCCTAATCGTTTGTACCATTTAGACACAATCGTATAAGTCTAACAAACTTTTTAGGAATTCCGAACTCCAGAAGGATACTATATAACTTCTCCCACTTAACTGAATCATATGCTTTTTTTTTTAAGTGTACATATAGTTGATGTACAGTGCCATTTTATTATCATTTCTTTTCTAAAATCTGTCTTATGCTAAAAATCTGATCTGTTGTAGATCTATTTCTTCTAAATCCACATTGATGATCTCCTAGAACGTCATCATCATCAATATAAGGAGTAAGTCTGCTTACTAATATATTTGCTAGGATTTTGTACGAAGTTGAGAGTAATGAGATGCCCTTGTAGTTGTTGCAATCAGTTTTACAAACTGTAATTGTATTTATATTACATTTAAAGTCATATCACATGTAACATCTTTTGTTTACTGTAGTACAGTCATGTTTTGATTTGCACAAATCTACTGGTTTAATTACGCTATGAAATAATGATTATAATAAAACTGGTTAATGATAACGGAATTATAATCCAGCATTTATCTTCATAAACTCAAGAACTTTGATCAGTCTCACCATTTGGACCTAGGACCTCCCAAACACCCAAATAAGGGTCTGAAATGCTACTTCACTGTGCTCAATTAACTTTTATTTTGAATAAAATATTTCAATTTTTTCTTGTAGAAATCTGAGATAACTACCCAACTACTACACGATTTTCATTTACTTTGGATTGCACACTAGGTAACTAAAGATGCATTGAAAGCCATTGACATGAATAGACACAATGCTATCATTTTTATGCTCATTTAGGGACCTTTTATTACTCTCTTGCTATTCACAACCTTCAACAAGACGCAAGAGATAAGTAGTTACAAAACCTATTCCAAACAGAAATTCAATTTAGACCAGACAAAAGTGTGCTTAACCAGTTGACTTTTACTAAAAATAATCTTCTTTATTACTTTTTCATTTTATAGAACTTAAACGCTCCCTGAATGTAGGTCGGCCTGTAGCCAGGGAGAAGAACCTTGAACCACACATTAAATCAGTCTCACAGTGACATGTCTCTCTGAATCTATGGTTAGCAGAATATCAGGACTACTGCCGAAGACTACATAATATTGCAGATTTTATCTATTGTGGATTGGCCCTGCCGGAATCCACACTGATAATTAGCAAAAATGTTTTCTGCAAATGGAACAAGTCTCTTAAACAAAATATTATAAAATATTTTTTTAACTATACATAATAAGACTAATTCCCCTATAATAATTAGAGCATACCATTACATCACGTTCGTGATTTTTGGCATAAAATACTTTGATTCCAATCTTCTGGTATTGTCTCTTCATTCCATATTACAAATATCAATGAGTAGTATAAAACGTTTCAGTATGAATTCTTCTATATGCGATCTCTCCCCTAAATTTTGCCAAACCTTTGGAGTGTTCCCATTTTATCTATTTTAAGGTGTACATTTTAAATTACTTTTTTGCGCGATAGTGCGTTTTGTCGTACTAACAGCAATGGCGACCATGATTTTAAGTTCAACTTCCTACATTTCGGGGTTGCCAACCTAAATAACTATACTGTAATATTACAAACCTCGTGCGGGAAGTAAAACTACTGCCCTTTATGTATACTACGTACAATGTGTATACAAAAACATATCCAAAATATAGTGTTAATATACATTATACGAAACAAATCACTGCATATTAAATGAGCTGAACTTTATTTGAAACAATATAAAAAATTAATACATACTTGCCGCCATTTTATGACTGATTGATGTCACGGCCTGCTGTAGTCTCAACTAAATTATTTTCGGCATTTACCATATTGGCCACACTGTTAACGTTAGTCAGTTGTTTATCCGATTGAGGGTCTTTCCACTTTTCAGCGGTTGCCCTTTTACCAGCCGGCTGCTGGCCCTTCACATCCACATGTGTCAATCACAGAGGTAGACAGTTGTTAATAATTAACGCAAATATTTTCAACAAAAATATTATTTTACTATTATTTATTATTTTGAAAACACCATCGCGCAAAAAATAATGCACAATGCACGTTTGGGAAATGTTTTACAGAATCTCAGAAATTAAAAACCGAGCGATAGCGAGGTTTTTAAACATTTCCTCGCTTCAGTAAAATCCATTTCCCAACCTCTCATCGTAATATACTATTGTATTTTTAATTAATTTACATTTATTTCTGGTAGCAGCAAGCACATGCATTTTTTATACTTACCAAGCAAAGAACTAAGGATAGAACCATAGTCAGGATCTGCAACTAGCGAATCTTTCTCGTAGTATTTACTGAAACATACAAAATTATTCGAAGCATTAGGCCTATGTAAAATGAGACAAATTATGAAATACATTAAAATAAAGTTATCATATGTTTCTTAATCAATTAAATTTAATTTTAAGATCCTTGAACATCATAACGTGTCTACGAGTAGAATCTTGTTGTAGAATATATCGCTAATTTGCTGCAACAACGTCATAACTAAAAAAACATAGTTTTTCAGGAGAAGCATTTAAAGGTTTGAAATCCATATACCTATGCCTATATTTGTCATAAATATCAAATTACTATACCAATTCATTGTGTACAGTAGCTTATGTCGTTCTTCTTGAATACAGAACTCAGTTTTGTCTTTCATGTAGTACCAATAACTCAAAATAGACAATTTTTGAGTTATGACGTTGTTGCGGCAAATGAGGGATATGACTCTGTGAATAACTTAAATGACCACGGTATGTTAACTGTACAAAGGTAGCTTAATCATTAGAACATGAGTACATTATGTTAAAATTGTCTCTCGCCATAACTGAGCAGTTTAGGGCATCATACCTTGGTGCTATTGGTTTGAGTCCCCATGAAGGAAGAATTTCGACCGTGTGGGGCCGGTGACCTAAGAGACTTAACTGTTCTTACTTATTACAGCTGGTTTCTCATAAAGTTCATGCAGCTCACTGTTATGTAATCTTTTCCATACATCTGTCTGTTCATCTCTTTTTTTAGTCCAAACATTTCCTAAGAACTTTATTCTCAAACAGTCGTAATCTTTTCTCCTCCCAAAGTAAAATGTTTCGCATTCACATAACTGGGGATTTAAGGTTTTTTTTTTAGAGAATTGGGATGATAAGAATCTCTATAATGCATAATAACGTATGTTTCCAGAGTTGAGCCTATTTTTAATTTTTTATGCTCCTCAAACTTGTTTGTAATAATTGAGGGGTCTAGTGAGAGAGGGAGCTATGACACTTTGAAAAGAAATGGAAATAATCAGTGCTATTTATATTAAAATTTATATTTTTCCTTTTGCATAACTTAGATAACAGTAAGTTAAAGAAGAAAAAAGTGATCCCTTTATTGTACAAATAATTTCGTAATATATTGCTTTATAAAATAGTTTATTGCCATTTCTTCTCAAAGCGGTATAGCTCCCTCTCTCACTAGACCCCTCAATTGTTCCTACGTATTTGGATTCAGCCACTTCTTCAAAATTTCACTTATTTGTTATAACTGACAATTTCTATTATATCGTGTATTCTTACCTGTGATCATAACTTAGTTTTATTGATATTTACTTCCAGTCCCAATTTCATAGGGTTATTTAATAGAACGTGTTTGTTAGATTTAAATATTTTCTCGTTATCGCGTAATAATACATCATGATGATGTACCAACAACTGATTAATATCATTAAGTAGAACATTCTCTTTACCGACTAAGATTTGATTGCATGATCTGGTATAAAATTGAAGAGCAGAGGAGATTATGAATTTCAAAAGTGTCTGAAAACTTTTGCCTACATACATCCTACTCTTTGTGCCGTTTAAACACAAAATCCTAATTTCAGCAGAATACTGTACAAATTTTCCCTTTTAATTGAATCGTATGTCTTTTAGATGCCTACATATAGTTGATGTACAGTGCCAAAATATTCCAATTTATTTTTTAAAAAATGTCATATTAAAAGTGTGATCTAATGTGGGAAAAGAAGCTCTTCCAGATGAATGGAAGGAATCAATTATCGTACCAGTCTATAAGAAAGGAGATAAAACTGATTGCAACAACTAGAGGCACATCTCATTACTTTCAACTTCGTACAAAATTTTAACAAATATATTAAGCAGACTTACTCCCTATATTGATGACATTCTAGGAGATCATCAATGTGCATTTAGAAGAAACAGGTCTACAACAGATCAGATTTTTAGTATAAGACAGATTTTAGAAAAGAAATGGGAATATAATGGTACTGCACATCAACTATATGTAGACTTCAAAAAAGCATATGATTCAATTAAGAGAGAGAAGTTATATAGTATCCTGCTGGAGTTCGGAATTCCTAAAAAGTTAGTTAGACTTATACGAATGTGTCTAAATGGCTCAACGAGTAGGGTGCGTGTAGGCAAACAGTTTTCAGACACTTTTGTAATCCAGAATGGGTTGAAGCAAGGAGATGCACTATCTCCTCTACTATTTAGTTTTGTACTAGAGAATGCCATTAAATCTTTAGAGAATGAGGAAGGCTTACAACTGAATGGTATCAATAAGCTGTTAGTTTATGCTGATGATGTAGTACTACTGGCCGATAGAAAGGAGATACTAAAGGCCAACACGCACACACTATTGAGTAACACTAAGAAATTAGGACTGGAAGTAAATATCAGTAAAACTAAATATATGGTCACACGTAGAAATTCAATATATAATGGAAATGGACAGCTAATGACAAATGAGGGAAATTTTGAGGTAGTGGCTGAATTCAAATACCTAGGAACAATAATCACAAATAGGAATGAGACGCACAAAGAAATTAAACATAGGCTCAATTCTGGAAATGCGTGCTATTATGCACTGCAGAGACTTTTGATGTCCCAACTCCTTTCAAAAAACGTTAAGCTGAAAATATATAAAACAATTATTCTACCAGTTATATTATATGGGTGCGAAACATGGACTCTTACTTTAAGGGAGGAAAGAGTATTTGAGAATAAAGTACTTAGGAACATTTTTTGGACCAAAGAGAGATGAACAGACAGGCGAATGGAGAAGACTACATAACAATGAACTACATGGTCTGTATAGGAAGCCAGATATAATAAGAACAGTTAAGTCTCGTAGACTGCGATGGGAAGGACATGTTGCGCGTATGGGGAATGAAAGACGTGCATGGAAGCTTCTTGTAGGAAAGCCAGAGGGAAAACGCCCAGTTGGTAGACCAAGAATGAGGTGGGAGAACAACATTAACTATGATTTGAGGGAAGTAGATTAGATTATACAGGGAATGATTGGAAAGCATTAGCTCAGGATAGGGATGTATGGAGAGCTTATGTCCGCGCGGCCATGAACCTACGGGTTCGATAGTGCCAGTGAGTAAGTAAGTAATGTGGATCTATTTCTACTAAATCCACATTGATGATCATCTGTTACGTCAATAATATAAGGATTAAGGCTGTATATTAATATATTTGTTAGAAGTTTATACGAAGTTGAAAGTAATAAGGTGCCCATGTAGTTATTGCAATCAGTTTTATCTTTTTTCTTATAGATTGGTACGATAATCCATTCATTTGGAAGAGCCTCTTTGTGCAAAGCAATCGATGTATCATGTCCATAAATTTTGTCCCCTTGATGGAAAAAGTTAAAGAATAAATATTAAATCAAACTAGGAAAGCGAGTAATGTTTATTGCCAATTAAGTTTAATAATATCTGGATGGAAAATAAATTATACAAAAGGCTAAATTAGACATTTATAAGTCAGTAGTAGATACACACTTGCTATGGAGGGGAGGACGTTGACCGGTAAGAAGGCAGGAAATAAGTAATATAACGACAGTGGAAAATAAGTGGTATCGAAGGATTTTTGGCAAGAATAATAAAGGACAGAATTTAAAGTGAAAGAATAAGAGAAAATTTAAACCAAATATCGATTGAAGAAACTCTAGAAAATGGACAGTTGAAATGGTGTAGACACATATTAAGGATGGAAGAGGGAAGTTGAGCAAACAGATAATGGACGCATGGACTGAAGGAAGAAGAGACAAGGGAAGATCGAGGAAAGAATATATGGATAATATTTATGAAATAGCGACGAAACAAAGAAAGGGAATCATGGAATTTAGGAGGATAGCGAAAGACAAGGAAATCTGGAGAGAGTGAATCGAGGAAGCCCTAATGCTATAATGACAGATGGGATAATTGAAGAAGAAAAAAGAAGAAGAGGAATACGGTTTAAATATCGAACTTAAAATTAACTGCATTCTGAAGCACATAAAGCGAACTGTCCACAACTGAGAACGGAAATAAAAAAAGGTAGTTAAATTAAAATCACCACATATCGAATAATAAAATAAACGAAGTGAATAGCAGACAGTTAAACCTGTAGAAAAATAAAAAAGAAAAAAACCAAAAATATTTAATATCTTAAGATTTAATTTTGGAAACAGTTTCATTAAGATACAGAGATAGACGAAGATACAGACAACATGGAAAACAAATTATTGGAAGATACAATTAGGCGAAGAAAATAAATACAGTGCTTATCTTCTGTTGCCAGTATTCTAATTTATTTTTAGTGTCTTGATTGGATAAATTAGTAGACCCAAATTTAAACCTCAAAAATACTTATATTTTATATTACTATTTAGGTTACCCAACTTTTCTATATTTCCATCTTCCACTTAAATAGGCCCTACACTTCATTATTAGATCTTCAACATTTAATAATGAAATAATATTCTATCAAAAGTCCAGCAATTTAAAAACTCAAAAAATCGTAGTGTGATCTAGTCTTTAGAATAAAAGGTGATTCTATGCCACCGGTGCTACCTACATAAATTAAAAAAAAAAGTTGATGCAATATATGAATAATTACCCGAAAGATATATATATATATATATATATGTTGATTCCCCCCCCCAAATGTGAGAAATGCCTTAAAATGAAATGAGAAGTTGAGATGAAAGTAATCTAAAATCAGCATATTTGCAATGTAAAATACGAGTATGCATTAGTCAATGTAATCAACTTATCACAATCACCCGCTAAGAAGTGAACGCTAAACTAATCTGGTGACTAACTCCCCCATTTCCACACTCTAACTTGCCCATCTAACACTAACTTGCCCATTGTCTCACTCTGATTTATCCATTAATGTAGGTGGACTCCAGGGATATAATCCCAGTGAGTAAACATATTGGTATTTAATTTTAGGAAGTGATATTTTGAGGTTATTTTAAAGATATTATTTTCAGTCTGATCATCTTACTTCAATATTAATGTTGATTTGTTCTTGGACATGTTTCAAAACAATTCTGTTTTATCGTCAGCTTGTCCAGACAGAATTGTTTTGAAACATGTCCGAGAACAAATCAACATTAATATTGAGGTACGATGATCAGACTGAAAATAATATAAAACATATTGGTAATTGGCTCTAGCGGGAACATGTGTTATCACGCTGACCAACATGACGCTAGAAGTTATTTCTCCAATTGAATATTTACAGATATGTAGGAAGACCAAAACGTCGTTGAAGGACGACCTGCGCCTGCGGCATGTAGTGCGCCGGGGAGCGGAACGGGCCAACAGGCCCATACCTTGAAGATGATGAATACAGTATTTACAGATGGCACGGTGGCACAGAATAGCCGAATGTACAGGTAATTTTCTCATTAGAAAAGTTACATCAATCTTTATCCGGGATCGAATCTTCGAATCACGGACCCAATGGAATATACACTACTTGCCTAGATCACCATGCCAAAGTGTGTGTGTGTGTGTGTATATATGTATATATCTATATATATATATATATTATAAATATATTTTTGACATTTAAATATATTTATAATATCTATATATAAAAGCGTTCTCAAAAAGCTATAAAGTAAATATCTCTCTTTAACAATTTTGCTAAACGGTTATGGTTAGCCGCGAGAATGCAGTTGGAACAATTTCAGCTACCTCTTGTGTGAAGTGAGAATACTGGGTGTACCATGTAATAAGAACATTTTATGCTTGTATTGGACTTCCTTGGGTAGCTCAGTTGGTTAGAGCGCTAAAGGTACAGACTTTAGAGACTCGAGTTCAAATCCCGACTCAAGCATTCATTTTTCTTTTCATATCATTATATATATACAGTGTAACATAATAAAATCGATTATATAGGTATTTGGGGGCATGCCGTAGCATAGTGGTTAAGGCACTGAGCTACAAGCCGGAAGGTCGAGGGTTCAAGTCCCGGTGGGGTCAGGATTTTTAAACTGACCCAAACCTTCTGGCGGCACTATGGCCCTGGGGTCGACTCAGCCTCTAACGGAAATGAGTACCAGACGCTTGTTCTGGGGGTAAAGGCGGCCGTCACGCAGGGCTGACAACCCGGCTGACATCAAGTGCCGATTGTCCAGAAATAGTGGGAGCCTTAACCTCCTACTGCCCCAAGGGCCTCCTGAGGCCTGTAGTCGGATTACTTTATATAGGTATTTAGTTTGTGTGCGCTATTAAGTACTGAATTAACCGACATCTAGGGATAGTCTAAAAATATGCTTAGAAGTGTTTCCTTTCTCCATGTTTCCTTAACAGAGACGAACAGTACGTCATCATTGTTCGTGATGCGCTTGCTTGTGGACTTAACCATGAATCATTCAGTAGGTTTCGTTTAGTGAGTGTGTATTACAATTGTGTAGGTGTGTTGTGACGAAAATATTATGCAAGCACTCTTATATGCATATTAAAGAGAAATTCACGGAATTCAAAAGTCTGTATTTAGGTAAGCGTTTATTTATTCAACACTGTAGATATAATTTAAAATTCTGCGCTGTAACGAACGGTTTAAGTGTACATATCTTGGCCAGACTTGCGCTGGTTCGAGTCCTCATGGGGAAGACATTTTCTCATGGAATTTCGGCCAGTATCGTGAGGAATTTAGGTAGCTGGAACAGTAGCGGCTCCAGGTTAAGAAAATCAGTTATAACGGCTGGGGGACCAAGATGTCGATCACGTCATCCTTATACCGCGATTAACGCATGTTAGACATACTACATTAATGAAGTGCTTTATTAAAATAGTTTTCAAATTAGTTTTAATTAATCATTATGTAGGCCTACGTTGTTATTAGTATTAGTAATTAATAGGACTATTTGTATAATACGCTTGAATTTTTTTCATTTACTTATTCATTTGTATCTTTCCTTCTTTTCAAGAACTTACACTCCGATGTTCTGGGCCTGTCGCCTGTAAGCACGGAGTTAAAACTCTTAAATATTACATATTATACAGGCGCATACTGGCGGACTCCCCCATCCCCGGATCATTGGTTAAAAATATGCCAAAGACTTCCCCGAAGGCAGTAAGAACAAAACCCCTCCGGAAATCGAACTTGCCCGCTGAAATGAAAAGTAATGACTCTACCAACCACACACACACACGGCGATAGGTGATAGAGATGCATGCATTTTGTTTTGTTTTCATATAAACATGTCGAACAAATTTATAAAAATTGGTTAAGATACAATCTGATTTTAAAAAAATGGTGTATATTTGTTGAAAAACTCTTGTTCATATACTTAGAGGACGGTATATTTGTAGCTAATGTCTATCATTGTTTATTATTGACGCATTATATCTGTCTCAAATAGATATTGCGTGCACGATAGAGGGGTGGTAGTATGCATTTGTTTATGTTTCCATTCAGTACTGTGGAGAATTCTTCAGAATGAAACATCGGATAGGGTTGTTCACCAGTAATTTAAATATTGGAAATCTTGTTCTAAAAGATTTGTTTCTAAAATGAATAGGAAACAATGAATAAATCACATTCAACTATTAAAAATATAATTCATGAATTTAACAATAGTTTAAAAAATAAATGAGAGTTGAACGAATATGTATATATACAAATATTTTTATTATACGTGTAGAAAATTAGTTGTCAGAAGAAACTTAATACCGTACAAAACAATGAAACATATTATTTCTTTGAAACCTAAATTACGATTGCATCAGTAAAATGCATCAGTACGAATACGAGTGTTAGGCCTACATACTGTACACATAGAAAATAATGTTAAGATTATTTTTATTACACGCTTTATATTAGCTTGACCTGTATCTATCTATCTATCTATCTATCTATCTATCTATCTATCTATCTATCTATCATCTATCTATCTATCTATCTACTATCTATCTATCTATCTATCTATCTATCTATCTATCTATCTATCTATCTATCTATCTATCTATCTATCTATCTATCTATCTATCTATCTATCTATCTATCTATCTATCTATCTATCTATCTATCTAAACTGCATCTTTAACGCGATTTTCACCCACTTAAAATCATTGGATCGACCTGAAACTTTGTATAATTGTAAAAGACCCGTGACAATACAATAATTTCATACTATGTTTCTAAAAATCATGGCCAGAATCATCGAAAATAAAAAAGTGTCTTTGTATCTATGTAACGGAATTTTTGAAGACGATTTTCACCCACTTAAAAACATTGGATCGATTTGAAACTTTGTATACGTGTAAAGGACCCGTGGCAATACAATAATTTTATATTTGTTTCTAAAATCCTGCCCAGAATAATCAGAAAATAAAAAAAGTGTCTTTGTATCCATGTAACGGAATCTTTGAACACGATTTTCACCCACTTAGAAATATTGGATTGACTCGAAACTTTGTGTACTTGTAAAGGACCCGTGACAATATAATAATTTCATATTTTGTTTCTAAATCCTGGCCAGAATCATCAGAAAATCAAAAAAATGAAAACTGGTATAACAGGTTGCGGACTTGTCGACTTTTTAGTTAATCGTTGTAAGAGCTCGGTTGGTAGAGCAGTGAAATCTAGTGGTATATAATTTCAGTAATCCATAGGTCGCTGGTTGAAATCCGGCTGGGAGTTTTTTTTTAGAAGAGTATTTCTTTTAGCTCATACTACAATAGTATCGAATTTAAAGATATTTACATTTTTATCTTATTCTGTAAAATATTAAAACTAAAAAATAAAAAAAAATAATAGTTAAAAAAACTAAAACAACACGCTTTATTAGAAAACCGAACTAAAAAAATGAGAAATAATTTTAATTTCCAACACGCTTGGGATAAATAATTTTACCATCAAAAGCGTGAGGTGCTTTTTATGATTTTTACATTTTCTTCTTAGAAACTTTACTTTTACCAATATCTGTTTATTATCAAAAATATTAATTGATAAAGAGCACCCCACGCTTTTGATGGTAAAATTATTTATCCCAAGCGTGTTGGAAATTAAAATTATTTTTCATTTTTTTAGTTCGGTTTTCTAATAAAGCGTGTTGTTTTAGTTTTTTAAAACTATTATTTTTTTACATGCTTTATATTAGCTTGACCTGTATCTATCTATGTAACGGAATCTTTCAATGCGATTTGCACCCACTTAAAATCATTGGATCGACTTGAAACTTTGTATACATGTAAAGGACCAATGGCAGTACAATAATTTCATAATTTTGTTTTAAAATCCTGGCCAGAATCATCAGAAAATCAAAAAAAGTATCTGTGTAATTATGTAACGGAATCTTTCAACACGATTTTCACCCACTCAAAATCATTGGATCGACTTGAAACGTTGTATACTTGTAAACGACCAATGACAATACAATAGTTGCATAAGTATTTTCCAAAATCCTGGCCAGAATAATCAGAAAATAAAAAAAAGTGTCTGGGTAATTATGTAATGGAATCTTTCAACACGATTTTCACCCACTTAAAATCATTGGATCGACTTGAAACTTTGTATACTTGTAAAGGATCAATGACAATACAATCATTTCATAAATATTTTCTAAAATCCTGGCCAGAATCAGCAGAAAATAAAAATAATAAAAACCGTTATAATAGGTTGCGGACTTAGCAACTTTTTACTCAATCGTTGTAAGAGCTCAGTTGGTAGAGCGGTGGACTGTAGTGGTATATACTTTCAGTAATCCATAGGCCTTTGGTCCAAATCCGGCCCGGAGGATTTTTTTAGTAGAGTATTACGTTTAGCTCATACTATAATAAAATCGAATTTAAAGATATTTCTATTTTATCTTATTCTGTAAAATATTAAAAATAAAAAATAAATAATAGTTAAAAAACTAAAACAACACGATTTATTAGAAAACCGAACTATAAAAGGAAAAATAATTTTAATTTCCAACACGCTTGGGATAAAATTATAGTGGTCAACAAAAAAATCATCTCCAACACATCTAGAATAAAACTAGAGTTATCTACAAAGAAACTAATTTTACCATCAAAAGCGTGGGGTGCTTTATAGTTTTTACGATTTCTTCTTAGAGACTTTACTTTTACCAATATCTGTTTATTATCAAATGTTTTAATTGATATAGAGCACCTCACGCTTTTGATGGTAAAATTATTTTTTTTGTAGATAACTCTACTTTTATTCTAGATGTGTTGGAAATTAAAATTATTTTTCATTTTTTAGTTCGGTTTTCTAATAAAGCGTGTCGTTTTAGTTTTTTTTTTAAACTATTATTTATTCCTTCTGTAACTGTAGATGCAGGGATTTCCTGTTTATGTTAGAGAGTCTATATATTAAGTTTGAAATAAATAAATATAATGTTTAAATTAATCTGAATCCCAAAATAAGATAAAAGGAAAAATTTATAGACATCCACATTCTAGTTACGATGCTTGGACGTCTATTTATTTTAGAATAATCAACATGTTACGTCTGACGTGTCGAGGATAATCGCCGTCTCCAGATAGATGGTAAATATAACATATTTAAGTAAAATATGCTTTTTATTTGACAAACTAAACATCGTGCAATGTTTACGATAGCTAGCGTTTTAATAAAGGTCCGTCGCCGTGGCGTAGTCGGTAGAGTCCCTACCTTCCACTCCGGCGACCCGGGTTCGATTCCGGGCGGGGTAGGGGATTTTAAATCTACACCTTGGGTCTGGGTGTGTGTGTGTGTCCTGTTCTTGTGTCTATATGTGAGAATAAAATAAAGTTAACAAAAAGGTAAAAACAATAAGGTAAAACAAGAAGGAAAAACAGTGTAAAAAACATTGTTTTGTCCGTCGCCGTGGCGTAGTCGGTAGAGTCCCTGCCTTCCACTCTGGCGACCCGGGTTCGATTCCCGGCGGGGTAGGGGATTTTTAATCTCCACCTTGGGTCTGGGTGTGTGTCCTGTTCTTGTGTCACTATATGAGTGAATAACAGAAAGTTAACAAAAAAGGTAAAACAATAAGGAAAACAGCGTAAACGAAGAAAAAAAAGTTTCATTTATTACAAACGCCAGAACAAAAATTATATTTCATGCAAATACAGACATTTATTTGGAATCTGATTATTACCATGGTTTCACAAATACTTAGGATAAAATAACAATTTAAATATAATCACAAAATCTATTTTTAATTAAAATTTCGGTAATATCGCATATAATATCTTCAATAGACCGTGTTTCTCTATTATTGTCTGTATTCATATATTTTGTTTAAATGCAACTATTATTAAATGATGATTTGTGATTAAATGAATCGGCGTACTGCCTTGTCACGCAGCGGGCCCGGGTTCGGGACAGTTTTTCTGGGTGAGGTTTTTTACGGGTTTTTCCTCACCTGTAAGACAAATATCAGGAAAACTTTAAGGCCCAAACGGTCCCCGAAATCATATGGCCATCGTAATCATCATCATACATATTCATCTTAGATTACGTTTAAGATTAGGGACTCTCCTGGCTCACCACTATCCTCATCATCACCCATCATATCATCGGGGGAACGTAGGCCTAACTCCGTCTTCCAGGCACTCCCAACCTCAGAAGTAGGTTACAAGAACGCCATGCCAGGAGAGAGAAACCAGTAATGTCGAAAGACAACCTGGGGCATTTGCAAAAAAAAAAAAATCGTTTCAATGAAATTTATATCCATACTTTGCTCTACAACCAAATAAAACTACGAGAAAGATCCAGTCATGCTGGTTAACATCGGAATTTTAATTCAGGACTAGTCTCAATGATTCTAGAGCGGATGGCTTGATACCGTAATTTAAAAAAAACAGCAACACGGATTAATTACTGTTATATAATGTTATCGACTTGAAAAATATAGGGCCTATGCTGTGTGTGTGATTTATGTAGGCCTACATTTTTATTTGTACGGTCGAAATTTTTATAATGTTATCGACTTGAAAAATATATGCTGTATGTGTGATTTATGTAGGCCTACATTTTTATTTGTACGGTCGAAATTTTTATAATCAAATAAACATCAATTTCAGTACGGATTATGAAGAAGTCTTTAAATTTGATCTGTGTACTTACGTAATTTCTACTAAGCATACTGCGGGAAAAATGTTACCGAGATGTGAAGTTACGAGCAAACTAACTTAATTTATTTACAACGTGTGAGTAATTGGCTCAGGCAACATCAAGGTAGACGGCAAGCTACGAGGGCGGATCGGAAAGTAACGCACAATAATTTTTTTCTGCCTTGGTATTGCAACTAGAATGTTGAAATTTCACAGAGATATAGTTTGAAGTTTCCACTACAGATGGTATTTTTTTTTCTCAGGTGCACCTCTTGCGAGAGAAGCTTGAACTATGCAACAAAGATGGCGCGCATGCTACAGTCGTCCACCTGTGAGGAACAGAGAAGTGTTGTTCGATTTTTGTGGGCCAAAGGGAATAAACCCAGTGAAATTCACAGGGACATGCGTGGCGTGTATGGGGATGATTGTATGGACCGTAGCAATGTCTCCAGGTGGTGCACATTCTTCCAAGAGGGACGCGTGAACCTTAGTGATTCGCCACGCTCCGGCCGGCCGACAACAGCAGCAATCCCGCAGAATGTCAGAGGCATTGAGGCGGCAATTCTGAACGACCGGCGTGTGCAACTGCGAGCCTTATCGCAGAAGTTCAACATTTCCTATGGTGCGGTGTACGATATTGTTCATGAAAATTTGAAATTCCGTAAAGTTAGTGCTCGCTGGGTGACTAAGAACCTGACAGACGACCACAAGGGCCAGCGAATGATGGCAAGCTTGGACCACTTAACGCGGTACACCGCACAAGGACATGACTTTCTGGAAGGAATCGTCACAGGCGATGAGTCGTGGGCGTACCACTACACGCCCGAAACAAAGCAGGCATCAATGGAGTGGAAACATGCTGGTTCCCCAGTAAAGAAAAAATTCAAAGTGACTCAATCTGCCAGGAAAGTGCTTGTGACAGTGTTCTGGGATATGCATAGTGTTTTATTGGTGGACTTTGCTGAACACGGGACCACTGTGAATGCTGCGGCCTACATTAAAACTTTGGTGAAGTTGCGTCGTGCCATTCGTGACAAACGTCACAACATTAACATTAAACTTCTTCATGACAATGCTCGCCCCCATGTTGCTGCTGTCGTTCGTCAGAAAATCGCCGAATTTGGTTGGGAGGTGCTCCAGCATCCACCATACAGTCCGGATCTTGCACCATCGGACTTTCATCTGTTTGGTCCCATGAAGAAATTCCTGGCCGGCAAACGTTTTGAGACAGATGTGGAAGTGAAATCAGCAGTGCGCAGATGGCTACACTCCAACCAAACGGACTTCTACGAACAGGGCATATTGAAACTGGTAACACGATGGGAAAAATGTGTTGAGAAAGTTGGTGACTATGTCGAAAAGTAGGTAAAAGATGTAAGTTCATTTGTGATTTTTTTCCTTTTTTTTACTATTAAACTTTTTAAAAAAAATATTGTGCGTTACTTTCCGATCCGCCCTCGTATATAGCTCTATAGTCTGCATACTCTGACGACTGGTAGCTACATAATAAAACTTACATATTCACAACTGTATTAATTCACCTGTTGTTCAGCACTGAAATTAATAGTTAGGCCTATGTTGACTATGTTAATTGTAGATGCTATGGTCGTGGTGTAATTGCCGTACTCCTGTTTCAGCCTACATTAAGTCACACAGTACTTGTAAGCATGTAAACATACTATTTCCATACTATTTCCCCACAGTCTGCTAATAAGCAAAGAAATACAAATAGGCCTATTGGTACGGGGACACGCCGTAGTGTAGTGGTTAAGGCACTGCGCTACAAGCCGGAAGGTCGAGGGTTCGAGTCCCGGTGGGGTCAGGATTTTTAAACTGACCCCAACCTTCTGGCGGCACTATGGCCCTGGGGTCGACTCAGCCTCGAACTGAAATGAGTACCAGACGCTTGTTCTGGGGTAAAGGCGGCCGTCACGCAGGGCTGACAACCCGGCTGACATCAAGTGCCGATTGTCAAGAAAAAGTGGGAGCCTTAACCTCCTACTACCCCAAGGGCCTCCTGAGGCCTGTAGTGGGATCACTTTACCTTCTTTTACCTATTGGTACAATAGTATGTCCCGCGCCATAGCCGAGTGGTTAAGGCAAGAAGTCTTGGAGTAGAGCTGCGGAACTTGCGCTGGATCGGGTGTCCATAGGGGAAGACATTTTGTTATGGAATTTCGGCCAATGTGAGATCGGTGCCCACCCAGCATCGTAAGGAATTTGGGTAGCTATAATAAGTAGCGGCTCCAGGTTGAGGAAACCAGCTATAACGGCTAGGGGACCGGGCTTGCTGACCACTTGTCATCCCTACACTGTCTGGATGATAGTCTACCTCTATGATTAACACATGCGGATGTGAGGCCAGCAGACGGATGGTAGGCCAAAGGCCTTCTAGGCTTGTCGTGCAATGAAGGTACAATAGTAGACTTCATATTGTAACTGAACTGAAAATAATGTTTATATTACTGCGACAGACTTGTTTATATGTCCGTCGCCGTGGCGTAGTCGGTAGAGTCCCTACCTTCCACTCCGGCGACACGGGTTCGATTCCCGGCGGAGTAGGGGATTTTAAATCTCCACCTTGGGTCTTGGTGTGTGGCCTGTCTTGTGTTTGTATGTGTGAATAAGATAAGAAAAAAAGGTTAACAAAGGTAAAACAAAAAGGAACAATAGTGTAAACGAAAGAAAACGACAAAGAAAGAAATAAAAAAAACACTATAAATAAACGTCCTTGATAAACAGTGCACTACTTAACGGGTTGTTGAACGTAAGAGGGAGGGTAAATGTATACATTTGTATACTACTTTAGTCTGTACAGTTCGAGATGAATAAAGGAAAGGAGCCAGGAAGCGAACTTATAGAAACGATTATTAATCTTGTATTGAGGGGCTACCGTATTAAGAAAATTAGATTAGTAAATCCAACTTTACTGTGAATTAAATTGTTAGCAAAGTTCTGAAACAATGGTTCAACTATAAACATTCTTAGGAGGGCAAAGACAAAGTTGCTGAGTCATATAAAGACTACATTATCAGAAAGTAAAATTAATTCTAGAGCAAGTGTATCCAAAACAAAACAATTATTGGAACAGGTATCAGAAAATAAAGTATCCCACCAAACTGTTTGTCGAGTTTGTGTCAACACGGCTATGGAGGCAGAATCCCTACGAAGTAATTCATTAACAGGAGGAACCGTAAAGCAAGACTGAACTTTGCCACGGAGCACCAGGACAAGGGGCAGGACTTTTGGAACCACATGATCCGATTGGAAGAAAAGAAAAATATTTTCGAATCCGATTATCTCGAACTATGTTTGATTTCAATCTACTTTCTACGCCTCATCTGAGTAATAATATTACTTGAAGCTACTATATTATTTTATGTACACACTGTATTTTAAGTGTAAAAGTAACGATATTGCACAAAATAAGCCTACTACGTGTTTAGTTTTCTAATTGAATTATGTTGCTGTTATTTGAAAGTGTGTGAATATCTCCTTTAGTTTATGTTTCTCTTACATTAATAAATGCTTACTAAAAATAAAATCGAAACAATCTACCGGCAGGCCTATTATTTTTAAGTATAAACTTGTTATATATATATGTCCACCGCTGTGGTCTCGAGGTAGCGTGCTGCCTTGTCACGCAGCGGGCCCGGGTTCGATCCCCGGTCGGGACAGTTTTTCTGGGTGAGGTTTTTATCGGGGTTTTTCCTCACCTGTAAGACAAATGTCAGGAAAACCTTAAGGCCCAAAGGTCCCCGAAATCATATGGCCATCGCAATCATCATCATTCATATTCATCTTAGATTAAGGTTAGGATTAGGGACTCTCCTGGCGCACCATTATCATCATCATCATCATCATCATTCATCATATCATCGGGGCAACGTAACCCCGCCTTCCAGGTGCCCCAACCTCAGAAGTGGGTTACAAGTACGCCATGCCAGGAGAGAAACCAGGAATGTCGAAAGACAACCTGTGGCATTTGCAAAATATGTAAATATGTATATATATATATATTTTTTTTAACATATATTACATTAGGCCTAGGCCCTATATATTTTTAACAGGTCACGTAAAGTTGTATTATTATGAAATTAACTCATAAAATGTTTTATGAATATTTTATCTTGTCTTAACTCAGTCAGTTCTTAAGTACGGGTACTATAATAGGTTGGCATTGTCAATCTTACGATTAGTGGACTAATGATTGCCGTGCTCACCTCTGGTTTCGTAAATACTAAAACCACAGATGATCTATGAACCTTGCCACTACTAAACCTATTGTTTGTTGCCATATTTTTCAATAGGGGAAAAGACGGACCGAAAATAACATGTAAAATGCCGCATTCGGCCCTCGGACTTATACATTTGCGTTAACCTGTAAGTAGCCAACATATGCGGAAATCCGCATTGGTTTCTTTGATTGTTACAATAATAATGATGATGATGTGTATGTTTATGTGTGTGGGTACACGTTATAAATCTAACAGATTTTCGTAACGCTTCTCTAAAAGTTTGCCTCAACTATAGCACTGAATAGTTTACAACATGTTGACCACCCTGTGTATATGACAATACTGTCTTGATGCGGCTGTCGAAATGCAATTTTTTTTGTAAATAAAAAGGAGAGTTGAAACTTTCTTCTATCTTCTTGTTCTCTAGGGCTTTTATAGACTTTCTATGCTTTCGGTATCAGAGAAAGAGAATATATGACTGTTATGCATTAAGAGAAATGCTATTCCCATGTTATGAAAATGAAATCATAGATAGATGTAGTACAATATTTCACAGGGAAAAGAAAATGTAGACTACATATTGCGAAACTGAAGTATGTAATAAAATATGTACCGTACGTTTCTTCACTTGGATCATTAAATTTAGATTTTAATTTAAAATTCCTTGTGATATGTATTTTATGGCTCTCATCAAACTCGATGTCTGCCCATTAATTAACGTAGAATGTAATTTACTTCCAATGTGCACATTCTTCAATTTATATGCTTGTAAATGAAAGAAAAAAGTTCCATTTTTATTTACGTGAACAATTTCAAGGTTCAGATAGGAAAATAAAGTTGCAAATCATGAGTAATTAAAACAATAAAATATGTATCTCCAAAATAAAAGGATATTCAACTTAATTACTTACTCACTGGCACTATCGAACCCGTAGGTTCATGGCCGCGCGGACATAAGCTCTCCATACTTCCTTATCCTGAGCTAATGCTTTCCAATCATTCCCTGTATAATCTACTTCCCTCAAATCATAGTTAATGTTATTCTCCCACCTCATTCTTGGTATGCAAGAAAATACTGACATTCTGTAATTTTTTATCTCTTAGGCCTAATACCAATACGTTTTATATTTCTACACACAGTTATTCACAAGACGCACGCGCTCCCATTTTGTATATAGGCATATAGGTAGATGAATTGAAATGAATATTATTCGTGGTGGACGAAACGGAGCTTGGACAGGTTTTTCTCGGGGTTTTCTCCCGTTTTCCCCTGCCGCAATTTCATTCCACCATTTCTCCATACTCGTCTCAATTTCGTTTCATTTGGTTCATCTGCCCTGTGATGGTGCATCAGGCGTGGTCGGCCGGCATCCTTGTCATAAGGGGCTTCATCTTATCTCATCCCTCGACGACTCTACCATAATTTGGACACGAGTTGAGGATATAATAATAATAATAATAATAAGATAATAATAAGTTTATTATTATTATTGTTATTATTATTATTATTGTTATTATTATTATTATTGTTATTATTATTATTGTTATTATTATTATTGTTATTATTATTATTATTAAAGATTGTCAGTTGACAGGATACCTAAGATGATATTAAATTTTGAAGCGGAGGCCAACAGAAGAATGGGCAGACCAAAAGAACTGTTGATTCAATGAGTAGGGCCTACATAGGAGTATAGTAACAACATGATTAACAGAGAGTGATGCAGAGAATAGGGATTTATGGAGGAGTAAAACTTACAATAGGATGTAGGAAAACTACTGTATTGTAGAGAAATTTTTAACAAAGAAGATTGTTAAATTTTAAAGAATATATATATAATCATAATGCGTGTAGTATATAATTGGTGACACGGCCTGCTGTAGTCTCAACTAATAAAATTGTCCAGACTGTTAACGTTAGTCTGTTGTCTATAATGAACGCAAATATTTCCAATAAAGATGTTATTATTTTACTATTATAGGCCTCCACCAGGCTAAATAAATCTATTTTCTATTTTTCTATATTTATTATATTGAAAATACAATCGCGCAAGAAATAATGTAAAACGCACATTAGTGAAGTCTTTTACAGAATCTCGGAAATTAAAACCCTGCTAACGCTCGGTTTTTAAACATTTCCTCGCTTCTGTAAAAACCACTTCCCAACCTCGCATCGTAATTGTTGTATATAAGTTTTATAGGAACGTGGTTAGACCCCAGAACCAATCTGAAACGAATAGAGAATATCTCCATTCCTTCGATGTCCGAAACTGAATCCATTCAGTCTATAGTCAGATGGCTTGGAGCGCCCGAATTTTATTTTTTGCGCGATAGTGCGTTTTGTCTTACTTACAGCAATGGCGACCATGATTGAAAGTTCAACTTCCTACATTTTGGAATTGCCAACCTAAATAACTATAATGCATTATTACATTTACACCCACGTGCGGGAAGTAAAACCACTGCCCTCATGTATACTAAGTACAATGTATATACAAAAAAATATCCAAAAGGTAATGTTAATATACATTATACGAAACAAATCACTGCATTTTAAATGAACTGAACTTTATTTGAAACAATATAAAACAATAAATACATACTTGCGGCTATTTTATCAATAATAATGATCTCACGGCCTCCTATGCTTTCAACTAATAAACATTGCGCATACTGTTAACGTTACTCAATTGTCTATAATGAACACACATATTTCAAACAAAGATGTTATTATTTTATTATTATTTTGAAAACATCATCGCGCAAAAAATAATGTACAACGTACGTTTGTGAAGTGTTTTACAGTATTTCTGAAATTAAAAAACCGAGCGATAGCGAGGTTTTTAAACATTTTCCTCGATTCTGTAAATACCACTTCCCAATCTCGCATCGTAATATACTATTTCGTAGAAAGTACATCAATACGGTGTCCTCACAAAGAATATAAAATTAAATTGATCTAATATTTAAAGCTGTACTTGTTGTGAAAGGAACGATGTGTTTTACCCGGCTAACAGTAAAGTGACTACAACTCTTTTAACGTTGTCTTTCCCTGTAGAATCCAGGCGTGAAAAATGTATGTCATTGGATTTTACGCGTGAAATCCCAGAGTGCTCGTCTATTATACATTTTGTCCTTTCATTCTGCCCCTCCAGCGAAAGTGAAACTGGACATGACATTTCACTCAACTTCACAGATATTCTGTGGTTTCTCTAGTTGTTGTATACAGTGTATTAGGGATATGAATTAGAGAGACAAACGATATAACACAAGTTTATAAACAATAAACCCCCTACTAAAATCACATTGTGATTTCTAACATAGATCCAGTAAGATCGCTCGAGATAATGATGCATCGGGTCCAGCCTCCATCCCCGGTAATATGGTTTATTATAATGAACTAGTGGAAAGCAACGGGAAGCTACTACACCTACAATTCCCTAGTAAAACTACATGCACAGCATGAAATGCTATGATTGCAGTGAAGGACCTGCTTTCGGGCAGAATTACTATGGATGGATAATGAACTAGTTAATCCCGGTGTTCGCTGCTACACGCCTAAATAAGTGAAATGTGTTATGTTGATTGAATAAGTAAAAAGAAAAATAATTATACATTTATATCGTAATTATTTTTAGGTACTCCGTGCTGTTTGCCTGCTGTTACACGGGAATCTACTTATCCCTTTTTTTTTTGTTGCATAAATTGGCTGAAAGACAAAAATGGTTATTGTGAGTTATCCGTAAAAGAATACCCGCCGTGTGCTGCTAAGCTTGCCCGGGAATCTATTCATCCCGATCTTCGTGGCATAAATGAGCTGAAAGACAAAAATGGTTATTGTGAGTTAGCCCTAAAAGATGGACATATGCTGTCGCGAACTTTTTGTAGATTTTTTTGAGATATTCAATTCTCTGTAGGCTACATTAATTTGATGTAGGCTATTTGTTATGGTTTAGGCAGCGTAAGTCATTTAAGCGCTCAAAAAGCGACTTTTTTTTAGTGCATCGATGTCTTTTTTTAAGCTCCAGCCCTTTAGTACTTAGGATAATATGTTATATAATGTTAGTTGTCCTAGAAAAATTCTCCAAATTATGAAAAAAAAAATTCAAATCGGTCAAGTAGTTTTAGAGTCCATATAGGACAGACAGACAGACAGACAGACACGCACTCATTTTTATACATCATCATCATCATCATCATCAAACTTCACGGATTACGTCTTTGCCTGATCCGATCTCACATCTGTTCAGCCTAGCGCTTTCTTGGTCTTCTTTCGATCTTCGTCCTCCAGGATTATACATCAGTGCCATCTTTGGTATCCTGTCCTCTGTCATTCTTTGCAGATGTTCTATCCAATTGCTCCTGTACTCTTCTATTTGTTGAAGAAGTGGTTGTACTTTTAGTTCCTCTCTAATATTCTCATTTCTAATATGTTCTTCTATTGTACAACCTTTCACAGCCCGTAGGAATCTCATTTCCGCTGCCTGAATTTTACTTTTTTTTTTCTTTTTCCTTCAGGACCCAAGCCTCACTTCCATACATCGTCACTGGTAGTGAGTAAATCTTAGCTGCGTATCCTTTCTTACTTTGTTCCTCAGTGTTCGTCTGATTATTCCACAAATATGTTGAAATTTTTGCATTTTCTTATTTATATCTTGTTCTTCTTCATAAGTTATATCGCAGCCCAAATACTGGAAGTGTGAAACCTGTTCCAACACTTTATTTCTATTATTATTATTTTTGTTCTAATTGGGTACTTTCCTAGGAACGCCGTTACTATAGTTTTTAATTTTGAAATTATCGTATTATATTTCTTACATGTATTATTTAACTGATAGACTGATTTTTGTAGCCTGTCCTATCTGTCAAAAATGAATACTCATCTGCAAAACATAATGCAATCTATTATCTATTTAGTCCAATTTTGAATCCCTTATGAATTTAATCGTTTCAATTAATCAAGAATGTCGTCTAAATACATATTAAAAAGTGTTGGGGAAAGGCTACACCCCTGTTTTAAACCACAGTTACTTCTAATTTCTTCTGTTAATTTTCCATTTATTTCAATAACTATTTTTGTATCTTCATATAAACCTTGAATAGTTTTTATTGGGTGTTATTTTATACAACAAATACACCAAATTAATGTACACAAATATCTAAAAAAGATTACAAAAAAAAAAGACCTCGACAACATATGTCTATCTTTCACGGATAACTCACAATAACCTTTTTTGTTTTTCAGCCCATTGATGCGAAGAAGATCGGGATACGTAGAGTTCCAGGTAATCAGCACGAGGCATCTAAAAATAATTTACGATATAAATTCATAATTATTATCCATTACTTATTCAACTAAACATAAAAAACACATTTAATTTATTTAGGCGTAGCAGCGCACGCCGGGCATTACCTAGTTATTCCTAATTAAAATGTAGCAACCTGTAACCTGCAACAAATAGGTAGAAGAGAGCATCGTGTAATGAGATCAATACGTAATGATTTACCCCTGCAATACGTTACTTGATATTGTTTCCATGGAAATGCACTCGTCTACTGAAATTATGTGACATTTCTCATCGCAATGCGGAACGCTTGGTTGGTTATATAACATATTCCCATATTGATCATTTACTTACTTACTTACTCACTGGCACTATCGAACCCGTAGGTTCATGGCCGCACGGACATAAGCTCTCCATACATTCCTATCCTGAGCTAATGCTTTCCAATCATTCCCTGTATAATCTACTTCCCTCAAATCAGAGTTAATGTTGTTCTCCCACCTCATTCTTGGTCTACCAGCTGGGCGTTTTCCTTCTGACTTTCCTACAAGAAGTTTCCATGCACGCCTTTCATTCCCCATACGTGCAACATGTCCTGCCCATCGCAGTCTACGGGACTTAACTGTTCTTATTATATCTGGCTTCCTATAAAGACCATGTAGTTCATTGTTATGTAGTCTTCTCCATTCACCTGTCTCTTCATCTCTCTTTGGTCCAAAAATTTTCCTAAGAACTTTATTCTCAAATACTCGTAATCTCCTTTCCTCCCTTAAAGTAAGAGTCCATGTTTCGCATCCATATAATATAACTGGTAGAATAATAGTTTTATATATTTTCAGTTTAACGTTTTTTTGAAAGTAGTTGGGAAGTCAAAAGTCTCTGCAATGCATAATAGCATGCATTTCCAGAATTGAGCCTATGTTTAATTTCTTTGTGCATCTCATTCCTATTTGTGATTATTGTTCTAGGTATTTGAATTCAGCCAATTCCTCAAAATTTCCCTCATTTGTCATTAGCTGTCCATTTCCATTATATAATGTATTTCTACGTGTGACCATATATTTAGTTTTACTGATATTTACTTCCAGTCCCAATTTCTTAGTGTTACTCAATAGTGTGTGCGTGTTGGCCTTTAGTATCTCCTCGCTATCGGCCAGTAGTACTACATCATCAGCATAAACTAACAGCTTATTAATACCATTCAGTTGTAAGCCTTCCTCATTCTCTAAAGATTTAATGGCATGCTCTAGTACAAAATTAAATAGTAGAGGAGATAGCGCATCTCCTTGCTTCAACCCATTCTGGATTTCAAAAGTGTCTGAAAACTGTTTGGTTGTCTACATTATTTTATCTACTTCAGAGTATTTTAGTATATGATGGATATTTAATAACATTTATTTATTGCGGAAACGATATGTTTAGAGAAAGAGTAATGTGGAACACAATAAATCAACAAACATTGTTGTTATATTCTGCAATTTTGGGTGCTAGATTCATATGTGAATTTAAAGTAAAAATGAGCAAAGGTTATCAGTGGATCTTCTCTCTTCTGCGTCGACCTTTCAACACACCTTGTACCGTTCCATCGACTCAAACTTGTCTCGGATTCTTGTTAATGTTACCCTTGTTGGTGGTGATTCAACCCTCAAACTTCGTTAATTTCAACAACATTCTCCACTTTCCACACTTCACTAACCACTTACGTTCATCGAATGTAAATTTCACCGCTATTATTGTTTATAAACGACTTGCTATGCTTTTCCAGTGCCTTCTGGATCATATACAACACAAATTTAATTCTTGTGATTTCGTTGCTGAGGAATAACGTTTCATAGAGTATATACATCAATTTGAGACACTCTATATTACTGAGTACGTTTCATAGAGTATATACATCAATTTGAGACACTCTATATTACTGAGTACGTTTCATAGAGTATATACATCAATTTGAGACACTCTATATTACTGAGTATATTATATTAATTTGATGTTAGAGATCAGATGTGTATTACGTTTATGCATTGGACCGACACATGTCAACAGCACTCGTTAAATATCACATTGCGTTTCCACTCTAACACCTACACACTAGATTTATTTTTATAACACATGACAGCTCGTCGTCCTCTTCACAGGAGAACTCAGGCACAGATGATAATGGGCGTACAGATACAGATATATTGATATTGAGAAATCATCCATAATAAACTTGGCTATTAGGCTACATTTAATAATTTTCAATAGTAAAAAACACAGGAAAAAAAAAACTACCATTCCATTCTTTCTCTGAATTTCATTGTAGGGTACATACAAATGCCTATTGAACTCATGTCCCAAATGGGAGTTAATGGCCAATCACATTTCAATGATTTTTTATTTACAACCAATCACAGTCGTTTTCGCCTCGACTTTATCAGTTTAATTTTATCACTTTAAAATCAAGCTCCTCCTTTCTAACGTTCTGAATAGGCCATAGTATTATTTTGCAGTGACTGCATATGGCTGCCAGAATGTGTATATAGTGCATGAATGTAACAAAAAAGTGCTTGCATGATATAATATAAAAACATTTGTAGCAATTGATTATAGCACAAAAAAAGCCACTGTTTGAACTTTCTTAAACATATTATTCCCCATGTAGGCCTAATAACGTTACAGAAAAATATAATTGACATATTTACATTATAGGACATCAGAAATTAATTAATATCCATCCATAGTAATTCTGCCCGAAGGCAAGTCCTTCACTGCAATCATAGAATTTTCATGGTATGCTTGCAGCTTTACTAGGAAACTGTGTAGGTGTGGTAGCTTCCCGTTGCTTTCCACACCGGTGAAGGATGACGATAATGGTAAGGATGATAATGATAAGGATAAGGATGATGGCCATATGATTTCGGGGACGGTTTGGGCCTTAAAGTTTTCCTGACATTTGTCTTACAGGTGAGGAAAAACCCCGATAAAAACCTCACCCAGAAAAACTGCCCCGACCGGGGATCGAACCCGGGCCCGCTGCGTGACAAGGCAGCACGCTACCTCGAGACCACAGCGGTAGACTTAATTAATATATAGTTTGATATATTTCATTTTTCCTCCACTAGGGTGCATTCTTACAATATTGTGATCCTTTGGCAATAAATAATATGATCTGGTTGCAGTGATTAACAAGTGAAGCATAACAAACGTTTCTCATTTGTTTTCAAACATCGCCGTTTACATTAAATATATAAATATTTTAAAATAGCTATATTTAAATAATGGTTTGTGAGTAAACAGCTTAATTTTATTCGTTAAATAGTCCTTACAAATGCAACTCTTGATTTCCAAATTCTCAAGATAAATTGGAAATCACTCGTGGCATCACTTATGACTATTTAACTAATGCCCCAAATGGGAATAAATGACCAATCACATTTCAATGATTTTTTAATTACAACCAATCAGTCGTGTTTCACCTCAAATTTATCAGACAAGTTTATCATATTAAAGAAAGCTCCTCCTTTTTAACATTCTGAATAGATCATAGCATTATTTTGCAGTGACTGACTCTCCAAGAAATACGGCTACCAGACTGTATATATAGTGCACGAATGTCATCTGATAGTGATTGCGGGAGATAATATAAAAACATTTGTAGCAATTGATTATACAAAAAAAAAAAAAGAACCACTGTTTGCACTTTCTTAAACGAATATTTCCCAGGAAATAACGTTGAAGAAAATTATAATTTGACATATTTACATCATAGGACACCACAGAAATTAATTAATACCTATAATGTTGGTTATAAATTTCTCCACTAGGGTGCATTCTTACAATATTGCGATCCTTTGGCAATAAATAATATGATCTGGTTGCAGCGATGAACAAGCGTACAATCGTTTCTCATTTGTTTTCAAACATCACTTCTTATTTGTTTTCAAAGATCGCCGTTTACATTAAATAAATCTTTCTTATATCTTGTAAGCCCATGTTTCCCTTAACAGAGATTTAGGCGCTCTCCCCCTACAGGGAAGAATTGGAACCATACTAATTTAGTTACACTTGTTTTCTTATAGATGTCATTTGAGTGGTCCGTGGTCTGCGTTCCGCCTCATACTGACATGTAGGAAACCAAGGTAGTACTAGGACGAGAAAATTCGGTAAATTTTGCTTAGAGGCCTTTTCATTCAGGCTTAAGGATCTTTTACGAGCCTGAAAATCTTCAGACTCGGGACCCACGGCTTAAAAAGTCCCTCCCGGAGGACTTTCTCCTTGGATTTTTCCATCCTAAAAAAATCCATCGACCCCCGGCCGGGGTTTGAACCTGCGACTCTCAGGACCAGCGGTAAGGAGCATAACCACTAGTCCACCGCTAAATATTTTAAAATAACTATATTTAAACAATGATTTGTGAGTAAACAGCTTAATTTTATTCGTTAAATAGTCCTAACAATTGACACTCTTGATTTCCAAATTCTCTAGATAAATTAGAAATCACTCGTGGCATTACTTATAAATGTTTTCAATATCTAACAAATTAACGATAAATTAATTGGGTAATAAGGTAACGAAGATTGTAGGTTTTTTATATCGAAATATCCAACTAATATTCCTCAAAGTTCATCAGTAGAGTTCATTATTTTTCATATTAGGCTTATACAGAGATCTGGATTTATTTGCAGTACAATGTTGAGGTTAAAGTGGTAAGCTTGAACTAGTAATATACGGAATGGAGAAGTTAGTGACGTCTCAGAAACACGATGTTGGATGATGGATAGAGCATTTCTCAAAGTGCACGGTATGTTAAATCAAACAAGAATGCGAGCTTGTCATATTACAATACACAATGGGTATATAATGACCCGAGGATCTGGCAGGTCTGAAGATGAATGTGAAACAAAGGCGTATGGAAAGTTCCAAGCACAAGGGGTTTCATTCCGGCTTAACTGACAAACTTGTCATTAACATAGCTAGAGACAAAAATATACACCTGAGCCGGGATTTGTTATGTTAAGCCTATAGACGGCGTGTCTGCAAACACTCATTTTCATAAAACGTGTCATTCAATGTGTGACATCACCTTTCTTGTGTAGCGTAAAATATATCCTAAAAATGTATTAATGCATTTTTAAGGAAACATATTATTACTATTTTTACACGCTTTATATTAGCTTGACCTCTATCTATCTATCTATCTATCTATCTATCTATCTATCTATCTATCTATCTATCTATCTATCTATCTATCTATCTATCTATCTGTCTATCTATCTATCTATCTATCTATCTATCTATCTATCTATCTACCTACCTACCTGTCTGTCTATCTATCTGTCTGTCTATCTATCTATCTATCTATCTATCTATCTATCTATCTATCTATCTATCTATCTATCTATCTATCTATCTATCTATCTATCTATCTATCTATCTATCTATCTATCTATCTATCTATCTATCTATCTATCTATCTATCTATCTATCTATCCATATCTATCCATATATCTATCCATATATCTAATCCATATATCTATCCATATATCTATCCATATATCTATCCATATATCTATCCATATATATATCCATATCTATCCATCTATCCATATCTATCCATATCTATCCATCTATCCATATCTATCCATCTATCCATATCTATCCATCTATCCATATATCCATATCTATCCATCTATCTATATCTATCCATATATCTATCTCTATCCATCTATCTATCTCTATCCATCTATCTATCTATCTATCCATCTATCCATCTATCTATCCATCCATCCATCTATCTATCCATCCATCTATCTATCCATCCATCTATCTATCCATCCATCTATCTATCCATCCATCCATCTATCCATCCATCCATCCATCCATCCATCCATCTATCCATCTATCTATCTATCTATCTATCTATCTATCTATCTATCTATCTATCTATCTATCTATCTATCTATCTATCTATCTATCTATCTATCTATCTATCTATCTATCTATCTATCTATCTATCTATCTATCTATCTATCTATCTATCTATCTATCTATCTATCTATCTATCTATCTATTATTGTAACTGAATCTTTCAACGCGTTTTTCACTCACTTAAAATAATTGGATCGACTTGAAATTTTGTATACATGTAAAGGACCCGTAGCAATACAATAATTTCATATTTATTTTCTAAAATCATGGCCAGAATCATCAGAAAATCAAAAAAAGTGTCTTTGTATTTATGTAACGGAATCTTTGAACACCATTTTCACCCACTTCGAGACATTGGATCGACTTGAAACTTTGTATACTTGTAAAGAACCCGTGACAATACAATAATTTCATATTTATTTATGTATGGTGCTAGGACTTATTAAACTGTAGAAGTCTAACTTGGATTGAAGGACTTAGGGCAATAACATGATAAGTCGCATATTGTTCTTTCTGAGATATAAGGATTTTAATGTTTCAAAAAATGTAATACTAATTGGACAGTATTATTGATAATATATTGTGTGTCTATATGTTTTAACTCATTACTGGCGCACTTACAAATGGTTTTATGGATATTTCAATATATTTATTTGCTATCATTGTAATAAATAACATTTTTAACAGAATGTGGCTTATCATGTTACTGCCCTAAGCCATTCAATTGTAATGTTAATAGCGTAATTTAGTTACTGTGTTTAAATGTTTTGTATATATCTAATTGCGATGTTATAAATTATTAAGTTTGATCTTTCAAATAATATTTTAATTTTCCTAGGCGTTTATTTTAATTACCGTCTTGATGCATAGTTTAAGCATATGTGTATTCATTCATACTTTATAGGGGAACGACATGCTAAAGATATTATAGTTGATTCTTTGTAAGTAGGTATTTTAATATCCGCTCAATAGGTCTAAATCTATATAAATGTTAAGAAAATAATTTGAAAATACAAATTATATATTTTAGCGTTCTGTAAGTTGCTGAAAATTCAAATACCTAGGAACAATAATCACAAATAGGAATGAGATGCATAAAGAATTTACAAATAGGTTCAATTCTAGAAATGCGTGATATTTGCATTACAGAGACTCTTGACGTCCCACTCCTTTCAAAAAACGTTAAACTAAAAATATATAAAACTGTTTTTCTACCAGTTATATGGATGCAAAACAAGGAGATTACGAGTATTTGAGAATAACGTTCTTAGGAACATTTTTGGACCAAAGAGAGATGAACAAACAGGTGAATGGAGAAGACTACATAACAATGAACTACATGGTCTTTATAGGAAGCCAGATATAATAAAAACAGTTCAGTCTCTTAGACTGCGATGGGCAGGACATGTGGCACGAATGGGAAATGAAAGAGTTGCATGGAATCTTCTTGTAGGAAAACCTGAGGGAAAACGCCTCGGTTGGTAGACCAAGAATGAGAGATTAACATTAACTATGATGTGAGGGAAGTAGATTATACAGGGAATGATTGGAAAACATTAGCTCAAGATAGGGATGTATGGAGAGCTTATGTCCGCGCGGTCATGAACCTACGAGTTGGATAGTGCCAGTGAGTTAAGTTAGTTAGCATTATGTATTAATAGAAAATATTGCGAATTCATTGGTATTCTCATCATTTTCTGGAACAAACTATTAGGTCATTAGATTTCCTATATAAAGGCCATCCAGCTGTTAGGTAAGTCTTCTCCATTCGCCTGTCTATTCACCTCTCTTTGGTACAAAACAAAAAATACTATACTCGTAATCTTCTCTCCTCCCATCCATATAATTTATTTATTTTCAGAGAGGAGTTGGAACAAGAGTTCCTGTAATGTATAATACGGCAGTAAGCATTTCCAGAATTGAGTCCAGCTATTTTTTTTTCGCCTTTGATCCGAGGCTGATCCTTGGAACTTCGAGGAATATGTAAGATACACCTTGAAGTGGGTTGCTAGCCCGTTTTCATGGCGGATTTATTATTCGGGGTTTCCTCCCTAGGCCGATTGCCTTCACCCAGTTCCAGAGCTCAGCCTACCCCGTTTTATTTCGGAGTCATCTCTCCTAGATGGGTTGTCTTGCAGGACTAACGAACCCCATCCGCCCGTTGTGGGTTATTCTTCGCTTCTCCTCTCATCTTATACATCAGCAGCTTACGCTTCCAAAAGAGCTAAAGAAAAAAGCTCACAAAAAGAGCTAAAGAAGATAGACCAATGAACGGGAGAAGAACATGAAGAAGACCAGTCAACAGATGGATAGGCAGTGGATGCACATCCAATGTCTTCCTCTGTGGAGTGATTTGGGAAATAAACAGGATGAAAATCCTACAAATTACGAATAAGAAGAAGAGTCTGACTTAGGCTTTCACGGCCGGAGTTGCTATGATGATCTTGAAGAAGATTGAGGATGCCAGACGCAGTCTCTGGCGAAACGTCGGGGAACTTCAAGCCTCAAGACCACGGCATACAGCCCGGAAATCTTCTTCAAGATCATCATAGAAGAGTCTATGTATAATTCCTCTGTGCAAGAGAATATATTTTAGGAATTTGAATTTAATAATGCAATTACAGTTTATAATCAAGAACTGCGCTAGAGAATTAACAACTTTTAAAACAAGCAACGCAGTTTAGCAGTAATGACTAGACTGATCCCACCCACGCAAGTTTTACGGTTTTCGAACTCTAATGGTTCACACCGCAAACGTAATTAAACTACATAGCAAAGCCGAGTCTTCATTCCCTATTAACTTCTATCGCATAGCACATTGAATTTTCTCTCATTGGTACGGCATTCTAATCCCATGATTGCTTTAAATTCCATCTTAAATTAAAATCTGTGTTGTCCGGGTCCAAATTCAATCTCCGCTTAAATTAATTACGTGTAAATAAATTGAAATTATTTAATATAAAACTTATTTTTGTGATAATTCTCACAAATCCACCGGCGTGGTCTCGTACGCAGCGGGACCGGATTCGTTTGGGGCAAGTTTCCTTACTGATTTTTTCCCCCGTGTTTTTGCTTACCTGTAAGACAAATGTAATCTTGTAAGCCCATGTTTTCCTTAACAGAGATTTAGGCACTCTCCCCCCTACAGGGAAGAATTTGAACCATACTAATTTAGTTACACTTGTTTTCGTATAGATGTCATTTGAGTGGCCCGTGGTTCATACTGACATCTAGAAAACCAAGGTAGTACTAAGGCGGGAAATTTTGGTAAATTTTGCTTAGAGGCCTTTTCATTCAGGTTTAAGGATCTTTTACGAGGCTGAAAATCTTCAGACTCGGGACCCACGGCTTAAAGTCCCTCCCGGAGGACTTGCTCCTTGGATTTTTCCATCCTAAAAACCATCGACCTCGGCCGGGTTTGAACCCGCGACCCTCGGGACCAGAGGCAAGGAGCTTAACCCCTATTCCACCGCGGCCGACAAATGTCAGAAGACTTTAAAACAAGTCCAATCGGTCCCCGAAAATCATCTGGCCATCACAATCATCATCACATTCGCCATGTTTAGAATGAATATGTGTGTGTGTGTGTGATGTGTTTCGTCTTAATGTTGTGTTGTCTCGGAGGAGGCCCTGACATTGAGCTGATCATTCATTCGGGGAGACCCTACATGCCCTTATGTTGTCAAAAAATATGTGCTGATCCATAGTTTAAAATCCCTCTCCCGACAGGTCGTGCCGTCGTAAGGAACGGTTGGCGTGTGGAACGTAAAAGTACCTATAAGGTCAGAAGTTATACTGCGTTAATGAAATGAAACATTCTCACAAAACCTAATAATTATTAACATAACTAACTACGCTAACTAACTAACTCGCTGTCATTATGGAACCCATAAATTTGCCGCGCGGATATAAGCTCTTCATACATACCTTTCCTGAACTAATGCTTTCCAATCGTCTCCTGCATAATTTACATTCCCCAAATCATGGTTAATGTTATTCTCCTATCTCATTCTTGGGCTAGCTTCTGAGCGCTTTCTTTCAGGGTTTCCTACAAGGAGTTTCCTTGTCCATCTTCCATTCCCCATTCGTGGTACATGTCCTGCCCGCCTCAGTCTACGAGACTTAATTGTTTTTATTACATAGCTCACTGTTATGTAGTCTTCTCCATTCGCCTGTCTCTTCGTCTCTCTTTGGTCCAAACATAACTAGAGAGATAAAAAACTGGAATAACTGGAAGTTGAACCCAAGATCTCAATGGTTGTGTTTAACCGCGAAATAATGCATCATGCTGTAATATTAGTAAAAAAGTGCCAATTTTAAGCAAACAAAAAGTAAAAATTAAAATAATATAGTTCACAAATAAATTAATTCTGTAAATATATTCAATAAATATTAATGTTAGGTGGGAGGGACGAAGTCCCTTAGTCCTGTCAGTAGCCGTCCCGGTGTAAAGTAAACCTATATTTATTTCGGCCGAAGAATAAGGTAATTATCATTCTTGAAAAATATGATTCATAAATTCCACTTAAACTGTAATAAAGGCAAAAAAGACTTCATCTTTAAAAGATATAAAATTCGCTGCGGAATCGAAACATCTGTTGACAAGTTGACCCTCACAGAAACCGAGCATCGAGATTAAAATATCGATTCATTGCTTGTAAGCGAGCAGCATCCCACCTATACCCAAGTCTTGTTGCACAGTCTAGGTCAGGAACATTGATAAATGAATCTCTATGGATGTTTAGCTCTGTTTTTAACACCAGTGCTATTTGATTTTTTAATAAATTGAGTATGTAATTTGTTCCCTGAGTTTTAACTTTCTAAATTAACTGTGTAGTCGGCCGCGGCGGGCTAGTGGTTATGTCCCTTACCTGCAGTTCCGAGGGGCGCCGATTCAAACCCGGCCGTGGTCGATAGATTTTTTTAGGATGGAAACATCCAAGGGACAAATCCTCTGGAAGGAACGTTAAACTGTGGGTCCCGAGTCTGAAGATTTTCAGGTTTGTAAAAGGACAAGCCTGAATAAAAAGGCCTGTGCGCAAAATTTACCGAATGTTCCCATCCTAGTACTACCTTGATTTTCTAAATGTCACTACGAAGCGGAACGCTGACCCCGGGCCACTCAATGGCATCTATCCGAAAACAAATGTAACTATATTAGTATGGTCAACCATTGCATGCCGAAACCTACTTTGAAATGATAATATTTATACGTATGTATGAGTAGTTATTGAATCTGAAAATTGAATATATTTAATTCCAAATGAGGGAAATTTTGAAGAAGTGGCTGTCAAATACTTAGGAACAATAATTAAAAAATGGGAATGAGGATACCGATTTCTTCCAGAGAAGTGTTGTGATGTGCCAAGGCCGTGCCAAAAAAAAACTGCCGTATTTAACTGCAAGGTACAGAAAACGAAGCTAGAATCCAGCAATTGCAACCCACTTTATGGAGAATATGGACTCCCTGCTTGAGTATGAGCTGAATGGAGTGAAGCGGGACGCGGCGCAGTCGTCAGGTAGTGAGAGTTATCCAGTCTACAGAGTCATGAGTTGTATTATTCCCTATATTCTAAATGAGAGATTTGACGCTGGATTTTAGTGCCTTACAGTTAAAACGGCAGACAGTGTTTTGGATACGCGCTTTGCATATCACAATACGCTTCTCTGGAATAAATTTCCAGGTAGGTTTCGCCATGCAACGGTTGATAGTTCCCTTGTTAGTGCGATTAAAACAAAACACTATTAAATGTTAAATTCTACAAAATCGTATCTTTTAAAATTCCGGCATTTCGATAATTTTCACCTTGAAAGTCGGTTATTCACGGTCGGTAGAATTCTCTAATATGTTATTGCTAGTTCTCTTTGGTTTACAGAAAATACAGGGTGTCCCATTCAAACCTCCCACATTTTATTTAATCATAACTAACAAATTATGCGGAATTATGAAATGAGGCTGGTATTAAACGAAACAGAAACTCAAAGAATTTTCATCGCCACATATTGCCACACACTAAAACACCTCTATATGGGCACCATTAGTAGCACGAACAATGTCAAGTCTGTATTCGATTTCGTACCACGTTCTGTCCAACATGTCCATTTGTACTGTTGCAATTGTGTCAAGGATACGGGTTTGTAAATCATGAAGATCTAGTACTGGAGTCGCAAACACACGGTCCTTCTCATACCAGAAAATAGTTTGTGCTCGTTGCTGAGGAGTCGCCATTTTGTTTTATGTCATTATTGTCCAACATGCGACAGATGAATCAACTGCAACAATGAAAACAAAAATTCTTTGAGTTATTCTTTGTTTTAATACAACCTCATTTCATATTCCCGCATACTTTGAGGGTTATGATTAGGGCAAGGCAATTAATGATTTTGCATCTTTTTCTTATGAAGGTTGAAACATTGCTTGCATATATGAAGATGTATGACATTAAAAAACAGATCAAATAAAAGCAATTCGTTAGGACATTTTTTTTGCATTTTCTTAACTTTTCTAGGGATAGGTCATTTTTAGCATTTTTTTACACTTTTCCAAGGCTGTGACATTATTTGTATTTGATTTGAGATTTTATTATAATTCAGTATTTTTTCCTTTTCAATACAATTTCTTGGAATTAAGTAGATGTTTTGTTAACTACTACCCCTATTTTTTCAAGGTATGTGCATAATGAACTTGCCCACTTCTAGGAATATTATTCAATTTCTTAGAGCTTATGCTAGCTTCTACCCCTATTTTGATTGTTAACTGCATTTCAAAATTGTTGTAAAAGTGCACTGTGTAATTGAAATAGATTTTCTGCAATAAAAGGTACTCTAATATGTATCTTTTTAATAATTTTCTTTTAATATTTTGATGTTAAGTTAAATTTTATGTAATTCAGTAATCAAGTGAGTACTTAATCTAATAAATATTATTTTTATTGTTAATTTTTTCATTTTTTTTATTGGTCATTTTTTTTGTATTTTTTAGGTCATGAATGCATTTTTTACCAATTTATAGGTCATTAAATGCCTTGCCCTAGTTATGATTAATTAAAATGTGGGAGGTTTGAATGGAACACGGTGTGTTTTAGCCTTTTTGGATGTAACCACCATAGTTCAAAATTGAATTAGGAATGTTGATATGTGGTCAGTATGGGATTGGGATGTAAATGATGTGTGAAATTGATGTGTTTAGGAGACAGACGATTGAGTGAAGGTTGCGGATATCCACGCGAAGCTATTGATTTTAAGAGATACGCCTACATTGAAAACACATCAATGATGCCACATGTTGGTAAATGTATCATAGCATTTACATGTTTAAAAGAAAAAAAAAATATTATAATGCGATGTTTGGAAGTGGTTTTTACAGAAGCGAGGATATGATTAAAAACCGAGCGATAATGAGGTTTTTAATTTCCGAGATTTGTAAAACATTTCACAAACGTAGGTTGTACATTATTTTTTGCGCGATGGTGTTTTCAAAATAATAAATAATAGTAAAATAATAACATATTTGTTGGAAATATTTGCGTTCATTATAAACAACTGACTAACGTTAACAGTGTGGTCAATGTTTATACAGTAAATGCCGAAAATAATTTAGTTGAGACTACAGCAGGCCATGACACCAAACAGTCATAAAATGGCGGCAAGTACGAATTTATTGTTTTATATTGTTTTAAATAAAGTTCAGTTAATTTAAAATGCAATGATTTGTTTCATATTATGCATATTGACACTACCTTTTGGATATATTTTTGTATATACATTGTACGTAGTATAAATAAAGGGCAGTGGTTTTTACTTCTCGCACGAGGTAGGTAATATGTAATATTACAGTATAAGTTGGAACCCAGAAATTTAGGAAATTAAACTTTCAATCATGGTCGCAATTGCTGTAAGTACGATAGAACGCAATATCGCGCAAAAATATATTTAGATGTATCAATATAATTTCAGTTTGCTGAGCTAATTGACTCAGCAATAAGGAGTGAATCTCGTATTGTCCGACACAGCTGAACACTGACTTTTGTGGATTATTTACGAACTAATGCCGTGTCATCCCGCGTACACTCGCTTCACGTCAGTCTGTGAGTTTCAATTAATGCTTGTATCGTGAGAACAATACCAATGAAGAACAATGTAAGTGCTTCATTTGCTATTTGTCCCTGACTATATATGGTTAGTATCTATGTTAGTCCGATGCATCAACAGTGCTGCTATGACTGGAGGTAAACGTTCCGCTGTGTCGTATAATACTTGGGATGCTCCGGATTAAAATCCTTCAGTGTCGATTACCCTGAGATTTTCTCTTGATCTTCGTCACGGTCTGCCAGTACCCTCATTAACACGACCCGTTTCAATTAAGTCCAATTTCATATGACTAACAGGTGGTGTTTTTATTTTATGACGCTCTTTACTAATTTCAGGTCATTAATGTCAAATTCAAATTAGACTCTTAGAAGCCAAGGGGTACAAGTGACAAATAGCTAATTTTGAAGTAAGATGTAGATTTTATTAGTTAAAACAGATAGTAATCTTAGTGGCCAGTGGATACAAGTAAAAATCTTTCTGGTGTTGAAATCTAGCGACTCAAAATAAAACTGCTAAGACAGTCACATAATTATGGCGTGTCTCAGCTTCAAACATAATTTACTCAAAACTAACCTTTTGTTACTTATACCCCTTGACTTTCTAAGCGTATCAAATCTGGATTGAAAGGGCCATTAAATTTTGTTTAGAGGCTTATTATCTCAAGCTTGAGATTCTTTTAATTTCCGTAAATATATGGCACAGCTTTACTTCCCTCTCGAAACAAGCCATACTCGAGATGACCAATAAAAAGAGAAACGGGAATCTGCATAAAACACAAGAGACAAACAACAGACATCTACAGTTTACTGGATAAAACTAAAGCTGATGACGTGATATGTTATTATATATTAAAGCGAAAATTTGCTGAATTCAAATACCTAGGAACAATAATCACAAATAGGAATGAGATGCACAAAGAAATTAAACATAGGCTCAATTCTGGAAATGCATGCTATTATGCATTGCAGAGACTCTTGATGTCCCAACTCCTTTCAAAAAACGTTAAACTGAAAATATATAAAACTATTTTCTACCAGTTATATTATATGGGCGCGAAACATAGACTCTTACTTTAAGGGAGGAAAGGAGATTACAAGTATTTGAGAATAAAGTTCTTAGGAAATTTTTTGGACCTAAGAGAGATGAACAAACAGATGAATGGAGAAGACTACATAACAATGAACTACATGGTCTTTATAGGAAGCCAGATATAATAAGAACAGTTAAGTCTCGTAGACTGCGATGGGCAGGACATGTTGCACGTATGGGGAATGAAAGAATTGCATTGAAGCTTCTTGTAGGAAAGCCAGAGGGAAAACGCCCAGTTGGTAGACCAAGAATGAGGTGGGAGAATAACATTAACTACGATTTGAGGGAAGTAGATTATACAGGGGATGATTGGAAAGCATTAGCTCAGGATATGGATGTATGGAGAGCTTATGTCTGCGCGGCCATGAACCTATGGGTTCGATAGTGCCAGTGAGTAAGTAAGTATATAATTGAGATCGCTCTCAGACTGTTTGAAAGACCAAAAAATTATAAAAGTCTATGGTTCAATTATGACGTTAAACTTAAAATATATAAAACTATTATTTACCAGTTATCTTATATGGATGCGAAACATGGACTCTTACTTTAAGTGAGGAAATGAGATAACAAGTATTTGAGAATAAAGTACTTGGGGAAATTTTTGGACCAAAGAGATGAACAGACAGGTGAATGGAGAAGACAACGTAACAGTGAACTGCATGGTCTTTATAGGAAGCCAAATATAATGACTATAATGAGAGTCTCGTAGACTGCGATGGCCAGGACATGTGGCACGAATGGGGAATGAAAGACGTGCATGGAAGCTTCTTGTAGGAAAACCAGAGGGAAAATGCCCAGATGGAAAACAAAGAATGAGTCGGGAGAATAACATTAACTATGATTTGAGGGAAATAGATTATACAGGGAATGATTGGAAAATATTAGCTCAGGATAAATATTTATGGAGAGCTTATGTCCGCGCGGCCATGAACCTACGAGTTCGATAGTGCCAGTGAATTAGTTAGTTATGGTACAGTTATGAACAAGGAGTGTGGAGAATGAGATCAAACTTATAATTAAGTCAAATATGTAAGGGGAAGATAGTTATTTTTATATCATGGTAGTTGAAGTGGTTAGGACATGATAAAGATTGAGTGAAGAAAAAAAGCTTAAACATTTTTTAAAGGAAATGTAATCGGAACAAGAAAGGTAGGAAGACTAAAAACACATGGCTACAGGATGCTGAAGGTAACCTTAAAAAATTTCAAATTAAGATTTGGAAAAATAACAATGTAGGAAATTTGTGAAGAAAGTCTAGGCCCATCCAGGGCTGTAATGCTGAGTAAGAAGAAGATATATAAGAATAAATTAAGAAAAAACAACTGGTTGAGTGGAGGAGGAGGCCTTATGGCTGTAACTCTGCCAATAACAATATACCCGCGCTGTAGCCGAGTGTTTAAGGCAAGTAGTCTTGGTGCAGAGCTACGGGACTTGCGGTGGATCGGGTCTCCATGGGGGAACAATTTTTTTTCTTGAAATTTCGGTCAGTGTGGAGCTGGGCCAGCATCGTGAAGAATTTGGGTAGTTACAATAAGTAGCGGCTCCAGGTTGAGAACATCAACTATAACGGCTGGTTAACCCGACATGTTGACCACATGTCACCCCTATACTGGCTGGATGATCGTCTACATCTGTGATTAACACATGAGAATGTGAGGCCAGCAGCCTGCTGGTGGGTCAAGGGCCTTATAGGCCTGTCGCGCCATGGATTTTTTTTACAATAACATTATTATACATATTGTTATTGGTATGGATACCTAAGAAAAATATAAGAAGAAAGGTTACCTAGAAGTGCTTTGTTATGATATCCGCCTGAAAAAAAAAGACCTGGCAATTCTTGGATCCCAGAGATGAGAACAAGAATTTAAAAGAGGATTAGACAATATGGAATGGATGGATTAGGACGAGTGAAGAAGTAAAATCAAACTTTAGGTATAGAATAATATGCAAACATTAGAAATAAATATATAAATTATTATTATTATTATTATTATTATCGTCATCGTTATCATTATGACTATTATTATTATTATTATTGTTATTATAAGGTAAAGATGTATTCCTATCCTTAGGGCTGATATATGTCAGGAACAGGTCCAATGCTTAGGTGTATTGTGTCGGTCCCACCATCGCTCTATTTAAGGCTGTTTACCTGCTATGATTCTACGATAAATTATTAAACTCATTTACTCATAGACCACCTAGTAAGTTGAAGGAACTGTTCTAAATTGGGAGGAAATGGACCTACCGGGACAAACCGTGATGTTATTACATATTATTAGGCCTACAGTATTATTATTATAAATATTTGTGAATTTTCTTTAGTGTATTTAAACGAGTATTATACGTCTTTTATGTATTAATTAGATAATATTTAACGACGCCTCTTGAACAAATAAGACCATTAGCATAGCACATCAAATCCGGACGTGGAATGTCCGACAAGTTTTGCTCAGAGGCCTCTCTTTTCAGGCTTGAGGTTATTTTACGTACCGTAAATCTACGGCGTGGAACCCACCATTTCTCTAACTATTAAGAAAATGCAAGGAAATTAGAAGGAAACTTTTTGAAAAATCAGTGGCGTCATAATTATCATCATTCACATAGGGCCTACATATAAAATAAAACAACGACAGGAGAGCCATCTAGTCTACAACAATGGAATAATATGATCATTGACTCATCAAAGGTCGCAAATTAACAAGTTGCAGTTAAAAGCCTCCACTAACAAAATAAAAGTTGTTTTGTACGTATTTAAGATATGCAGATGTTGTGAAATTCAGTAGTTTTATTTTTATTTTCCATACTTCCCTATCAATCCATTCCATTTCATCTACTCATCTTTCAATTGGACAATGTTATAGAACAACCTGCTAAGCGACATTAAAAAAATTAAGATTTTGATTCAATCTGTTGTACAGGCTCATGGAGTAAGCAGCACACTTTCAGCGCCAAATCTTTAAATATAGCCTTATTAATAAAGAAAAATGAAACGCCATCAATCCTATCATAGATTTTATGTTTTGCAACAAACGGCTATGAAACCAGATCTTCATAAATTCTAATATAATTTTTACATCATGTAGCTAAGCGCCACATATTTCCGCTCATAGATTGTTGATGCATAACTGTCACTGTTAAAAAAGGAAATATCTTGCAACATCCAGTGTTGTTAATTTGGCGATACAATAAATAGTAAAGATTGACTTTAATTTTAAACGCATTTTTATCGAAACTTGCATGATGGCGCATGACCGGTTGATGTATAACGCAGTCTAATTATTTTTATTATCATCTCTTGGATCCATGAATTGCGAAGTTAGGAAGTATTTCTTACATTCCAAGTGCAGATTTTTATCCTCTCCGCTATCCCTAATCGTTTGTCCTTATTTCTTGCTGTGATGGTATCCTGAAATCCAATCCGGTCTTTGCTTTGAGATGAATCAGTAATAATAAATGTCCCCTGACCGCGTTACGAGCGCTGTGCAGGGTAAGGATAATGACAGGGCTGCTGTCTCAGAGCATCTATCCATGCTCCTCTAAGTATTAAACCCCTTAGAGAGGGTTGCTGGTTCCGCCCCTTGAGCCGTTCTGATGATCGCCTGGTATCATGTCGCCTCGTAGACCGTTGCAGACTTCTTGGTCGAAGTCAACCTTCTGGCAGACGTCTTCCTCGTCTCCCGATAAAAAGAAAAACGAAGATATAAGAACAGAACTTAATATATTTAATCTCTGTGAAAGAATAAAATACTATCAAAATACTTACCTTCAGCACGTATTACGAATGAATGAACAGCGCATACCAAGAAGAATGTATAATTATAAACCAAAAGGGAGAAGAATGATGGGAAGAACATTGAAGAGATGGAAGGATCAATTCGACCTATAATGAGATCGGAACAGGCCATTGGGCTAAATTCTTGTTGTTGTTGATGATGATGATGATGAGGAAGTATTTCTCATTGAAATTAAAGTGCTCATTCGTCACTGTGTTTATTGTGATTCCATCTGACGCCAAATGTATCTAGGAAAGATTTGGAGACTTACTTACTTACTTACTTACTCACTGGCACTATCGAACCCGGAGGTTCATGGCCGCGCGGGCATAAGCTCTCCATACATTCCTATCCTGAGCTAATGCTTTCCAATCATTCCCTGTATAATCTACTTCCCTCAAATCATAGTTAATGTTGTTCTCCCACCTTATTCTTGGTCTACCAACTGGGCGTTTTCCTTCTGGCTTTCCTACAAGAAGTTTCCATGCACGTCTTTCATTCCCCATACGTGCAACATGTCCTGCCCATCGCAGTCTACGAGACTTAACTGTTCTTATTGTATCTGACTTCCTATAAAGGCCATGTAGTTCATTGTTATGTAGTCTTCTCCATTCACCTGTCTGTTCATCTCCCTTTGGTCCAAAAATTTTCCTAAGAACTTTATTCTCAAATACTCGTAATCTCCTTTCCTCCCTTAAAGTAAGAGTCCATGTTTCGCACCAATATAACATAACTGGTAGAGTAATAGTTTTATATATTTTCAGTTTAACGTTTTTTGAAAGGAGTTGGGACATCAAAAGTCTCGGCAATGCATAATAGTATACATTTCCAGAATTGAGCCTATGTTTAATTTCTTTGTGCATCTCATTCCTATTTGTGATTATTGTTCCTAGGTATTTGAATTCAGCCACTTCCTCAAAATTTCCCTCATTTGTCATTAGCTGCCCATTTCCATTATATACTGAATTTCTACGTGTGACCATATATTTAGTTTTACTGATATTTACTTCCAGTCCTAATTTCTTAGTGTTACTCAATAGTGTGTGCGTGTTGGCCTTTAGTATCTCCTCGCTATCGGCCAGTAGTACTACATCATCAGCATAAACTAACAGCTTATTAATGCCATTGAGTTGTAAGCCTTCCTCATTCTCTAAAGATTTAATGATTTGGAGACTAGGCAGAAAAATTGCCATAATATACATTTTATATATAATCATTGTAAAGTGACTGTAAATAAATAAAACTCTTTTATTCTGTTACATCACTTAAGGTTTTCAAACAAACATTTCTGTGAACTTATAAAATTGAAAAAAAAATCGAACTACATTTTGCTATATGTAATAACGTTAACATCCTTTGAAAGTGCTTTAACGATATGGTAAGAGGAAGAGGCATAGCTTTATACAGTATTTGTTAGATGTGGGGTAATTGGATGCAGTACGTTAGCTAATTACCATATGGTTTCCGTTCCACGATTTGCGTTGAAGAACACTTGAACCGGCAAACACACACACACAAGCAGATATGGTAAGAGGAAAGTCAACACATCTCAATGCAAGTGTTCTATATTGAAAACGTTGACAATTCTACATAGAATGCGTCCATATATTTTCTTTACTAATTTCAGGGCCCTTTCTATCCATCAGTTTGTTATTTTAGTGAATATTTTTCTTTAAATTTATCATAAGTAATGCAACGAGCGATTTCCAAATTATCGATAAATTCACGACTCACGAAGTGAGAAGTGAATTTATTTAGAGAATTTGGAAATCAAGAGTGGCATTTGTTAGGACTGTTTAACGAATAAAATTAAGCTGTTTACTCACAAATCATTATTTAACTATAGTTATTTTAAAATATTTATATATTTAATGTAAACGGCGATGTTTGAAAACAAATGAGTAACGATTGGTACGCTTCATTTGCTTCTTTTGTTCGTCACTGCAACCAGATCATATTATTTATTGCCAAAGGAACGCAATATTGTAAGAATGCACTCTAGTGGAGAAAAAACGAAACACATCAAACTGTATATAAATTCATTTCTGATGTCCTATGATGTAAATATGACAATTGTATTTTTCTGGGAAAAAATACATTTAAGAAAGTGCAAACAGTGGTTTCTTTTTTTGGTGGTACAATCAATTGCTACAAATGTTTTTATATTAACTCCGGCATGCGGTATGTGTTGACATTCATGCACTATATATACAATCTGGTAGCCGTATTTCTTAGTGAGTTAGTCGCTGCAAAATAATGCTATGACCTATACAGAATGTTAAAAAGGAGGTGCTTTCTTTATTATGATAAACTTTAGTTGGTAAATTCTAGGCGAAACACGACTGTGATTGGTTGTAAGTAAAAAAATCATTGTAACGTGATTGGTCATTGACTCCCATTTGGGGCATGAGTTAAATAGTCCACATAAAACATTTTAAACAAGAATATAATATTATTTTAAAATACCAGGAACCTAGCACTGTTCCTTAGAAGATAAATTAAATATAACTTTATTTCCTTTTCTCCTTTTTCAAGGATTTAATTTCATCTGGTTCTGCACCAAAGATATTTCTAATCCTGAAATTAGTTTTTCTGTTTATTACCTTTAGGCCGCATTAAATTTTGTTTTCCTTCTGTTCTTCAAAAAAAACTTACTATGGCACTGTACTTCCAGAGAAATAAAGTCCTGCACGGGGATGAAGGTCTTGTGCGAAACGATGGGTGTTGAGTTTACATGCAGGTGGATTATTCCAATACCACTTGCTAGTGATGTGACGATTGTTGTACCTTTGTACTATACATTATATTAGTTGGTACAGATTCCTACTATCGAACAAGGTTTATTATGTAATTCTGACTATTACATTCATATGACGTCACACTAGTTTTAAATGCTGTATTATTTTTTTGTTATATTAGTTTTTAATTGTGCTTACAGCGCACGGCTATTTTTAAATTTTGCTTCAGTTGAATCCCCCACTCCTAACAGCCTGATTTTGCTGGTTAAAAAAACTCGATATTATTTTTCTTTATTGAGTGCTATATGCTGAATTTGCTTTGAAAGAACAAAACTTGTGACCCTTATAGCGTTAACCGACATACAGTGATTTTGTGTGTGTGTGTGTGTGTATGTATGTATGTATGTATGTATGTATGTATGTATGTATGTATGTATGTATGTATGTATGTATGTATGTATGTATGTATGTATGTATGTATGTATGTATGTATGTATGTATGTATGTATGTATGTATGTATGTATGTATGTATGTATGTATGTATGTATGTATGTATGTATGTATGTATGTATGTATGTATGTATGTATGTATGTATTTATGTATGTATGTATGTATGTATTGTAGTTGTATGTAATGTATGTATGTATGTATGTTATGTATGTCTGTATGTATGTATGTATGTATGTATGTATGTATGTAATGTATGTATGTAGGTCTGTATGTATGTATGATGTATGTATGTATGTATGGAGTATGTATGTAGGAAGGTAGAGTATGTATTTTTTTTTTTTTTTTTTTTTTTTTAATTTTTGAAAATCAATCAACATGCCCCACTGCAGAGCATATTACATGCATTATTTACAACACCTTTATCAACTATAAGTTCATAGAGTTTTATAAATTTACAAAATTGTTTTAGATGTTTTAGTTACTAATTCGTTGTTAGTAACCGGCCAGTTTCCCTCCATTTTTATATATTTCTGCTATTAAGGTAGTTCTCTGCTGCCGAAATTCTTTACAAGTAAATCATTGATTCCAGTTTGTCGCGGGCAGCCACATGCACACCCCGGTTTCTATAATTGAACTATGTAAGTAGTCATTTGTTTTACCGTGCCTATATCAATGCAGTAACTGCGGTGTTATAGGAATTTTTAATGTTAATCTTTCTTTGTTATATGGGGAAGAATAGTCTGCATTTGAGCACCCTTAATTTTGTTCATTCCCATCTATTCTGCCACAGCTGTGTCCGTTTTCGCTTATTATCAACCTTATTATGATTTTGGGAATCTTGTTATATTTACATGCAGATTAGGTCTTTTGCTGCCTACTTTGCAAGCTCATGGCATCATCATTTCATATAACCATATTGTGCTTTCAACCCATTAAAATGAATGGTCCTTGTTTCAGTTCTAAATTTTTTATCGTTTTGAGAATGTCCGCAACTATGCTATTTGTTTGCTATTTTTCTGGAAAAGGGCTAGGCACTTTAAACGGATTATACTGCAAACTTCCTCTCACCCGAAGTGTTACTTATA